>PVJI01001286.1:0-188371 GCA_004026765.1 Micronycteris hirsuta
AACATAACCAGAGACACTGAAATTAAGAACAGTCTAACAATAGCCAGGGGGGAGGGGAGAGGGGACAATGGGGAGAAGGGTTTTCAGGAACCACTATGGAGGACACATGGACAGAACCAAGGGGGAGGAGGGAGGTGGGGAAGGGAGGTGGGGTTGGAGGGGGTGGGAGGAGGGGAGGGGAGAGGATGCAGATAACTGTAAATTAACAACAATAAAGTAATTATTAAAAAAAAGAAAAGAAAAGGTGTACAGTTTGGAAATAAAGACATAAAACTGTTGTTTGTTTTTTTAGATGACGCGATTGTCTATGTAGAAACTCCTGAAGAACTCTCACACACACACACACACACACATTCTCTTGCAGCTAACAGCAATTACAGCAAGATTGCAGAACACAAGGTCAATTGCTTTTCTACATAATGACAATTGATTTAAAATTATAAAACAATAACTTTTACATTAGCACCCAAAGTGAAATACTTAAGTATAAATGTAACAAAACATGTACAAAAGTTATATGAGGAAAACTAGAAACCTTGGATCAATGAAATCCAAGAATAACTAAATAAATAGAGAGATATCCCACATTAGTTAAGAAGATTCAATATTCTTAAGATGTCAGTTCTTCCCAAGTTGATTTTTAGATTGAATGCCATCAAAATCAAAACCTCAGAAAATGATTTTGTGGGCTATGATAAACTAATTCCAAATTTCATATAGAAAGAGAAAAGATCCAGAATAGCCAATATAATATTAAAGAAGAGGAAGAAATTTGGAATGCTGGCACTCCCTGACTTTAAATCTTACTGGAGAACTACAGTAATCAATACAGGGTGGACTGGTGAATGAACAGACAAATAAATCAATAGAACAGAATTGGGAGCCCAGAAATAAATCCCCATTAATACAGCCAACAGATCTTGTCAAAGAAGCAAACACAATGCAACGGAGTAAAGACAGTGTCTTCAACAAATGATGCTGGACATCCACATACAAAAAAACAGAGCTAAACTCAGACCTTGCATCTTCACAGATATAAACAGATGCTCTCTGTTGTATACCATCAGGGAAATGCAAATTAAAACAATGACATGCCACCACGTAACTATCAGGATGGCCAAAATCTGAAACACTGACTACACCAAAAGCAGGTGAGGATGTGGAGCAACAGAAACTCCTATTTGCTGCTGGTTGGAATGCAAAATAGAACTAAATCTAGCCTTACAATACAATTCAGCAGCCATGCTCCTTGGCATTTTCCCAAAGGAGTCAAACACTTATGGTCGCATAAAACCCTGCAGGCAGATGTTTATTGCAGCTTTATCATAATTTCCAAAACTTGGAAGCAACAAAGATGTCTTACTATAAGTAAATGGATAAACTGTGATATATCCAGACAATGGAATATTATTTAGCTCTTAAAAGAAATGAGATATCAAGCCATGAACAAACAAGGACGAAACTTAAACGCATATTGCCAAGTGAATGAAAGCAATCTGCAAAGGCTACATAGTTTATGATTCAACTACATGGTACTCTGGAAAATCAAAACTACAGAGACAAAAGATCAGCGGTTGCCAAGAGTTGGGGGTTGGGAGTTGAGGCTGGGGGAATGAATAAGCAGAGAACAGAAGATTTTTAGGGCAGTGAAATACTATGTATATTATAATGATGAACATAGGTCATTACTCATGTGTCCAAACCAATATAGTGTGTAACATTAAGAATGAACCCTAAGCCCTGACTGGGCGGCTCAGTTAGTTGGACCATGGTCCTGCGCACCAAAAGGTTTCAGGCTAAATGCCTAGTCAGGACACATACCTAGACTGCGGGTTCATCCCCCAGTTGGGGCGTGTGAAAGGCAAACGATCCATGTTTCTCTCTCATATCAATGTTCCCCTCTCTCTCTCTCTCTCTCAAAATCAAAAAACATATCCTTGGGTGAGGATAAAAAATAAAGAATGAACCCTAAGACAAATAACGGATTTGGAGTGATTATTATGTATCAATGTAGGCTGACTCTTGGTGAAAAGCGTACCATTCTGGTGAGTGATATTGATGATGAAGGAACCCGTGTATGTTTGGGGGTGACAGATATACGGGAAATCTCTGTACCTTCCTCTCAATTTCACTGTAAACCAAATACTAAAAGTATGAAGTCAAACACAGTTTTTAACTTAAAGAGAAATCATCTTTCAAAATTATTGCCCAAATACAAATGTCATTGTCCTGGGTCTTTAAAGAAAAAGAGAAAGAACGAAACTGAGGGATGGTCTTGCAGCAGTCGCGATGTGTATTGGTGTTCAGCCAACACTTTCGGACTGAGCTATGCTGTGCTTTTCTTCTTCTTGACCTCACAGCAGACCAACCACCTGGAGGACCAACTTGTCAGGCACTCCATCAGAGCCATAGATGTCTTATGCAAGGAGTCTGCGCGCATCCCTGAAACTCTTTATTTTTTTAGAATTTAGATGTCTAGGTCAAAATTAGTGGGCATTCTTAATGGTTTTGATCCAGAGCCTTCAAATATTTTCATTAAATGCACCTATTAACACTGCTACTCTCAGGTTTGGACTGAGTAATTCAACAAGCATGTGCTAAGCCTGCCCATTATTCTTTTGAACACCTTCGCGGATTTGATAGGGTGAAAGTTATTTTCTCTTTTGTTTTTCCACAAGTCCTGGCAGCCACAGAGGCCCCCTGCATGGTTTCTCTTCAAGGAAGAACTTGCCTAAGAATATGGTTAGTTGGCACCTTACATAGGAAGCATCTTCAGGGTTGGTTTCAGGATTCAAGCCGAGGTTCTACTCTTCCCAGACACAGCAGAGCCAATGACTAAGCACAACCAGTTGGATTAAAGCCTGGGTATTGTTGTGCAACGTGGGACTCCTTAAAAAATATCTTGGCTCCAAGGACCCCACAGGCTTGACAGGGATGCTGTTAAATCAGCACTGCCGAATCCTGCTTCCTCTCCTCTTAACTTGCATGGGTATCAGACCCGCTCACTGTCTGATGGGCTTCCCTGCCTAAACCTATTCCATGCCTGTTATGAACTGAATGTATGTGTCACTCCCAAATCCATATGTTGAAACGCAAACCCTAGTGTGATGGTATTTGGAGGTGGGGGCTTTGAGAGGTGATTAGATCATGAGGGTGAAACCCTTATGAAGAGTATTAGTGCCTGATATAAAAAGAGGACAGAGAGTGAGCTCACTCTTTCCATGAGGATACGAGGTCAGCCATCTGCAAGCCAGAGACAGCCCTCCCTCACACGAACTTGAACATATTGGCACCCTAATCCCATACTTTCAGCCACCCAAACTGTGAGAAATCAATTTCTGTTCTTTCTTAAGCCAAGTAGTTTATGGTATTTTGTTACAGCATCCAGAACTGACTAATATGGTGCTTTTACCTTTCAGGCATTAAGCCCCAGTGAGCCACTTTTCCTCCTAACTCTGTCTCAGAGTCTAGTCCCCAGAGGACACACCTGAAACACACCTTTAGTCACTTTCCATTTGCTTACAAAATGAAAAAGCCAGTGCTCAATGGTCTTTGCATATTTTTCTATGTTTTTCTAATACAAACCTTTATAAATGTGTTTTTAATCTGTTTCTGCATAGCACTTATGAGGGAGAACCCCCCCAAAAAACCACAATTATCTTCTGTGGAGGGGGCCTTGTATGAGTGTTCTAGGAACCTATCTATATTAGTGTACCAGCTGGTGTTGTTGTGAGAGGCTGTGTTTGGCTTCAGTGATATTTTTTAGACTCTTTCAAAGCCTTTACCCACTTCACAATGGGTAATTTTCAAGTACACCTGTCCACACTGCCCTTAGTGTTCAGCTGTTTTTGACCAAAAACAGCATGACCCCTTTGCCCTACCCTCCTGTTCACCCAATTTTTCCCCGAGAGATGTTTTTTGTTTGCCAGGATGAAAAAACTCCTCTATGGGAAACATTCTGCTAATGTGGAAGACATGAAAGAGAAAAAATGGCAGAAGCACTAAAAGGCATGAAAATCAATAGGTTCAAAACCTGTTTTGAGCAGCGGAAAAAAATGTCTCTATAGGTGTATTGTATCAAATGGAGAGTACTTTGAAGGTGACTGAAGTTTCATAATAAATACCCAATTCTTTATAAATCAATTCTACTTTTGGGATGTCCCCCTTTGTATACTCTCCTACACACAGAGTCATACCAATCTCAAATTTTTTTTTTAAAGATTGAAAAGGCCTCACAGATAGAGGCCCTCCTAGACTCTATAGGAACAACTGGCACTCTGCTTTCCCTGGAGCACACTCAAGTGTAATTGCACCAGCATCAACACGATGCCTCTATTTCACTCCCACGCCTTTATGTTTCAGTGGAAGAACTCAGGATGACACTTTATTGGCTATCTACTTTAGCCTCTATTTCTTTCTGCATTGTATTTGCTTTAGTTGAAAAACTCAACTCCATTCAACCAGTATTTATTGAGCGACTACTGTGTACACAGGTCAAGTATCATTTCTCTCCGCTACAATTTTCACAACAGTACCAGAATTTAGTTTCTAAATATAAATCAAATAATTTTGTATCTGTCACATTGGGAATGATAAAACTAAAATGAAGGAATGAAGAGACAGACACTCATATGCCAGGTAAAGGGCAAATATTAATCAAGTGTTGCTGACAATGCTTCGTCAAGCAAAGGACCGCATTAAGTCAATGAGACTTAGAAGTACCAAGTCTTCTAACTTAGCGGTGGTGGGAGGTCTTGTATTATCTCTATTTCCTGGTAATTTATTTTCAAGATATGAATTATTTATGCAACATCACCATGCTTCCTTTTATTTATGTAGAAAATAAACATCTGTCTTCCAAAATGGATTGTGAGATACTTGCATGATAAAATTAACCTTTGTGACTTTTTCCCCTTGCATTTAATTCAGTGTCTGGCACAGAGTGAATGCAGAATGGATATGGGGTGGATTAATATTGGTATTATACTGGAAATGATGAAAAAAAGATCCCAGTGAACAAATAGTCAGGGAGCAGAAGAGAAAATAATTCAACTCCGTTTAAATAGTCAACATGTTTCTGTTTTACAGAAGCGCCTGTATCATAATTATTGACCATGAAAAGTGAAGTTGGAGAGCATTATGCTAAGTGAAATAAGCTAGGCGGTGAAAGACAAATACCGTATGACCTCCTATAAGTGGACCCTAATCAACAAAACAAACAAATGAGCAAAATAAAACCAGAGACATGGAAATAAACAACAAACTGACAGTGGCCAGAGAGGAGGGAGAGGGGGATAACAGGGGAAAGAAGGGACAGGGTTAAGTCAAGGAACATGTTTAAAGGACCCAAAGACAAGGACAAAGGTGGGGGGGTGGGGACAGTGAGGTGGGGAGGATTGAATGTGGGAGGGGGGATGGGCAGGGCAGGAGAGAGTCATGGGGGAAAAATGGGGACAACTGTAATTGAACAACCATTTTTTTAAAAAGTGAAGTTCAAATATACCTTTCAGTGGCTTTGAAAGTAAAGACCTGGCCATGAGTTTCAATCCTGATCCCAATTCTAATCTGTGACTTTGGCCAAGTAATGAGACATATTCACACTTTTTTTTCCCTGTAAAACCCAGAGCTCCGCCACTTCCCCAGGGTCATCGTGGAGCCCATGTGAGATGGAATTTATGGCAGACTCCTCCTTCACTGAGGAGGAACACGCAATTATGCCGCTAATTGATACATTTTAGAAGAGTTCTTTCTTGTTTCCAAATCTCGATTCAATTTTAAGCCATGACCTATTTATGTACAAAAGCATTTTTTCTCACTTTTAAATGTATGAAAATTTTACTCTTTGAGTTAAAGAGAAGAGAGGCTTTAAATTTTTAATTTAATTAATAATTGACTTCATGGTACAACATGAAAATTCATCTCAATAATGCTGAAAACTCATGAATCAAAGAGATGATATTACATGTGTATGTAGCTGTATATTAAATTTTTCTACTTGGAAATTTGCAGACTGAACCACCAGATACGGAAGAAGAATAAACACAAAAGATATTGTTATTTATGATATTTTTTAGGGGTGCCACCAAAATAGCCCACGGATTATAAAAAGTCTAACAAAATGCCTTTACTCTCTATTATTAAAATTAAACAATAAAAAGATTTATCTTCATTTGTAAAATCTATTATTTTATAAAGTTATGATTTCTAAAATCTGTACCACCAGACTCAGAATAGTGGCTAGGTTTAATACTGGTAAAAATAATAATAAAATATTATCTATAATACAACAATATATTATATTAGGGTACATAATAATATCTTCATTAAAAACTCTGGTGGGTGAATGTCAGTATCTGTTTTACAAACAAGGAATCTAATAGCAAATAAAGTATCTATCCATTGAATTGTTACCATGTGTCATAAACCGTATGGCTGATATGTATTGCTTTATCTGATCTTGACCCTAACAGTATGAGGTAGGCTCCATGCCTACTTCACAGATGTGCAGGTTGAAACATAGAAAGATGTACAAGCCCAGCATCATACAGCCAATGCACAGTAACTAAATTTATTCTTAAATGTGATATTTAAGTCTGCTCAATGTACAGGCCCCTTTCCCCCCTAGGATAAAAAATGGCGGCAGGCCGTCTGTTAAATAGGTGGTATTGTGCAAAGGGACTGCAATTTGTTTTAATCAGTATCAAAATGATTGTCGGGCTTGCCAAGTACCTCACATTGCACAGAAATAACACATTCAAATATTATTGATACAGGCAGTAAAGTACTTAACCGTAACATTTCATAATCCAAATCCCAAGAAAACTGTTCCCCTGAAGCCATAACATGGTGAATAGAATTCAAAATTTAGCTCACAAACCTGTTTCAGGCTCAATGGAAAAATAAGGCTGCCCTTCCAAGATACTGTAAACCAACTTGGCACTGTTTCCGTAAACTGGGTCATCAGCATCGGTGGCTGTTACATTTGTGACAGACGTACCTAAAAAAAAAAAAAAAAAAAAGGAGAGAGAGAGAGTGAGAAAGATAATAATTAACACATGATTCTTTGCCAAGAGCTAAAATTTGCTAAGCATATCATACAGAAACCCATGTGCAGGAATAAGGAAGAAAAGAAATCTTTTTAAAGATATGGAGAGAACTACTCCATCATAACTTATTCAAGTCTTTTAAAAGAAAGAGTACTGCTGGATTGGCGTACTATATAAAGATAGCCCTTTAGAATCTGTATTGTTTAAGATTCCTTTGTAGTTTTCATTTTAAAGCTACTATGAGACTCATGTAGGCTTGGGGAATATTGAAAAGGAAATATACCAAAGAAATATGAAATATAAGCTTACTAATACAATATAACATGTAGCACTGAAGTTTTGCAAAAGCAAAACTGAATATATAAAAAAATGGCTGCTGGTAAAAGCTGTCCAGAAATATCAGAGGGATAGCTTATCCATCTTATTTCATTCCTCAGAATATAAAATTAGATTGGAATGACCAATTCTTCCATATGTTTAGATAATGAGGCCTTATGGATAATAGAAGCAAAATCTTTTCTTTTTTTTCAGATTAATTATCTATTTTTTATTCCCTCATTCAGTAGTTAAGCACACATGATTTGCTGGATATGAAGCATATATACTAAGACAACATCTAGAGGCAAGAAGTTTACAGTGTGGTGGTGGGAAGGAAGCGGGGGGACAGACAGCTATGCAGAGACATTCAGCTGAATGCAATGGCACCAGATTTGGATCCTCACTTTGTCCCACAGAGAGGGTGGTCGGGAGCAGCCTTCTGAGAGATGTAGCATTTGAGTTAAACCACTCAAGGCAGGCAGAGTTTAACCAGAAGAAGGACAGGGAAGAAATTACAAGCAATAAGTCATGTATAAGTGAAGGCAAAATACTCTGAGAGACTGTGGGTAATTCTGGGAACTGCTGAAACCGGGGAGAAATCAGATTCTGATGTGACAGCAAGCAACGTGTTCTATAAGGGCAGCATCAGTGTCTTCCTGATTCTGTAACTGTGAGACATGTGATAATTATCAGATACATATTTGCCAATGGCATGAGTGGATGGATGAATAAATCGTCTAACGATGTCATGAGGAATGGTAGGGAAGCATCCCAGTTGAGTTTCCTGGAAAGTAGACTCTGAGCTAGAGATTCCTTGCAGAATTCGTATTGGGGGGCCCTCTTCCAACAATATCTAGGGAAGTGAGGGGATAATACAGGGCCAAGGGGGCACTTGGGCTGTGATGCCATCACAACAAAGGCCTCATTGACCTCCAGTGGGAACTCTGGAGCTGGGATGCCATTGAGAAAATGAGGTTAGGTTTCTAGAACCCTGCTGGGAAGGGAGCCTTGACCTTGGGCCAGGCAGCTCTCTTCAGCTGAGGGACAAGCAGCCCTGGGTCACCTATATGAACACTCCTAGCAATGAAGGCAAGAGTGTATCTCCACTGTAGGAAGTCAGCAATGGATCTGAGCAGCAGACTTCTGTGTTTACTGAAATAAGGAAGAACTTTTTCAAGATCTTACCAGTCAAAATCTTTGACGCATGTTCAATTATGGATGCTACACTGAAATATGTAACAATAATATTTTCTGAGCAGTTGATAGGTCTGTACCTCTGAAATTTCTACTCAGAAGAACGGTTCACAGGTTCTATAAAATCTGCAGTGAGAAGTAAAACACACTGAATGTCACTCCACCAGACCCTGGGAACCACATTATAAAAACAAACAAACTCAAGACTCCCTTTCCAAAGTAGCTCATCAACTAGCTGGGGAAAGTAAGCATGTGAAAGCACAATATGTGTAGTTCTATGAATGCTCTGTGGGATGGCAAGGAACTGAAGCAATAAACTTTCCCGGCGAGAGGAGCATAGCGAGATAAAAGTTCCAAAGTAATTTCTTGAGAGGAGAGAGGACTGGAAAAATCAGGCATCAAAGCCAAGGTTAGAGATGCAAGCTGGGAATGAGATACAGGGGGCATCTGAAGGCCAAGATGGGGAGGATATTTCGTTTGGAGCTCAGTCCTACATGGGGCCTCTCTCGCTTTGTGCTCCCAGACTTGATGGAGGCAGAGATGTAGATGATTAGCGATCAGACTAGTTAGGGGTTATGGCCACAGTCCAGATGAGAGGTGATAAAACCTTGTCACCGGGGAATGATGACCGAGATCGACTTCCATGCAAACACTCTCGCTCTGGGCCTTGCATTAAGTGTATGTAAAATGTTCAACGGTAGGGAGACTGAGTGAGAGGCAGACAGGAACTATTCTTGCAACTTTTCTCTGAGTCTAAAATTAGTTCCATAAGGGTTCAAGAATGAATTCAAGAGCCACAGAAAGAGCTGACAGAGATCAGAGCCAGATGAAAAGGGGGAGCCCTTCCACGCAGAAGGACATGCCCCCATTTTTTTGTTTTGCCATGTTTGGTTGTGTGTTTTCTCTGATTTTCTTTTGGAGGAGAAATGTTTCCCCCTACTAGGAAGCAACACATTATCAGAAAAATACAGTCAAGTTTTATTCTCAAAATGACATGAAATTAATGAGTGTGAGCACTCAATTCCAATCCCTGCCTGGGCACTGGGAAAGAGAATGGAAGAGAGAGTTAAAAACTCCTGTTGTCACCAAAATTACCTTCTAGCGGGTGAGGGTTAAATACAATAATGTGTGTAGAGGCCTGGAAATTACCACACGCTAAGCTGGAGAGTAGCCACTCCACCTACTTATCAGAATCTAGCTTTGAACAACACTTAGATTCCCGTGGTCCCTTTCTGATCTATGGGATGGCAAGATGAAGATGATGGTGGAGGGTTTTCAAAAATCTTCTCAGGCAATTCTGATATAAAGCTATTGTTCTAAACAATTACACTGTGCACCAGACTATTTAAAAATTAACTTCAGCCCCGGTCGGGTGGCTCAGTTGGTTGGCATGTTGTCCATACACCAAAGGGTTGTGGGTTTGATCCCCAGTCAAGGCACGTATGGGAGGCAACAGATCAATGTTTCTCTCTCACATCGATGTCTCTCTTTCTCTCTCTCTCTCTCCTCTCCCCAACCCTCTCTCAAATCAATAAACATATCCTCAGATGAGGATTAAAAAAAATTAACAGCACTCTTTGCCATAGGAACATTAATTTCTATTGTAATTCCTATGAAGAACTCTTACTCAGACGTGTTTGTAAAGTCTTTTTTGGACCATTCCTACTGCATAAAGGACCATGGAGACTATTTCCTGTTAAATGGAAGTTGGGGACATTTCCTTGGGAGTCTACTACCACAAGACTGATCAGCATCATGTATATTTTTGTTGTTTATTGTAACTGGATGCTATCTCATAACGAGAGGCATCCCGTGGTCACATTATCAAACACTGAGATGGGAGTAAGGAGACAAATCCCCATCGTTTGCATGCTCTGTGGTTCAGTTTTCTTCACACACAAAGATGGTAATTTTTATTCTGCAAATCTCAAAGATTTGCATGAGGATCAAATGAGAAAATATTAAGTGTAGAAAACTGGCTGAGAAGGTACATTTAGAGTCAAGCTGTCTGAACCAGATCATTTGGTTTATATTACATTCCCAACTTTTACTAATTCTGCATCCTGAGCCAAGTAACAAAGCATTACTAAGCTTCAGTTCCTTAATCTGCAAAAAAAAAAAAAAAAGGAAGATGATAGTAATTGTTACATCCTGGGCTTGTTGAGATAATTAAATGCAATAATTTATGCAAAGGGTACAGAAGAGTTATTAACACAATATCTCTGAGAGCTTACTGTCACAATTCTGTATATTATGTGTATGCATGTGTGAGACTGAATAATAAACCAATTTTAAGTGGTGGAGATGTTGCAATTCATAAGTGTAGTTCTGCCTAATCATTTGCATAGTAGGATATTTTCTTACTTTGGTGGCGGGGAGGCAAAAAGACACTCCTAAATGTAACAATATGTTCATGTCCTTTTGCCAAAGGTTAATGTCCTTTTGCCAAAAACACCCCCACACAACACAATCTCCCATTCTCCCATCCATTCCAGCACATGTCCATTTCCTCTGTGATATAAAATTGCTCTGGGCTCAAAAATCAAATGTGCTTTGATGTCATAAGCACAAAGGCAGGCACTGGGTACATGGTCCATGTCACTTTCTTGATGTCATTTGAATGGATGTCATTCTAATCTCCTGGCCCGTGCAAACCCCATACTCTTGCCAAGGTGAACTATTGGGCTGGGGGCTGCAGCAGAGCTCAGGCCAGCTCTTACCCACATCCTCATCCGGGATATTTCTGCCTCATGTGCGGCTTCTCGGGAAACCCACATCTTTCAGCCCGAGACATCTGGAAATGAAAAGGTAGCATGACTTTCCGTCAAGGATGATATTTCTCCTAACAGTGATTCAAGACTGTTGATGCACCTGTATGTGGGAATAGATGTGTGTGGAGGTTTTGTGGATGCATTTGTCAAGTGATTACCCGGAGTGGGGGGATGGATGCTTGGAGGTTAATCTTGCAGGCGAAAAGCTTTCCCGTCAAGCTGTGGTCTAGGCTTCTCCATGGAAATGCATGCAGAAGGCAGACCACAGAGGCAAATTGAAAAGTGTAAACCTTGCAGGATAATGTGTCTTCAAAGCAGCAAGTGTTGCCGTGCGATAAATGGGGCCCTGAGTAATACCCACAAAATATAACAGGATTCTCTGTTTGTGTTTTCATTTGGAACAGTTTTCGTCCCTTTGTCGAGGATACAAGAGACTCATTTAGCGAGTGACTATAAATTTGACACTGTGCCATTTCTCCAAGAAAGCCCCTATTATAATCCAGCTCGATGCTCATCCTATTATAATAATATAGCTGTTGTATTTCCAGCTGTTGTCAACAAAAATGATCCCTGTCACCACAATTCATCCTGCCAGTGACAAGTCAAGTATGGACATGTCAATTCCAAGGTGAATTCTGCTTTGAATGGACCCGTTTTTCTGCATTCTGGGTTTTTTTCTTGGTTGAGACTGGCCAGGGTGCTGCTTGGACTTGAACGAACAGTGGGCTCGCAGTAGCATCTGCTTCTTACAACACCTTGAAGTTTCCTCCCATCCACAGCATACACCCCCCGCCCCCATCATGAAAGCAAACATTACAAGCAAAATTAACCATCGAAAACTTTACACCGTCAGGTTAGAGGCTCCAGTCTGCTGACAAACGAAGATAAAAGGTCTCTGAGAAAATAAGACATTTGGGGGTCTGGGGCAGTGCAGCTCTGTTAGCTAGGTTATCCTTTTTTATGAGCAAGTCAGCGCACCAGTTCTGCACATTACTCAGAAAGAAAAATGCTGGCGCCAGCACCCCGAGCAGGAAAACAAAGGTTGGGTGCAGCGTGAAAATGCGTGCGCTGGAACAGCAGAACCTCTCATGATGAGAGCACCACCAGCCCCGTTCGCATGGACTGCCCTGCAATATGTTTCCAGAGAATACGCACTCCAGAGGCAGGTGGGGAAATGGAGCAGCCGCACCTTCGCCAACAGTGGAAATTACCACCTTCAAACTTGTTAAGGTATAAATAACATATGCATGTATGTGTATATGTATTTCTAAGGAGAAAGATAAGGAGAGAAACGTTGATGTGTGAAAGAAACATTGATCGGTTGCCTTTCTCATGCGTCTCAATGAAGGACTGAACCCACCACTCAGGCATGTGCCCTGACCGGGAATCGAACCAGTGACCTTGCGCTTTGCAGAAAGACGCTCAACTAGCTGAGCCACATTGGTCAAGGCCGTCTCCGGACATTTTATTCGGCCTTCTAGCTACCCTGATAAAAGTTCAGAATGTACAATCCACAGGCAGTGTGCCTGGCATTATCCTCTGAAGACGTCTTACTTAAAGTTAAACATCCCCATACGCCAAACATCACAGGCCTCGCAGGTCCAGCAACAGTGCGATTGCCTTGATTATTTTCATAAAACTCAACCCTTCCCCCACCTTCCCTCATCCTCCTTATTAATTTTCCCAAATATTAGGTGAAACGGGTAATGGTGTGGTGCAGGCATTGCCATGGAAACGCTCTCTGGTGGTTGTTGAATACCAGAGCAATAATTTCCCAGGACCTGTACAACTTGTTGATATTTAAATTATCGCTTACTAGAAGCTGAAGCCTCTGGTCCTGAGTTTTTTTTAAGTGTCATGACATATCCATTATTTTTTAGTTTTATGGAACAATACTCTGAGATATTTGTGTACCTGATTAGCATATACTTCTAGAGGTTCGTTTGTTTGTTTGTTTGTCATGACTTCTCCCAACACCCCCACCCCCGGTTACAATAGAGCCTAAATTCAACAGAGAGAAATAAATGCGAGCAGCCTATGCATTCTTCTTTCCATCTCTAACAGGCACCATAGTCTTCAACCCCCTTGTCGGGAGGGGCTCCCAGCACCCCCACCCCGAGTGGGAAAGACGGCATAAGTCATAGCAGCATTGTTTTCACTTTTATTATTTAATGAAAGAAGACAAATGCCACCTATCCAAACCCCCAAAGGGACACTTTAGGGGGTTTTTGAAAGATGAAGAGGATTTAAACATGAATTGGTACAGATTATAGCTGGTTTCTTTAGCCCTGTGTTTGGAGAATTCTTCCCCAACCAAGTTCCAGGGGAAATCACAGTACGGGGTACACCTCACCCATAAGCAGCAAGACCAGGATCCCCTTCCTTGTAGAAACTTCTGCTCTGAATGGCTGTTGGTTAACGAGGAAAGTTATGTCAGGGTGACAAGAGGTCAAGTCCCTCCCTTTTGCTGGGGATCAATCTTGTGACTGGGAAAAGCAACTGAAGAAGGGGCAGAGGCAGCAGCGAGGGCTTGCCATTTCACTCAGAAACCTCTTTAAAAACAGTGAAACCCTAAACCATCACGTGCCCTTCTGCTTTTGCAAAGGCCTCACCGCTGCTCCCTGGGTGTTCTCTTCCCACGCCAGCACTCAGCTTGTAGAGAAATGTTGCTGCCAAATGCCGCCCGCTCCAAATGGGATGTATTACAGGAACAGGGACAGATTCTTAACGGCATCAGGCGAGCGGACAGCCTGGAAATGGATCCTGTCATTTTCCTGGCACTCTGATTTGGGACATGGGCTAGGGAAATAAAATTCGGTTTCCATATTCTGTTCTGGAACAGTTAGAGGGATAAACAGTTTTGTCACTTAATGAAATATCCATACACACTTAACATGTTGTTTTTCAAATGAGCCTGAAAGTTTCTGGAACAATTAAACCCTTCAGAAAATGCATTTGAGCACACAGATGTCTTCTATTCATCCGTGCATCGTCGCGGCAAACATCTGTAACGTGCATCGGGTGAGAGAGATGGGAAATATTGTACAAAAATGTGTAACTGTGAAGTCTCAGCCATGTTTACTACGCACAGGAGAAAAGTACCTTCTGCAACCCTCACCAGAAACACCGGGACACAGGCCTACCCACTGCTTTTGCAAGCAGATAATGAGGACGACCGGAGGGCTGCTTGTGAAAACTAATAAGCTGTCTGTTTTTACAGTTCCATGTGTATAAATAAGCCTTTCAGAGTCGGGAGGACTCTTTTAGAACACAAAAGGAAGAGGGCCTATTTTCTTTTTCTCAGGGAGCCTCTTCGCAGCAACCAAGCCTTTGCTCATCAGTCACCTATGGAATGAAATCCTTTAAATGCTCCAGAAGTAAACCCGCATCATTTGGGCTCTAGATGGGCAGCTGCTTCCATCCTGAACTTACAAAATGATGCTACCAGGGGCACCGCAGGCGCCTTCCACAACGTGTCAGGATCGCAGGAGGTGCGCGCTTCATTCATTCCATTTCATTATAGAAACTCGTTCATTCAGCCACACGAGGCTGCTTGCCTAGTGTGTACTGAGTGTGGAGCGCCGAGGCAGACGTGGGTACAAGGACATGTGGCGGAGTCAGAGTTTGTGGCCTGAAGTTCATTTTAGCGGTGCTTTCTCATTCATGGCTTTGCGCTATTACCGGAATCTGAAAATCTTCGTTAAATGTATCTCTAGAAGACACTGATATGATGTAGTAAAGAACACGTACATACTGCAATTACAATGTCAGAAGTTTTTGTCCACGTTCTAAGACTGAGACCATCAATGACTTGTCACTCTCAGGAAACAAGAATTTTTTTTAATATTAAGACTCAGTTTACTGCCCTGGCTGGTGTGACTCAGTGGATTGAGCACCAGCCCGTGAACCAAAGGCTCGCCAGTTCGATTCCCAGTCAGGGAGTCAGGGCACATGCCTGGGTTGTGGGCCAGGTCCCCAGTAGGGACGCTTGAGAGGCAACCACACATTGTGTTTCTCTACCTCTCTTTCTCCCCCTCATTCTCCTCTGTCTAAAAATTAAAAAAAGAAAAGACTCAGTTTACCAATCTAAAAAGTGGGACTGAGACCACCTACTCTCTACTCTTATTCCGAGGCTTCATAAAGATAACACACACCCAGTGACCCCCGGGGGAGGGGACAGTGAGTGGAACCACGGCCCGGACGACCTAGGGCACACCACTTTCGTTATGGTTGATAAAGTGAATTTGAGGTCAAGATGCAGGAGAAAAAATATAAATACTCACTGCAGTAACTGTTCATTGTTTTTCATTCCTATGATAAGCTTAATTAATCTAGTTAAAAGCCAGACTTTTAAAAATGGCAATAGAGTGGGTATGGCTCACCTCTCTAGCCCCAACCCACAGCTCTATGAAGGTATAACTGACAAAAAAAAAAAAATTGTAATACCTTTAAATTGGTGTATCATGTGATGATTTGCCATAGGTATACATTGTGAAATAATTACCACAGTCCAGTAAATTAACACATCCATCACCTCACACAGTTGCAGGTTGTTGTTTTTTTCTCCCTTAAATGTGAAAGACGAAATGAGTAACTGTCCCACCGACTTGCAAACCTGCCAGGGTCAAAGCCACTGCACCCTCGGGCTATTGGGGAAGTCCTGGACACAGCAGGGTTAACTGGGCAACCATTACAGAGCTATAGTTTCAAGGAGGCTATTTAAAACTAGGTATTCACTAACTCATCCAAAACATGCCATCCTGTTCCAGATGCCACCCATGATGTGGCTAAACTGGAAGGGGGTTGGGCTTCTCTCCTGTTTTGGCCCTTTATGGAGCTCCTGCTATGTGTTAAGCCTTCTCTGAGGCACCTAAGAAACTTCCCGGTTAGAGGATTCTTGCTTTCTTGAAGGGCAGACTAGTGGGAAGGCAGAAAGTTAAACACTTCACTAACCAGTGATGTGATAAAGTGTGGAGGTGAAAGGAAGACTCTGGATAACACAGGAGGGGCAGCGAAACAGCTGAAGCAAGGTGCAGCAGGAGGAGATTGGACTTGGATTAGATTAAGGTACCTAGATAAGATGGAAGAAAAAGGGTGCTCCGGAGTCCAAGTTCAGAGGTGGGGTTGCAAATCAGGAAGAATCCTCACCAAAGAGGTTAATTGGTTTGGAGCTTATCAACAGAAAATGGAAAGTTAGAAAAGGATTTTACACAGTTCTTTTACACCTGTCACGGGAGTTTTCTAACCTCCTCAACTATTTCTTTTACCCACACACTTGGTCAAGCAAGAGCATTCTGCCTCCCTGACCCATGCCCCTGGGTTGTTCAGATACAGATTAAGATGCAGTCGTTCCTAAACTCAATCGTTCCCTCTTCTGAACTCTAAAAATACTTTATTTGACTGTTTCTGGGGGCACCTTTTAATTTTACATAGAAATTGCAGTGCAGGCAGATTTTTCCCCTTCAGAGGAAAACAATATTCTTTCTTATTCTCTTGACTTTCCCATCGAATCCTCCTCTTCAGAATTAACCCATTCCCCCCTTTTTTCTGTTTTATTTATTGATTTTAGAGGGAGAGGGAGAAAGGAAGCGGGGAGGGGGAGAAAGAAAGACTTCATTTTGTAGTTCCACTTGCTTTGGCATTCATTGGTTGATTCTTGTAGGTGCCCTGACCAGGGATCAAACCCGCAAACCTGGGTATCAGGATGACACTCTAACCAACTGAGCTACCCAGCCAGGGCCACCCATTCCTCCTGCCTGTAGTCTCATCCCTTATTTTCTCACTTCATAAGCATTGCCTTCCATTGTCCTAGTTGTACAAATGCTAAGAACAATGCCTGCTATAAAATATTTCTTCATTTAATCTTTGCAACAAGCCTTTGAGCATCTGTTATGATTACCTCCAGTCAAAGAGAAGGGAAGAAAGCTTGTACTCAAAACCAGTTAGAGAGGTTCCCAAACTGGTCTTCATAACCACTGTGCAAACACTATACTGGCTCTGAATTGTACACTTTAAATGCATGAAACATGGACCGATATTTTTATATCACTCTCTTGCATGTAAACATTTGTAAAATAATCAAGTGAATAAATAAATGAATGAATAAATAGTTATTTTCTTTAGGGAGGCACATTCAGAAATCAGTAAGATAAGTTGGTTCATTAATATTTTAAGTTATGTGTTAATTCTATTGTTTTGCCTTGTTTTCATAAATTACATAGTTAGACAAGAAACCAGAGGAAGTTTTCCTCCTCTTAGGACAGCAGTCATGATCTTGTCTTCCTATCAACGGGTCTACTTTTGCAGCTGTAAACAAAAGCTAGTATGACATCAAACTTTTATAGGAGCTCATACAAATTTCCTATTGACTAACGACTTTCTTTGTTTGCAGGGGGAGGGGAGTTTAGAATGTGGAAAGTATCATGAACAGGTGTAAAATCCCTCCCAGGACTAGAGAGAAGGGCGAAGATGGTAAGTTCCATGGGTGACAGACTGCAATCTGTTTAGGGTTTACAGCCCTGCGCCAAGGGTGGGTGCAAGCACGTCCAGGGAGGCTAATCAGTAAAAGCCCAAGTCTGAAGATTGAGCATCAAAGATAAGCTTATCATAGAGTGAATGAGGAGCCTCAGGGTAAGCACGGGCCTGGCAGAGAACTGGAGCAGCAGATTCCAGGAGAGCATGCATCGGCAGAGTCATTGGATGGTGAAGGGCCATAGCAATGGTCAAGGGCACAGGCAGAGGGGAATGGTGGAGGGCTAGACTCTACTTCCCTGATGATAGAGCTTGAAATCTGGTAGATTATGTCTTGTTATGAGTAAATCTCTGTAGATTTTGTTATGATCCACGAGACTAAGGATTGTCTATCTTGCTAGTATGCGCTTGAAGAAATTCTACTTAAACTGGAGAAAATAAATCAAGATAGCATTTCTCGAATTTGAACTACTTCTTGCTAGATGTTCCACTAACATTACATAGAGAAGCTCCTTAATTCCTGTGGAGGGAAAATCATAAACTGGAGACTACAGAGTGCATTTCTGTGCCCAGTCCACTCACATGTTGGGATTCTGAGTCCCATTAGGATAACCTTAGGAGATGGAACCTTTGGGAGGTAATTAGGTCATGAGGGTGGGGCCCTCATATTAGGATCAGCGCCCTCATAAGTAAGAGAAAAAAGAGCTTGCTTCTCTCTGCTCTCCACTGGGTGAGGGCACAGCAAGAAGACAGCCACTTGCAAGCTGAGAAGCAGGGTCTCACCAAAGAACCCCAGATATTGGACTTGCCAGCCTCCAGTATAGTGAGAAATAAATGTTTATTGGTTTAAGCTACCCAGTTTACAGTAATTTTTTTGGAACAGCCAAAACTAAGGCACAGAGTATTGCCATCTCCAATTACCAGGGTTCAGATAATAATTAAGGCTCTAGCATTAAAGCCAAGCTCCATTTGACTCAAAGTCAACACTTTTTCTAGTCTATTTTTTTTTTTGAAAGAGGAGGCATATAGTATCTGTATTCTGGTATTAGTATATTTTAACTTAAATTTTACTTCTTATGAGAGCAGTGCTTTCATTATAGAAAGAGTTAGTGAGATATCACCTGGTCATAATTCCAAATCCTAGTTGGGACAAGGGCAGTGTTACCATGAACTATTTCCGACTATGTGCTACAAAATATGCAGGGTTCTATAACTTCCCTTGCACACTCCCACACTCCAAATATACCTACTAAGTGGTTGCTAGCTCCACTTTTCATGGGGAAACAGGCTCAGAGAAGCTGAATAAATGCATAAAAACACATAGTTAGGACTATTCTAACTCAGCCTCATTGTCCCCTGAGACCTAGAGTGTTGAACTCTGACATTCTGGCACCTTCTTATAAATTGTCAAGTTACACATATATGTGAAACCTAGCCATTCAACTAAGAAATCCATGCATATATAATCCCTACAAATAATCAACAGTGTGAAGGCTACTACTAGAAAAGTTGTCTTGGTGCAGAATCCTCACCTCAAAGAAAATTAATAATTAGACTTGACATCAAGTTGATTTGCATTGATTCCTAATCTCATCCTTTGTACCTCCGGTAGTGACCAGCTTGCTCCTGGATGTAGGAATTCCTGCGTGCCAGTTAAGAGCCTGTGTTCTTTCCCCCAGATCACCCTAAAAGATGCGCAAAAGGAAAGGAACTTCCCCGGTTGTACTTGAAGAAATTCAATGTGGTCATATTAAACAAGCAGAACACAGCAGAAAAGCAAAGATACTGGAAGAACAGGTGTGGCCTGGATACCTGTTTGCCTGGAGACCGTTGGGAAAAAATATATATCGGAGACTCTACCTGCCTAACTAAAATATTGGCCAAAAAAAAGAATACATGAAAGGCTAGGCATTAAGTTTACAAAAAGTAATTAAGGATTTGCCATCATCTTAAGGGTTTTTTGTTGTTGCTGTTGTGTTGTTTGTTTGCTTGTTTGTTTTTCAGATTGGGAGGATGAAACCTTGAAGAAGAGGAAGAAGGAGATAGAGAGAAATGGGCTCATCGGTTATACTTCAGCCCTGAAGAAGCACTGATAAATGGGATGTGCATTGTACCTTTAAGTAGTTTAACCAAGTATTAGCAGGAACATTGCTATTTTATTTCTTCATCTTGCTCTTTCATTCCTTGTTTAGGTCTTTCTTTCTGTTTACTTTCCCTTCCTTAGTTTCTTCTACTCATTCTATAGATGTTTATTGATTGCTGCCCACTTTCCAACTGTGCTTGGCCCTGGGCTATCAAAAATAAAGACGAATCCTTCCTGGCCTTTGGTAAGTTCACAGCCTACCAGGGGGAGCCGCATGGAAAGAAATGTCACCGCGCAGCCTGCAGCTAAGACGTGTCCAAGAAGCAGTGTGCGTACAGAGGGTATTGGTCTCTAGTCCTGCTGGGGGAAGTGAAGGGCAGGTTAAAGGTGGGTAAGTAAACCCTTCCCTGATGATGTGACACGACAAGTAGATTAAGTTCAAGGATATCCTATAATTTCAGAATGTTGACTTTGCCGTGAGAAATGAATAGTATACACGCCTGCGTGTAGGTATGTGGTTTTTTGTATTCCGTCCCCAAATGGTAATTAAAGTAAGTCTTCTACCAAAATTGGGTTTTACTTAGCAAACAACTCAAAATCCATCCATTTATTTGTACAACACGTTTGGTGATATCGATTTTGTTTAGATTTACTTAAATTTTAATCACGATGCCATACTGGGAAAGAGTGACTTTGCTAGGCACTAACAAAAGGCAAAAGCAAAAATGAGCGTATCTGAAAGACACACAGAGAATTTTAGGGAACATCGATTACACGACCAACTTGGTTTTAAAAATAACCAAAATGATCAAATAAAATACCTCACTCAATTCAGTTATATCTCCATTTCCAATTCTTCCTAGTTGCCATATTTAAGAATCGTAGGTGAAATAAGAGAAAAGGTTCCATGCGCTTTCCAGTTAAATTTTGTAACACCTGTGCCTTCCCAGCTATATTTTGTAACATCTGTGAGTTTTTCCATTTTAACATTTCTACTACCTTTGTGTTTACTCTTTGGGCTAATTTGTAGTTGACCTCAGTAATAGAGCCCTTTTAACCAACATTTTGTAACAGACAACCATTGATTTCGCATTCTTGCAGAAGGCCTTAAAAATCAATGCATCCAGAAGAAGGAACTGGTAGGACTTCATAATATCACATCTCGTTTTTATCACAAATTTCCAATTTACCAAGTTCCTGTCTCATTATTTATACCAGACAGGGCCTGCTGATGAGATACATAACCCGCTCAGTCCCTTTTGGCAATCCATTTATAACTGAAGCACAATTAATATCTTTACAGCTGTTCTCCAGGCAGAAAGAAAAATGTGGCAGCATGTATTTTGTACATGTTTGAGTGTAAATGTGTGGAATGAGGAGCACCAGGACATATACCCAAAAGCCAGTGGAATCTGGCCTTTTCTTATTTTTGAATTCCCCAGAGAGATGTTTCCAGAACTATTTCATACAGGAGGTGAAGCTACCTTTACTAGCTCTCCAGATTTCCCAAGAAAATAAATAGGAATCAGGGTAATCATTAAACACAAATTTCACACATAATGCTCCTAAAAAAGAGAAGCATAAAGGGAAAAATCCGCAAATTTCTATAGTTTCAGATCATTCTAACTTCCAAGTTTTTAATCCATTGTTAATCTCCTGTTTTACATTCAAATATCAATCTTTCCTTTTAATCAGATACTGATCATTTCTATGAAATATAGAGGAACACTATGTTTCTGGCTCAAGTGTTTACCTGATACAACTATTCAGACCTCATGCAAACCCTAAAAATTAGTTGTAGATCACTTTTAGATCCCTAAAGATTGACAGAAATAAATAGGTATCCAATAAAATTTTTATTTTACTTATTTTTACTTTTATTTTTTATTGAATTTATTGGGCTGACATTGGTTAATAAAACCATACAGGTTTCAAGTACACAACTCAGGACGACATCATCTGCATACTGCATTGTGTACTCACACCCGAAGTCAAGTCTCTTTCCATCCCCATTTATCCTCTCGGTGCCCGCTCTCCAGCTCCTACCTGCTTCCCTTTCCCTCTGGGTATCACCACAATGTAGCCTGTGTCTATGTGCTGTATATAAATATATATACCCACACAGATACATACACATATATACATATATGTATCTACTCACACACATATATATATATA
Organism: Micronycteris hirsuta; assembly: GCA_004026765.1. Taxonomy (NCBI): domain Eukaryota; kingdom Metazoa; phylum Chordata; class Mammalia; order Chiroptera; family Phyllostomidae; genus Micronycteris; species Micronycteris hirsuta. The sequence goes on from PVJI01001286.1 coordinate 22,062, forward strand.
TATATATATTTGCTTAATCCTTTTATCAACTCAGTAACAGATGTGTTTTCCATGTGTATATTTGTAGCATAATTATATAGCAAGCACACTGATAGCACAGCCAGGCAAACAAAACAGATAGATGGATAGATAGATAGATAGATAGATAAATGATAAATTAATAAATAGATAGATACATAGATATTCAAAATATTTGCTTTAGTCATTTCATCATTTGGAAGTTGCCCTAAAGTAATACTCTCCAACATGAGCAATTTTTTTTTCTTTTGCTACACTCTGATAGAACAAATAAATAGTTAAGAGCAGTTAGAATATCATTAGTAATAGTTATAGTAATGGTACATATTTAAATGGTAAAAAATGCTAGATATAAAATAGGATACACACAATGGAAAAAGAAAAAGAAAAAGAAGAGAAAATATACTGACCACAAAAACAACAAGAAAACTAAAATGTTTGGGTGACTAGCTTAGGCTCCCAGAACCAACAGACCTGGGACCTGCAGTCAGAAGGTGGTTCTGACCAACGGCAAAAGCGCAATGCAAGTTTGTGATAGGCTAGGTGCTGTGCAGCATGTAACATGTGCTGTGCTATCCTGATCCCCTGCGGATGAGAGACACAGGAATCAGCAGCTCTTTGAGAATCAGAATCTGAAAGCCGTCCCTGGACATGTTTTGAAACTATCAAACAAAGTACGAGATGTCAGAAAATGGAAACATGTCCAGTTGCTCCGGATGAACGATTCCCCTACCAGGACCAGAATCCCCTTGGGAGGCTGTATTGAAAACGCAGACAGACTCCCAGACCCTGCCCCATGGAAACCAAGTCAGAAGTCAGAAGAGGGGGCAAGAAATCTACTTCACAACACATTGGCCCCTGGAACAGCTGTGATTGTGACTTAGAAAGAGAAAGGGGTGCTTCTACCCTTCAAAAGATTTTATGTTATTTCAAGTTCTAATTACAAAAGCAATACATACTGGGAAACACAGCTCTTTTTAGTAGATGACTCAAAGAGACACCTTAGAAGTCACGGAAGTGAGAAGGATCAGCTTTCAGGGCTGTGCAAGGAAGTGCTAAGGAGTTAATTAGCACCTGAAATCCAAGGGTACAATTTAGGGCAGATTGGGCATCCACCACTGAAAAGCTACCAGCATAGCCTGGAGAATTGCTGAAGATAGCAGCTTAAACTTCACTTTTGTAAGTATTAAACCGATGTAATTTTTCGGGAGTGCCAAGGCATGAGGACACTTCTAATTCTCTAAATAGAGAGTAGCTTGTATGCATATGCGTGTTTTTTTTCATGGAAATAGATGATGCATACAGTTACTAATATTAGATAACTAATAAAAAGATGAGCTATTTAGGCAAGCACCAGGGTGTCGAGTAGACTCTTAACTTATATAAACAAGCCTGAGGAAGGCTGTATTCCATGCTCCCCAGCTTTATTTGCTGGCATACCCCTCCCCCACAGGCTCATGATGTGCCTAGAAGGAATGAAGTCTTCTGAAACCTGAACCACACAGGCCACTTAATGAAGACTCCTACTGAGAGCTGGTCCCACATGAAATCTCCAGATCGCCCGCACCAAGGACGCATGTGCATCCACTCGTCTCTTCACTGTAACTAACTAGTTGTGTGATACAGAGAAAGCCCTCCCCACAGTAACTACATTGGATACTTTCAAATACGGCCTCCAATCAATACTAGAAGTCCGACTTGGAAAATTATCTCACCAACTGCAACGATGTGGTTCTTTCATTCTTTAAGATTTTATTTATTCATTTTTAGAGAGGGGGAGCAGGAGAGAAACTTCAATGTGCAGTTGCCCCTCACACACCTCCAACTGGGGACCTGGCCCACAACCCAGGCATGTGCCCTGACTGGGAATCGAACCAGCAACCTTTTGCTTCACCGGCTAGTACTCACTCAATCCACTGAGCCACACCAGCCAGGGCTATGATGTGGTTCTATTTTTCTTACATGGCAACTAGACACAGAGAGGTTAAATCAAATGGTTGAGCCTCTGTTCTGGCCAGGCCTGAAGCTAGAACTGGGGATTCAAGGATAGGAAAACAAACATGGCACTTGACCTTGTAGAGTCCTTCATTTTAGAATGTTTGGGTGGACACGTTTAAAAATGCACTAGTAAGTTAGACAGCATGTCAGGTGATACCTCTCATAGGGAGAAGCAGACAATTATAAAATTGGTACAACTCCTAAGTCTTGTCTTTTTTTTTTCAGAACATATCATGCAGTTTTTTTGCAATTTATTCCTTAATATATAGGAGCATTATTTTTTAAAATATGAAATAGCTTTACCAATACTCTGATAGATATGCCACGCCTGTCTAATTTTGTATACAGAGTCCCTTAGCACGCTACCGGGGCTCTGAGTAGAGAATCAAGCATTCTAGTCACTCACTAAAGCAAGCGGATTTCAAGGGTGGTCTCCGGACCACCTGCATTAATTAGCCTCCTGCAGGGAACATGTTTAACCTGTAAATTCTAAGCTCCACTCCAGACCTTCCGACTGAGGGTGAGGCCGAGAAATTGTATTTTAACCAGTTCTCCGTGACCTTGGAATGCATACTTTAACCCAGGAACCAGTGTATTTAGTGAAAAGTAACCATAACAGTAATGGTCCCGTTATACCTGATCGACATAGGTATCTATGGCCTGAAAAAGAAGCCTCTCGCTGAATGTGTTAGATAATGCTTTAGCTTCTTTTGGTAACTGTACGACTTTTTGAGTAAGGTAAGACGATTATGAAGTTGCTAACTTTATAGAGAAGTAGACTGAAAATTTCCCCTAACTTCTTTATATTCAAAGGTTGAATAGAAAACACTGACGCTAAGGATGCTGGGAATATGTCCACGGATGCTTTGTAACCTTTTAGTATGTGTTACACTTTCGGTTTGGTGTCAGGAAAGATATAACTAATAAATCTCCTTGTTTTCACCCGATGCTTTCCAGTAATTATAGTATCTTACTGCCAAATGGTAGGGTGTCATGACCAGAATAGCTAGGGTTTTTTTTTTTTTTATGGTAAATTAAGAAATACGAGATAGAGTATCATTTTCATGCTAATTATACTTTTTTCCAAAATTAATATATCGCAATATATTTAAGCAGAGTCATTAAAATTACATTGTGATATCCTGTATGAGAATTTAAATAAGCATACATTTCCAGGCATAGAATTTCACAGACCCCTTCATATTTGACAACTGCTGTTGCCCCAGCTCCCACGGCAGATTGGAAAACCTCTCATTTTTTAGGTCAACATCCTGCTCCCCCAGTCATTCTACAAGTCACCCACATACATTGGGACTTGGGTGCGACTAAATACCAAAATGCTGGACGTTTTGCTTGCATGCCACTTTTCAAATAACCTTCAAAACAAAGCCTAAGCATGCTTTCATCCATTATCAGGGAAGTAGCCTCTGCTTGCTTGGGCTTAGCTCATTTCTTTCTAAATGCTTGTGCAGGGGACAGAGGAAGAAGCAAGACCATTAGAGGAGATCACAGAAGAATTCCCTTATACATATACTCTCACAGTAAAGACATTCTCCTTCCTTGTCACTAAACGAATGTCTACTCATCAACCACCGCCACCAAGGTAAGCTTGACTTGACGTTCGGGTCTGTCTGCCCCTTCTTACTTCTCATGGGAGCACCATTTTCCTAGGTTTGGTGGACAGCACATGGAAGGCACATTCGGCATAATGATCAGGGTATGCGGGGCTTACAGGTAATAGCTGGAGCACACAGACTTAGAGCAGGTCACTAAATCTTTGTGTCTAATTTACTTACTTACGTTACCCACTTGACTGCAATATCACGAAGAATCAATGGGATTACAAATACAGACAACACTGCTTTACAATGTGAAAGTCTCATACAAACAGTAAGAAATCAACACAGATAATTGTAATATCTATATTTACACATTAGGTGTCACGTCCTTTATATCTAAACCTCCGTCTCCATCACCACCATAATGTCCCTTTTTAGACACCATTTTTTATTACATTTCTAAAACCCATGGAAATCAAGCATGATTACTTTAAGCACCAACATAAAGCAGTAATTTCATCACCTTAGAACAAAACTACCTAATGCTGTATATTACGGTTGGAACTGACAAACTCATAAAGAAGAAGTCAGTGGGGTAATGTGGAATATTAAAACAGAGGCATCCTAGGCATTTGCTGAAACTCAGTCCTTTGGAACCTGATTGCCTTGAATGAGTGCTAGCAATATAAATAATTTCTCACCCACATTTTTGCAAAGATACTACAAAATTAATGATCACTCATGTTCCTATGAACACTTTAGAATTTGAACATGTTTCCCTATGTGTGTATGGGTGGAGAGAAGACTACATTAGACAGAAAAGAGAATTCCCTTCAGGACACAATTTATATTTCAGAGTAGACAGAGTATGAGTCAAGCTAGATATTTTTGTTACACTCCACACATTTTTCTCTTTGATTTGGAAAGAAAGCATCATTTTCTCTCCAACTTAGACAGTATATATCACAGAAATTCACACACAAAGCACATAGACTGTAACATATAGAAATAAGAGAGAATCTAGGGACAAGGCGCATGTGCACGTGTGTGTGTGAGAGAGATAGAGGATGTGTGCAAAAGGAAATATTACAGAATGGTGCTTCCCTCAAGGATTAAGAGAAATACTTTTGGAAACTGTATTAACCTGCAATTTGTAAACAACACATTAAAAACGAAGAAGAAAGGGGACTATAATGAAGGTCTTACAAGTTTCTCTTTGTTGCAGCTGAAAAAATTACATGGAAACACGTGTTGTGCTTGCTGTGTGCGAGGCACTTGTGCGAACATCATGCCAAAGACGTGTGAGCCACGGTCCTGCCTGCACAGACCTGGTCAGACACCAGGTGAACATGAACTTCCCTTTGAATGATTATTTTACATCGATTAGTGAATGGCAGGAGACTGAGTCATGAATTCCATCTTCCATCCCCAGGGAAGGTACCCTGACAAACACGGCTCAAGGAGCATCCTGAGTCAGTTATGCCCAAATTGCAGAAGGACCTTGGACTTCTTCACCGGGCTTCAGGAATTTCAGCTTGACTAGAGAGGCTTCAGTCTGGGGACAAAGGGAAGTGAGTGATGCCATATTTACTTTAAAGCCAGTGGTGACTTTGATAACAATGACACCATGCACATGTTACATATACAATGATATGCTCCTTCTGGATGTCGAGAATCATGCTTTAGCCAGATTAAGGGGTTTGTGGTAAAACGGGAGAGTCGAATCCCAGCTTCACTGCATGTTTTGCTGTAAGACTCTAAGCCCCCTGTTGTACTTCATTTTTGTAATACCTAAAAAAGAAAGGAAGGAAGGAAAGGAAGAATGGAAGGAAGGAAGGAAGGAAGGAAGGAAGGAAGGAAGGAAGGAAGGAAGGAAGGAAGGAAGGAAGGGAGGGAGGGGAGGGGAGGAAGGGAGGAAAGAAGAGAGGGAAGAAGGAAAGAAGGAAAAAGAAAGAAAAAAAACCCCAAAACCCTGCCTGGCAGAGTTGTTGTGGACCTGAGAGCAGTGTGTTGGTTCATAGCAGCGGGAATGACAATGACGACATCAATGGTGTAGATTCACTAAGCACATACTGTGTGTTACACACTGACTTAGATACTATACATGATATTATTTCTTACTTATCAGTTATTGAATGTCTCCTAAGTCACTCATGCACGTTCACTAGTTCCCAAAATAACAATAAAAAACACCATTTAAAAAATAAATTGGATGCACAGAGAAGAGGAACAATGAATCCAAATTTGCATGTTTAACGAGAGGCCTCCACGGTCCATGATTCACTGCCCAGAGTTCACACGGCTTCTGCTGCCCCAGGTGGGTATCCATTCAGCATCTCATGTTATGCATTAAATCCTACTTTATACCACACTGTCTAAACTACTGCCTAAAGATTTTGATCCCTTGTATCTGAATAAGAATAATGTATTCATCCCCATGCACTGCCTAAGTTTCTAAAGCCACGGAAAAATAAAAGCCCGTAAAGTGAGTCTCGTATTTCATGGTCCAAGTCCTACACAAATGAGTTTCCTCGGACGTAGACTGCTACATGGTTACTCCCCGGCTTTCCACATGGTCTTATCTCTAGTGACACGAAATTAAAAGATAATAATAATCACCTTTATTCCTACTGATTCATCAGGGGAAAGAATGTTCTGGTGGAAGATGGATTTCTCTGAAGTAGCAGGGAGAACCTTGAGAGTCAAAAGAAAAGCAAAGGAGGGTGCCAGGACCATGTTCTCAGCTCGGCAGAGAGCACCTTCCTCGATCCTATATCAGTCTGATCCGTGCAGGGAGACAGAAGACACAGTGTCATCTAAAAGAAATTCCCTCTCTGTCCCATCTCAGGATCCTCTGCCTTGTCACTAGGAGAGGTGACACGGGTCTGGACAACGTTTCAACACCCAAAGGCCTCCTGTTTCTACCAGACACTGACGTTTACGTCACCACTGGGTTTCCTGGATGCTGCCCATGCGCCGGCTGGCTACTTGTGAGCATCCTCGCCAATTGTCCTGTGCCCCGGTCACTGCCGACCCCATCTCAGTCTTTTCCACGCACCTCTGAGGACCACACATCATGAGAAAGCAACGTTCTGCACACCTAAGCTCTTTGCAGAAAGGTTATTTGTCTGTTTCCCTCACTGCCACTGAAACCTTTAGAGAGAACCTTGCTCGTTAACCTAGGCCTACCTGCCTTATTTTGTCCGTTTGTTTCGGACATATTTTCTGAGATCCCTGCTATGTGTTTGGCTCTGGGACAGGCATTCAAAGACAACAAAAGAAGCACAGGCTCTGCCAACAGGGAACTTACAGCCAAGCACAGACAACTACGTGAGTAACTAATCAATTATCGTTTGTATGAAGGAAAAGGCAGAATGAGATGAAATCTGTAACGGGCTTGGAGGAAGCGATGATAAGCTGAGACAGCAAGGATGAACAGGGGGTAGAACCACTTTAGCCAAATCAGTGGAAGGTGTGGAAATTCTGAGGCCTTCATGCACAAGGAACAAAGAGCCGGTCTGTGAGGCGGAGTACACAGCTTGAGAACACAGGGAGGATGGTAAATTGTGCAGAGAATTCTCAGCTGGCCAGGGTATAAATTTTGAACTATATCTAAAAAGCAATGAAGAGCCCCAGCTGGTGTAGCTCAGTGGATTGAGCGCAGGCTGCGAACCAAAGGGTCGCCCGTTCGATTCCCAGTCAGGGCACATGAGTGGGTTGCAGGCCAGGTCCCCAGTGGGGGCCACATGAGAGGCAACAGCACATCGATGTTTCTCTCCCTCTCTTTCTCCCTCCCTTCCTTTCTGTCTAAAAAAATACATAATAAATACAATCTTAAAAAAAATAAAAAGCAATGGAGAAACACTGAAGCTCTGTTTGCAGAGGATGCGTTGGAACAGGGTACGCAGTAAGAGAAAGCTTTAGAATGTACAGAGTAGTGAATGCAGATGACCAGGATGGAGGTTAGGCAGGGGTCCAAGTGAAATATAATAGTTTTCCTGGACTAAGGTGGTGAGAGAAGACAGAGAGAAAAAAAAGTGATACTTATTAATTATAAAATGATTCAGGTCCACTTACATTTATTTCTAAGAGCCATGGAAAGACACACAGAAGTGTGTGGCTAGGGAAAGCCATGTTCAAAAACAGGTTTTGGAAATATTAATTGGTGCTACTATAGAGCCAGAGAGGAAGTGATCAATAATACAGATGACCTGGGACTTGCTTCTAAGGAATAAAATACAGCAGAGGTGACAGGTTGCCTGTGGTTGTGCAAATGTGATTATGATCCATGAGATGGGGATGTATGCCATGCCAGACACACCCTCTCTTGCTGGCTGTGTTCTGAGCTGCCAGATGGTCAGGCCATGCAGCCAGGCAGAAGGGCAGCCACCCAGCACCGCAAAGGAACTGGGACCCTCGAGGACCTGAACGCTGCCAGCAGGATGGAAATTGCGGAATCGGATCCTGAACCCGCTGAGACTCAGATGAGACCTCAGTCCGGTCCTGGCTGATGCTTTGGTCCCAGCCTGGTGAGATTCTAAAGTAGAGGACCCACAGACGCCTTCAATGGAACAACCCACAGGAACCATGAGACAGCGCATGCGCGTTGGTAAAAACCAGGAAGCTTGTGGCGAGATTGTTACACAGCAATAATAACATACACATTCAGTTTTAAGTGTGCTGGTTCTTATGCTTATGTCCTATAAGCCTGGGGACCAGAGGAGAGGTCAGCAACAAGACCTTAGTCTTGGAGGGTGAATATAAAAAAAATAACTAAAGAGAAGGTGGGGGTCCCAGAAACAAAGGGTCAAGCTATCATCTGCAGTGCAAACGGCAAGCCTCTTGCAGGCAGGCATGGTTAAGATGGAACAGGGGCCGTATGAGGCTTTGCTTGGCATAAACCAAGCCAGGAACATGCATTTGGCATAACGTGTCACTCTGCAAAACACGAGAAGCGTTCCCGCAGGGCGCCCCAGGTGTACCGGGACGGCACTGATGAATTCAATCCATTGTGACAGAGTTGTGCCCGTTCAATTCTCCTTTGAACCATTCTGACTCCACTAATGGCAGATTCTCGGTTTTCTGATGTTTGCCAACAGCGCTTCGTACAGCAAAAACCAAGCAAGCCTGGGGACAAAACCTCCAGCAGGCAGCGGGGTCTATGCCAAAGTTCAGTTACTTCTATATGTACCTATAGCTTATACTATATTCATCTAATAATATGAATATATTTTATTACATTTATCCAATTTATACTTATCTAGCATTGACCTTTGATTTTTAGTATAAGGAGTAAGATAAAGTTTCCTTTCTAAATGACAGTTTATGTAAATAAAATCACCAAGATTTCTCTAACATGAAAGGCTCCGTGTCGGGTAAGGACATATTTGACACCGGACACAAGTCTGGATGTGAATCTCAGGAGACCAAAGGGGCTCAGTGCTCTAAGAAAATCAGCCAGGATTTGCCACACGGCCCATGACTCCAGAAAATACGCCTAACCACGCAGTCTTTCCATCTGCAAACACGGCTTTTATCTCTATAACTCCACTGCCTGTACACGCAGGTGCTCCCTATGGCCATTTAACATATTCTGTGATGATACTGGAGAAGGTGGAGAAATGGGGCTTGAAACAAAAATAAAGAAACTGGGGGCGGGGGCGCAAAAGAGTCTTTTTATATTATTTTTGTTGAAATGAATGTAGTTGTAACAAGTGAATTCCTACTAGGAAAAAGGTGAGATTTACTTGAAGCTGATCACAGACCTCTTCGATGTCCTCCTGGTGCAGACTGGCCGTTGGCAGAACTAAGAGGTGACGCAGGCGATGCTGGTGACACAGCCTTGGCCTGGGCACGGGAGTCCCCACTTAGCCTTGAGCTAGGTCCCTAATGAAAGGCTGCCCGAACTAGCATATCTAATATTAAAGTCACCTTCTAGAGCCAGGATTTAAAAAAGAGAAGATGGGAAGGGACGAGAGGAACAGGATACATGAATACAATAACCGATACAGTCACCGATTCATTCACACATCTAATACACTTGGCGGACCTGGTTTCGAGCTTGTTCCGGGTATTGAGAGAAAGGGACCAGACACGAAAGCAGAAGCAGTGGATGTGCCCACTTGTCTAAAACATAACTCCGGCCCCAGTTCCCTCTGCTTTTAGAAGTGAAGAGATTGGCTACCCTATGGGAACAGCGACAGGAAGAAGTCTTCAGGAGGCATTTTGCAGGGCCGGGGCAGTTCCGATTTTCCATGGAGGTGCTGCGTACACAAGTCTGTTTAACGCGGGCGCTGGTGCTTTACTGTTTGGGTGTTACTCTTCAATGCAGAATCTAAAAGATGGATGGGGGCGGGGCCAAGAAAAGGTGAACAGGTAGAAGAGCCTGAACAGGAACAGGAATTGCTGGCTACGCTTACAAAATATCCACCTTACCAAAGCCCTTAGGGCAAAGTCGAGCAGTGGGGGCAACCAGGCTCACATCGCAGGGTCTTATACTTTCCTGCTGGGCTGTCCCCCTAAAAGGCCCTCCCCGCGCACTTGCATAGCGCTGATTGGAGCTGGGAGACCCCGGAAGAGCCGCTCTTCAGAAGGACAGAGGTCAGCACTCTCCTTTCCTTCAACTGTAACATTGTAACTTGTTACACATACATACACGTGTGGGGATTGTTTGATATTCTTTCGTTGTCACCTGACGGCATCAGCAGTCCTGATAGCTCCTGAGGGATGGCAATGCCAAAAAACTATATCCTGGGGTGATTATCATTAGTCAGACGATGCTGTTAAGGGAAGGGAAAGGATAATGGAGACATGCTCAGGAATGAATTTCGCCCTTTGTTTTCGGTCTTGATGCACTGGTTTTTCTGTCAGAGTAATTTTAAACAACACAAAGCACCGAAGACAGTAGGTTCTCTTACATCCACTATTAGCATCTGTGAATATAAATGGACGGAGCAGTGGCGTTGCACTCCGCATGAAGAGGCTTTTTTCAGACAGAACTGAGGATATTCCTGTTCTCCTTTTCTCTTTTGCTCCCAGTTCAAAGAGAAGCAGGGTCCTTTCATAAGCCCCACGGAGGGGTATTGCAGCCCCCGCTCTGGTTCTAAGTTTCCCAGGAATGCAACATTTCAGTCCATTGTTTTTATGTGGGCAGCCATCAATGGCAGCTTAGTGGGAAAATAACTTCCTCTTTTAATCTTACTGTATTATGAAGATACACACCACATATCACTCATATCCGTACCGTGCCTTCCTGTGGGGAGCCATGATCTCTCATAAAGGAGACACAAAAAGAATAATCTATCCTCTGGATCCATATAAGGAGAAACTGCACAGAATTTGAGTGAGAATAGTTATCATCTTTATACATTGTTTATGTAGCCAGGGAGAAAGATACTTTTATATGCCCTATCTAAGGGGCCACCATTCCTTCAAATAACTCCTTTCCACCGGTACATGCAACATACAATAGAATATTTCTTAGGAAGTGTTTGCTTTTAAGAAGCATAGTGTGGCCCTGGCTGGTGTAGCTCAGTGGATTGAGCACGGGCTGGGAACCAAAAGGTCCCGGTTCGATTCCCAGTCAGGGCACATGCCTAGGTTGCGGGACAGGTCCCCAGTGAGGGCCATGTGAGAGGCAACCATACATTGCTGTTTCTCTCCCTCTCTTTCTCTCTCCCTTCCCCTCTCTCTAAAAGTAAATATTTTTTTTTTTAAAAAGAAGCATAGTGTGTACTTCCTCTTTTTGACTTATTGTGTACGGACAGGTGGAAGTCCCACGGGAGCCAAAGATGGGAATTGTCTGAGACTGAGTGTGTTTCTAGAACCAGAGGCTAAGAAATCCAACAAGAAATCTCACAGTCTCTCGCTTTTCTTCTCTTTATCACCTGCTTCATCTCTTCCCTTTTCTGAGAAGTGTAGCTTTTCTTTGTTTCTCTGACAGATATACCATGAAAAGGTCATGTCTTTGACGTCTTACCTGATGGGAACCTCAGTTCTCATATTTTTACGTTGAGCTACTTGGAAAGATATGATTCCAACAACCTCAGTCTTCATGGCAAGCACCTGGGGTTAAGCCTACTTGAACCAAACTTGGTCCAATATCCACCTGTGGCCCAGAACAGAAGGCACTTTCCACACTGGCAGCTGGCTGTCTATATTATCTGCGGGGCAGTGAACAGTCAGTGGAGAATAAACACACTGTGAGTTAGACAGACACTCAGAGGGTATTCACTGAGGCCTCAAAAGAGGGAGATTCTCCAGACAGGTCTGTGGACTGCAAACTACTCACTCCTGTGTTCATTCCCTTCCCTACCCACGTTCCTACAGCAGGGCTCGGCAGAGTGACAATGGAATCGGCAACCTGTGCTCATGAGCATTGTCAAAGCATGGAAGCAGGAGGGCCAATTTTAACCAGAAGAAAAGCAACATAAAAGTCCTCTTGGGTAGCATTTCCCCAAAGCACTGAGATCTGGCATTCCAAGATAGCTCCTGCTTAGAATGTGGTCACCGGAACCCACATGAGTCCTGTTCATCTCTGTATCGGCGGATTGCTTTCTATTCCAGGTTTCTAACTGTTTTTCTTTTCTTTTTTTTCCCCCAATAACCAATATGGGATATCTTTATAGTATTTTACATACCAGTGATAGGGCTAATGGTCAGTATTTTGGTTAAAACAATCATAATTTTTCACAAAACTCAATCAAATCTTACCATAGGATCCAGCAGTCATACTCCTAGCTCTCTTCCCAACTTAATTGAAAACTTACTTCTAAACAAACACCTGTACATGAATGTTTACAATGTTTTTTTATAGTCACACAAAACAGAAAGTAATCAAAATATCTTTAAGTTTAAATGAATGGATTAAGTAAAAATACAAACTGTGGTAATCTACACAATGAAATACTATTTAGTGGTTAAAAGGTGTGAACTACTGATCCAGGTGAAAACAAATCTTAAGTGCATATTGCTAAGTTAAAGGTCTACACACTCTATCATTCCATTTACATAACCTTTTAGAAAATACAAAATTACAGAGTCAGTAAACAGATCAGTGGTTGCTAGGGACTCAGGGAGAGAGGAAGCTTAATAGGGAAAGTTCAAGAGACTGTTTTCAAGGTAGTACAATTATGATCCTGTAATAATGAGCAAATGGCACAATGTAGTTATCAAAACCATTGGACTTTCACAGAGCAACGAGCGAACCTTAATATATGTATTTTTTAAAAAATTAGGATGTTGGGATTTCCCAGGATGGAATGCAAATTGTGACAAAGTAATATAACCATATTAGAAATATACTTTTGAAATGTACAGAAGGGGTTAGGGATAAAAGAAGAAGAAAAGCACACATATACACATTTATGTGTGTATATGTGTGTACATAAATGTCTATTATATACACATAAATGTGTGTATATGTACATGCATATATATATATAAGTATCCCCACATATATTTGTTTTCCTTCTGCCAGTTGAGTGGCCTAGAAGAAAAATCAGCCCAGTAGCAGCAAATATGCTTAATGCTTAGATTTGGGTTTCTAACATCCCAATAAAAGAAAACAGGGCTCTTTGGAGAAATGGCTAATTCTATAATTGAGGTGATAAATATACAAGAAGAGCACGGAACATCATGCAGGGCAAGAAACTAATAAAGTAAGTTCTAAAAATCTAACCCCCTGTAAAAAAAAAATATATATATGCATATATATATACACATGTCAGACAATCAAAGGATTTCCCAATGGTCAAAGATGAAAAAAAATTAAGCAAGGAAATAAAGTTGTATTAGATTTTAATCCCAAATATAAAACATAAAATAGCTCCGAGTTCATATTGAAAGAAAGAAAGAGGAGAGGGAGGGAGGGAGGGAAGAAGGAAGGAAGGAAGGAAGGAAGGAAGAAGGAAGGAAGGAAGGAAAAGAAAAGAGGAAAGGAGGGAGGGAGAGGGGAAATGAATAATGTGGTTAGTCAGGTGGGGTGTGGGGAGTGTAACTCCCACTCTTCATGTATATCCTGCACAAAGCGAGCTCCGCCCACAGGACGCAGCATGGACAGGGGAGAAACAGAGTGAATTTATAGTAGAGAAACCTGACAAACAATACTTCAGCCAGGTGGTCAAGGTTAACCTCGACAGATATAAACCTATTATTAGTATGTTCTTGAGATCACGTAATAACATGGAGCTTTTACCTGTGTGGTCTTCCGCCCCACACACATTACCCCGATTTCGTTATGAACAAAACATTAGACAAATCCAAAAGGAGAGAAATGCTACAAAAATACCGAACCAGTACTCATCACAGCTGTTAAAATGCTGTGTTAATACAGGTACTTCTATCTTGACAAGTATGTCCTACTCTAATGTAAAATGTTAGTAATAGTGGCAAAGTATGTGGGCACTCTCTGTGCAATATCACAACTTTTTGTTCAATTAGACTGAAATAAAAGGTTTATTTAGAAAACAGGAGGTTCCACACACTTGAACAGACAACTTCCATTTAAACCATTCCATAGCCTGAACAGACGTTTATGCAATACGTCTGTGAAGACAGGACTCTCCCTCAAGGCTGACCCAGGGACTCAGCAGTTAGAGAGCAGAGAACATTGGTGCCTGACTGGATGAATCTCTGGTTTTGAATTTTGACTCCAGGACATCCTCATGAAGTTAATTTGGTCAAACTGCATTTGTTGGCTCTGGTTGCCATAACAATACCGCAGACTGGGTTATTTACAAAGGAGAAAAGTGTTTTCTCACAGTCCTGGAGGCTGGAAGTCCAAGAGCAAGGCGCTGGCTGAGCTGATTTCTCCTGAGGTCTCTCTCCTTGACTTGCAGATGGCTGTTCTCTTGCTGCGTCTTCACATAGTTGCCCTTCTGTTTATATGGGTCCCTTGTGTCTGTCTGTGCATTCAAATCCCCTCTTCATGTAAGAACACCAGTTAGACTGAATCAGGCCCTGCCTGTAAGTCCTCATTTAACCTTAGTAAGCACCTCTTTCAAAGCACCAGCTTTAGATAGAGTCTCATTCTGAGGTCTTGGTTTGTGAGAGTTTCAATATGTGAATGCTGGGGACCATATTTCCATTCATAACATGAATCCATTCTACGTACACTTATACAGTATAAATGTGATAGTAACACGACCTATATACTATATAATCCTCATGTAATATATAATGTACGACAATTACACCTGATATTGTATACTTGACATATGTAATACATCCTTTTAAAAATCTGTGTGGTGTTTTTACACAGTACCTAGCCTACAGTGGAAGCTATATAAATAGTATCTGTCATGGCTTTGGTCCCTAGATAGATGACCTGGGATTGTATTTCCAGAATTCCCTTCCTTATATAGTCAGCCTTGGATTGTGTATCTGAGGATCTGCTGTTTGTTGAATCCATGGATGCAGAACCCAGGACGACAGAGGGCCAGTCAAGGGACATGAGCATCCATGGCTTTTGGCATCCTTGAGGGGGGCAGATCCTGGAATCAATCCCTCATGGATACCAAGGAATGACTGTATTGTGCTTGTTAGGTTTGGCCTGAGATTTTAAAGGCAGACGTGAAGAAGGGGATAGAAAGTCAGCACAGGGTATTAGGTATTGGGGCAGCTCATGCTAAATCCAGCAGATCTTCAAGTTCACCACATTGGCAGAGAGCAGAATCCAAGTTTGTAGCTCCTTCAACAACTGTAGGATCTGTTCCTTCCATTCTCCAAATCACGGGCCAGATATATGTGCAGTCCTATGAGAAAGGCACCCTCTCCTCTTGTGGTTACCCACGCCATAGAAAATTGGGGACAGACAGACACAGTCTTCAGGTTGTCGTCTTGGATTCCACTGTATTCCTGGCCTCTCCCACTTCACCTTCAGCTTTCCTTCCCATACCCAAAGCAATGACAGCAGCTTTGCCTAGATTTCTCTAGCAGTTCTATAACTGCAAATGGTCTGATCCCTGTAATAACTCCCTTCTTACTCTGTAGACTGTCGGTGATCCTCCTTGTCTGCTGGGAAGCTCTCAGTTTTACCAATAATATCAGCTGGAGTAAGCTACGTTATGGCTGCATGCCTCTGTTTTCTCTTTTGAAAAATGCGAGTAACAAAATTCACTTCGTAAGGCTGTTAGGATTAAATGAATGCACATGAACAGTGTTTGGCATAAACACATTAAATATTAATTACTATGTAGGAATAAAGTAATTATTCATTATGCTAGCCTCAAGTGAATAGCATTGCTTGGATTTCAGAAGCAATACGCACGCACGCTTCAACACCTTTTTCAAAGACTTTTATTTTATGAGTTCCCCCCTGCCCTCCCCCATCATATTTCTTGAATGCAAACCACTCTTACGGTTTGCAAAGATTCATAATTGGCAGATAATGATGAGATCTGAAAAGTCTGACTTGGTTAGAAAGAGAAGATCCCTGGGTCTCATGCTCCCTGATAAAAAGAAAATGAATAAAATCACCTCCAACATGGCCACAAATACGATTTTACTGACTTTAAACTCTTCGAGGACAGATACAAGGAATGAAATCTCGTCCCCTAGTATAGAAGATATATCTGAGGCCATCCATATAGTCTCATTTACAGCCTCACAGTGCAACTATTTTTGTCTTTTTTTAGGATATCTAATTATATACCAAATACACACAAAATCTATATCTTTTTCTCTATAAGTCTACATTCATATCTTTATCCTCCATTCTTTTAATAGTTTGCATATCTCCTTTCCCATTTTCTCTGTACTGATCTCTGTTTTTCTGTGCATGTAGCTATCCTGCCACATAAATTTCATCCTTTTTTTTTTCCTCTGTGAAGATATTGGTAAAAAGAATAAGGGAAAAAGGCACACGTCTCATAAAACTGTGATTGCTAACCAAGCAAGAAATAAAAGCATTTTGGTCTAAAAAGAACTTTTTAAATTAAATTTGTTGGGTGACACCAATTAATAGGATCACATAGGTTTCAAGTGCACATTTCTCTGATACATGATCAGTATATTGCCTCGTATTCCCAGCACCCACAGGGATCTAAAGATCCAATGGCAATTTTTAAAGTTCAGTGAATTCAGGGAGTATAGCAATTCAGCCCATGAGAGCCAAATATTAAAGTTAGAGAACGATATTAATACACATAGAGAGACTTAGGAAGCACTATCAGCTCTGGGAGGCAGGGTTCCAAGAATAGCACACCATACAGCAGTGATATTCGGTCCACATGCTTCAAGAATTTTTAAAACATGCAGTACCTGACTATTTAGTCAGGGGCACTGACTTCTTTTTCCTTAGATTGTCCAGTAAAAAAAACGACCACAGCCCTGGCTGGTGTGGCTCAGTGGATTGAGCACCAGCCTGTGAACCAAAGGGCTGCTGGTTCAATTCCCAGTCAGGGCACATGCCTGGGTTGCCGGCGGGGTCTCCAGCTGGGGGCGTGTGAGAGGCAACCACACACTGATGTTTCTCTCCTTCTCTTTCTCCTCCCTTCCCCTCTCTCTAAAAATAAATAAATATTAAAAACAAACAAACAAACAAACAAAAACCAACCACAGCCAATATAACAATAGCTGCCCGGTGTGAATGAATCAAAATCATACCTACTTTTTTTTGGTCAGATCAGCATGAAATATATTTTTGGGTATGCCATGGAATTTTAGTAATTAGTTTATGTGTGCCATGAAATGAAAAACGTTGAAAATTGCTGCCATACAGAAAAAAAAATATATACTGACAAAGGTGTCCCACATTCATTTTCAGCCAAGACTTCAGAATTTCACAAATGCGTGCTTGGGAACTGTCCTGACATGCAATGTATTCCTTCTCTGTTGGGCAGATGTGGGCAAAAGCTGCACTCTTTTTGAGCATTTTACTCCTCAGTCCCTCTAATTCATGATTTCATGAAATGGCTATGTAACAAAAAATTCATAACACTGTGAGTGTCGATGCTAATTCACGGAGCTGTAGACACAGACACGGCTTGAGTAATTTAAGAACAATCTGCCCTTTGCCACTAGAATCAATAAAGGTGTTGGATCCTAAAATAGCAAATCTCACACGAGAGCAAAGAGACGACAGACAGCAGGATTGTGGGGTGGCCTGGGTGGAACCCCACCTTGGTTTCTCAACCTTCCATTTATAACAGAAAGCTTTTCTTGAGTGTTTTTATTTTTCTCATGATAAGTGCAGATTTACTGATGTGAGAATGCTTTACAGTATTTGAAGTACCAGAAGATTATTTGAGTAGAACGCAGATCTTATTTTCCTCGGAAGGGCTCCGGGGAGGCCTGGATGAAGTGTTGGCCATAGGACATCTCTCTGAGTGGAGAGGAATGAGGTGTAATTTTCAGAAAGTTTAACCAATCAATCCAGAAATAGGAAGAGCCAAAATGTGAGTGGGTTAAAGACATATTTCTGAAAAACTTCAAGAGACAACGCCTAGATAACCAAACTGAGAATCAAATTGTTATTCAATTCAATCAGGTTTAAGTCTAATGAGCAGGTGCGGGGACACAGTGGAGGAAAAGTTAAAAGGGGAAGAAGCCGAACTGTAGCATTAAACCACTGCTTAATTGGAATATAGATTGGCTGACCTGGTTTAAAGGCACAGGTTGGGATATAAGATCAATGTTGCCTCTTCACTTAGATATCGCTCACGCTGAGTCAATGCTTTCATTTTAATCCTCTGAAACATCAGTTTAAATTATTGAGATACCCATGAATGGGACAGACAGGTTCCTAAATTAGACTGAGGTGACCGACCACATGTCACAGGGAGTGACTGCTCACCTGTGGCTGTGGGGTTCGGGGCAGAAATTTGTTTTCAGTAGGTTCAAGTTTCAGGAATGTAAGTGACTTATTGAAATACATTTTTATATAGTATTCTACCATATTGATAAAAACTTATGCCGATATCGCAAAATGGAAAACCAAATGAGGTATTTCATTATATTTTCTGTGATTTATACCATTTGGAAGAATTTTTATTGGCTAGTTATTGGGGATTCATCTTCTAAAAATAATTCAAAGATTTCAACTTCTTACTTGAAATTCCTAAATTCATAGACCAAATATACAAGAGGAGACCACTCTGGATAGAAAATATCCATCTTTTCTATCTTGGTAATGGAATCTGAGGCTCCTGAGCCAATCCCATAACAAATAGTTTTAGACTTTTAACTCTTTTCAACTTACTAAAAGCTGGATTTCTATAAAATTTGATCTGAAGAGAAACAGGAGCATATATAAAATTTATGATAAAATTCCCTAAGCCATTCTACCTGTGTTAGCATATTTTTATAAGTTGATATTTGGATCAAAGAACCTTCACTGTAAGAGATCAGAGATAGGAGTTAACAATTACAAGGTCCTAAAAATAGAGTTTCATTAGGGATAATAAAATTGATTAATTAAATTACCGTGCTATCAATGATTAATGAAATTGCATTTTACAATTTAGGGAGAACAGAGGAGTAAGCATTAAAGTAAAATTTGATGGAAGGAGTTTTCTCATATTCAGAAGGCATTCAAATAAACCTTGTTTATATTCACGTATTCTACTCCAACTTGTTCCTAGTGAAAATGTAGAAGTACCGTGATACCTCTTGGAAGATGAATACATTTCAGGTACTTCTTACTGTTAATCGCCAATAACTTTCCCATTGAATACTCTAGTAATTTGTCTGTCTGTCTGTTTGTTTCTAGAAGCTTTCTTCATAATTGCCAAAACTTAAAAGCAACCAAGATGTCCCTCAGCAGGTGAACGGACAAACTATGGTAAATCCAGACAATGGATGGTCACTCATTACCAAAAAGAACTCAGCTCTCAAGCCAACTGTCTACATGTGCCTACAGAGGTTTAGCTTCTTTATGCAGAATAGAAACTGCACAGCCCTCACCCCATCTCAGAGTCTGGGGACCACAGCTGTTACATGCACTCATATCAGGTAGGCCAGCTGGATGTCTTTTGAGAGTGTTTATTTCAGTCTTCATGATTTCCCTCCCACGTTTTCCTAAAGAATTTCAATTTTGTTCATCACTTGGAACCGAATATAAGACAAAAAATATAATCAAAATCACCAATATATGTTTTTGACTTTGCCTCTCTCCCCTTTAAAATAGAGAAATCTGCTGAATTCTCTTCATATCTACCTGAGAGAGAGAAACGGAGCCACACCCTCTAAATTATAAGACAAAAGTATGTTAGGTTTAAGATAGTTTGTCAGTAGGAACATTTTTTAATCCTTTAAGCTTACGTGACATCAACCTTTCTTTAATAATAAAAATGAATATAAAAATGAACCTCTTTAATTATTACTTTGGGAAATCTCCTTCATAGCAGACTTGCATATGTACTGTACAGTGGTAAGGGTAACAAGCTAATAATCTATGTAAGCTGTAGCTGTTACAATTTTCACTTCCATCCTTAGAAATTGTGAATTTCACTATGTAACTGCATGCTAAATTAACACGCGGCATGGCATAGAGACAGTTGCGAGGGAGGGGAGAGGGGCTGGTGATGGAACCAACTGTCAGTGGTACGTGATGCCATCACTCATAACCATGGGCTGGAGCCTCCATAAAAGCTGGAAGGGCCGCATCAGAGGGCACTTACGGAGGTGGGCAACTGGAGATTTGGGGACAGTGGTACATCCAGGGAGAGCAAGGAAGTGGCATGCCCCTTCCTGTGTGCCTTGCCTGAGGTGTCTCTTCCATCTGGCTAGTCCTGAGTTCTAGCCTTTTATAATAAACTGATAACCTAGTAAATTCTGTGAGCCTTTCTAGCAAATGGCTGTGAGTTCTGTGAGCCATTGGAGCAACTGAACCCAAGGAAATGGGTTATGGGGACCTCCGATTTATAGCCTGTTTATTACAAGCATGGGTGACAACCGGGACTTGTCACTGGCCTGTGAAGTGGGGGTGGGGTGGGTATGCAGCCTGGTAGGACTGCCTCAGCCTGTGGAATCTGATGCTGTCTCTGGGACGACAGTGTTCGAATTGAGCTGAATTGTAGGACACCCTGAAGGTGTCCAGGAATTGCTTGGTGTTGTGTGGGAAGGCCCATAAACACATAAACACACCCACAAATCACAACCGGGTCCAGGAACCTAATCTATTATTAAATTATGATACACTTATACTTTAGAGACTGAAGTATAGAAAGCATTTCACTTTCTCTAATTCAGTGTTTATCAACCAAATTTGACTTTGCAGCAAACTTATTTTGAATACAGATTGAAAGGCGTCGCCATAGGTCTATGACATATTAAGAAGTGATTCAGGTACAGAAGACAACAGAAGCTGAGAGTAGTATACAGTTTCCTGCCTCTACTCTGGACAGTCTGCCTGCCGCCTGAACTATCCATTGCAAAAGCCCTTAGGTGTGGCTGGGAAAGGTAGGAATTCCAGTGAGGGCAGGGAGGGGAGGGAACAATGGAATACCAGGCAAACACTTGTGCACGGGAGTCAGAGCATGAGCAAGCAGGAGGCGCAAAGGTGATTCAAATAATAAACATGTGGAGCATAAAACACTCCTCAAATTTCTCACTATTGGAAAAAGAGAAAAAATTGGTATGAACCATGTGGTGTGACTTCAGCACTGGAGAGAGAGGTGAACTCAGGGTACAGCATGGATTTGATCCTTTTACTGTAAAAGGACATTGCTGGGACAATTGGAGATGTCTTACTGAGGGTGGTGCATGCCACGGCAATGGTGCGGCAAAATGAACTTCCTTATGTTGATGCTTGTGTTGTGCTGTGCAGAGAAACATCCATGTAGGAAGGACTTGCTCCGGCTCCCCATGGTGATGGGCATCCGTCCTATCAGCCACTTACTCTCCAGTAGTTTGGGAAAAATAGATTTGGACAACTGCATTTGCAACTTTTCACTAAGATAAAATGTGTTCCAGATGAAAGGTCGTAAAAAAACAGAAAAGTAGCAATGTGTATTTTGTATGGGCCTTTTGTCAAATGAGGATTTAAGGATGTTTAGCATGAAAGGACAGAGTCACAAAGAAAAGCCATGATATTAAAGAGAAGAGAAGACAAGAATGAGAACAGCACATAGAAGGAAAGAGCCTGAAATTATTTTCAAAATTGAACATCTTCCTTCTGGCTGAGTTCCTCTTCAAGAAGAGGAAGTTCACTTGTATATTGTGTACTGACTTCCATAATCTCTTCAGTTATAAGCCTCTTAAACATATTATTTTACTAAGTCATCTCTTGAACTGCTGCTATTTTGGTCATTATGTTTTGGTGGAGAGTGCATTCTCCTTTTGTATGATCTATTCTTGATCCCAGTTTACTCTCTTTAGTCTTTACCTTTATTATATTAACGGCACTTCAGCCCCAGTCAGTCACCACGTTATTCTTAATTAATGTCATTGCTTTACATTCCTATGTGATGTATTGTTCTTACATTTTTAAAGTGCTTATATTCCTACCTTGATAGTTGTGTAAAACTTCCCCCAAACTTCTCCCTGTCCAAATCCCATCCTAGTTCTTCAATTTAGTTTGCAAAATGTGCTGGCCTCTCTTGCACCTCCACCTTGGAAAAACATTAACGATTATTAATATGCAGCAGAATCTCGGTGCTCACATAAACCCAGCTCCCTAGAGATATTATGAAAGATTAGTCGAGCATACTGGTTAAACCCAGAGGAGGTAAAGTCGGATGTCGAGATTTAAATCCCTGCTCCTCCACTTAATATCTGGATTTGGATTAGCTATAATTTCCCCTGGTTTTCTGATTTAAAAATAATGAGAAATGAGGAAGTTAAGAGCACTACTGATGTTGTAGGATTGTTGTGGATATTAGAAGCATTTAACACAGCTTCTGGCATACAGCAGCTTTTCATTACATATCAATTGTTATTAGAGGCGCCCTGAATTTAAAAGTAAACTAAGAAAATCCCAAGCATCGTGTTTTATATAATTGTGTACTCGACAAGGCAATAAGCCGTACCAGCTTAAGCCCTAGCCCTGCAGAAGTTAGTCCCCCTTTATCCGCAGTTTCTCTTTTCATGGCCTCTGTTACCTGCAATCAACTGTGGTCTGAAAATATCAAAGGGAGAAATTCCAGATATTTTGAGAGAGACAACATTTACAGTACTTTTAGTAAAGTATATTGTTACAATTACTCTATTTTATTGTTAGTTACTGGTGTTAATCTCTTATTGTGCCAAGTTTAGGAAGTAAACTTTATCCTAGATATGGATGTACAGGAAAAAACAGGGTGTACAAGGTTCAGTACTATTCCCTGTTGCAGGTATCCAATAGGGGTCTTGAAATGTATCCCCCGCAGATAAAGCAAGACTACTGTAGTTGGCTTTCTCATCTCTTTACTTCTACCTTCACTAATATGCTCTTTTAAATAAAATAGAGTTCATTCCAATATGCACATTTGTAAAACATAAAGTTAAGACTCTTGAGCATGTGTATTATATAGACAATTCATATCATATAGGCAATTTTTTGATTCACACTAGTAAGACTCATGAATGGACATCTAGAAAGAAACTAATATCTCTTTAAAAATAATCATTGAACTTTCCAAAACATAGGTTTTTAGGTAGATACTATTGTGCACATTATACAGATAGAGAAAGTGAGATTACATGGCTTATGCAAGCAGAAGGCAAATTTCAGGCTGTATCATCTGAGGTTCCATTTTAAAATCAAACAAAAAGCTTATTTTACCCAAACCCAGGTGTAGACATAAAAACAGGGTGAAACACCCCTCACTCCAACATGCAATAGCATTGAAAATACCTATTTAAACTACCCGAAAATCGATAAATACAGGCAAATTTTCATTGAATAACCAACATCAACAGAGCTAGCCTGGTATCCACAGTAAAAATCAGAGAAGCTCGCATACCGCTCTTTATGTTGTATCGCTATAAAAGTGAATTCTCATCAAGTTCTGCAATTCACAGTCGAATATAAAAGAGCCGCATCTCCAGCTCCCAAATAAGACATTTCTAAAATAATTTAGCTGCCATTTGGGCAAATATATATATGTGTGTTTTGTCTTGACGGCCTGTCAACTGGCAGCCCGTTCTTGAACATCGCATTCATTTCCATTTAATACCGGTAAATTTCTCAATGAGAATTCTATTTTTCGCGTTCAGCACAGTGAACTCCCCCGGTCCTGGCTGGCATTCCTCAGGACGCACAGGTGCAGAGGCTGCTGGCATTTCTGCAGTAGTGAAGGAAGAAAAATGAAAGGAGGAAGGAGGGGAGGGAAGAGACAGGCTGGGAGAGCACCGTGAGGAGAGAAAGGAGATGGAAGTGACCTTCATCCTGATATTCACCTTCGTGAGAAATGAAGGGAATAATTCACACTTGACAATAAAATAGTGCCGCTGCCTCTGCTTCCTTTAACCAGAGAGGCTGGAGTCAAACAGCAACCACACACCCAATGCATAAAATCGATACATAAGGGAAGCTCCACATGTAAGGTGGGGAAGAGATTAATAAAACTAATTTTTGAAAACCAACACCACAACCAATTATCGAATGCTTGTTTACTTTCTGGCACACCTTGACCTTGTATGTTATCACACAATTCTCACACAATGAAAGCAAGATAGAAATTATTATCTTCACATTGTAGCTAAGGAAAATGAGCAATAATTTAACCTCCTTGAACTTCAAAGTCAGCCAGATAATAAGGGATAAAACCAGGATTCAAAACTCTATCTATTTAACTTCCCAACCTATACGTTGAACTATAGCACAGCCCATGCAGTTTTTGAAAGAAATGGCATAAAAAAGGCATTTTTTAAAGAAAAATAACTGTGCATGTTAATGTAGGGTATTTCCTTTAGTTTCTACTTTCCAATAAAGAAAATCTTTTAGGTAGGAAAACATTATATATTGTGTATTTATAGGGGCACATAGGTGTTGCATAATATAGCTAATAATATCTTCACAATCCTTTCCTTAGCTGAAGTTGACCTTGGAGTCTGCCGAAGTTGGAGCGAGGGAACTTCTTTTTCCAAATGTTTATCAGGCGCGTGACTCACATACACAGAAATGGAAGCCTCTGACACATTTACAATAAATAGATGTAGACTTGGCCATTAAGATGTACAAATCATAATAACAAGGCAAAAGTAACAATGTCCCTCTTCACCGTCTGCTAGCAATTAAAATAAAGGGTTCTTTGTGCATTGCGGAAGCCAACAGTCCTTCAAAACCATGTTGCTCTAATCCAGGAGAAGAGTTCAAGGAAGCAAGTTCTCTGCCCTAAATGAGTGATCAAACAAGAACGACAACAAGAAAAAAAATCTAGTGCTTGTCAGTTTCTGTGTGCATGTCAGAATCTGAAAGAAGTGAACACAGGAGATGTTTTCACTTGTTTGGGGGTTTCTTTTTATGGTAATACTAACAGTAGAGAGATACCTTTCTGCTAAAAAGCCATACAAGTTTCCCTAGAAAGAGTGTCATTTCAATCATCCATAGAGAAACCATGTGATAAGAAGAAAGACTTAATAAAAGTAGAATTCCTTGCACAAAAGATAGACGAAGTAGAGTCTTGGCAGGAGAAATACTTGGGCAGGATGGGAAAGCCCACAATCAATTCTGATTTGCTACTGCAGTGAACATATCTACCAAAGCTATACTGCGAGAAACAAAGAAGCTACCAAAGAAAGCCAAGCCACTTAACGAATTCTGCCCTTCAATTTATGTCTCTACTTGTGGTTTTTATTTGTCTCATCCTGTTCTCCTGCTTCATTTGAATTTATGTCATTTTGGTGCATTTTAATTTTTTAAAAGATTTTATTTATTTATTTATTTTTTTAGAGAGAGGAGAAGGGAGGGAGAAAGACAGGGAGAAAGCAATGTATGGTTGCCTCTCACATGGCCCTCACTGGGGACCTGGCCCGTAACCCAGGCATGTGCCCCAACTGGGAATCCAATCAGGACCCTTTGGTTCCCAGCCCGCACTCAATCCACTGAGCTACACCAGCCAGGCTGGTGCATTTTAATTTTGATGTATGTATCCTTGCAGGTTGCCCCAATTGTAATTTAAAACTAAGTGGGGTCTCTATTCCATAAACCAGAATGACTCTGGGGGCTGTGCACTCTGAATTTTGGAACTTCCCTGCTAATTTGGTCAGATTAGGAAGAGCAGTCTAGTATAAAGTCTGGGGGATATCCAGGGTCAAGGCCAGGGTTTGGGGAGAGACAAGCAGATCAAAAATAACAACAACAAAAAAGGACCAGAAAATCACATTTTGAAATATATACTGCTCTGTAAAATGTAATAGACACTTCAATGGCTCAGCAAAATTGGGAGCGGGCCTTTGGGGATGGGAGCACTCCTCAGAAAGAGTTCAGTGAAGGTAAGTCAGCCACATCACAGAAGTCTCCGGTAACCGATTTCCTAATCCACTCTCGACTCGGCCCACCAGCTCAATTCAATATCTGGCTGACTACAGACCTAGACGCTTCTCTGTTTCTCTATGCACTACATCTGCCTGTGAATATACACAAACAAATAATTAAACATCAAGCAAATATCAATAGGATTAGTCTGGCATGTTGGAACAAATCTTGATAAATCCGCCTCAGTAACAATACCTCAACCACGCGTCTACGAGAGGCATACAAATTCAGCCTATTGAAGCACTGTCAGGCAAAAAGAGATATTTTAATAAAACTGCTTTGCCAGTTCCTATTACTAAGAGACGAAAGCTATTGAGCTATGGCACTGAGCCCAAAAAAGGGGGATTTGGAAATGCAAATTAGAGATAAGACAGTAATAAATGTCTTTTATTCAGCGATACACCATCCTTGATGCCAGGGGCTATTTTCCAGAGGACTCCTAATAGTTCTGCGAAATTGGAAGCATACATACCCAAAATGGACATCTCTGGCACCGTGGCATGATAGGGTCCATTAAGAAACTCGGGTGCATTGTCGTTGATGTCTTGAACTTTAATGATAAATTCAGAAGGAGGCTCCAGGGGCTTGTTGGTTTCCCAGTCCACCGCCTGAGCTGTGAGGGTGTACTCAGCCTTTTCTTCCCGATCAAGTCTTTTGATAGCGTGGATATCTCCTGTGATATCGTTTATTTGAAAGATTGTCCCAGCTCCATCACCAGATAGGATATACTTGATTTTTTTGCTCCCAGGATCCAGGTCTGTGTGTAGCTAAAATGAAAAGTGGCATCGGTTAGTGATGGGGCAATTGGCAACTTTATTTTTTTTAACGACCTCCTGCTTGAATGTCTGCTTGGTTCTTTTGAGGTTCATTGCAACTTCATCAATTTCTGCCAACAGTAGCTGTTCAAAGAGTCTATGCAACTGTATGCATAGAAATCAAAATAAAACACAATGAAATTAAGTTTGAATGCTTAAAAAAATACTCGGACCTGTTTAAGTATAAACTGATGTGCATTTAGAAATAAAAATAAATAATAAAAAGATGAAGGAAAAAATACAAAAATATATGGATTCTTTGCAATTATGAATACCTTTATTTAAAAGTGTTATTACTAGCTAGCATTTATGGATCACTATTTGTATGCCATGAACTCTGTGAATTATTTCTCATATAATTCCCTTAATTTTTACCAGAAAATAAATGAATTAAAATATTTCATATGAAAGCTGGAAAAAAAGGATTTTTGACATGATAACCTCCCCAAGGTTCATAGTTTGGAATCAAGCCTGGTAGACCTTGAACTCAACTCAGATCTGCCTGTTACATTTACAAAAGCAAAAATAATTCGAATAATCTGGTATACATTAAAATCTTATGTTTGTCTAGGATGTTTATCACTTCGTTTCGTACAATTCTTTGGGTCCAGGAAAATCATTCCCTTTTTATAAAGTAGAACACTGAGGCCAGAATAGGGGAGCACGTTTTCCAAAAATAAGAATGCTTAGAAAAATAGAAACTTTGCAGCAGTGACCCAGATCCACCTCAGGTCAGGGCGACAGGTACTCACTGACACCGCCCCACCTGACCCATTTGGGTAGGTGCAGAATCACTGGTTTTAAACTGTTCAGTTTAGCCCTGGCCAGGTGGCTCAGTTGGTTGCAGCGGCATCCCATACACCAAAAGGGTTGTGGGTTCGATTCCCGATCAAGGAACATGCATACCTAGGTCATGTGTTCAATCGCAGGCACATGAGAGGCAACTGATTGATGTTTCTCTCTCACATCAATGTTTCTCTCTCTCTCTCCCTTTCTCTCTCCCAAATCAATAAAGACAGATCCTCAGGTGAGGATTAAAAAAATAAAAATAGCATGTGAGTTTACTCTCAGGAGGGAGACAGGAGTGTTCTGATGTGTGGTGCTTCTTTTTATTTTACGTTGACTCCTGTTTTTAAAATACTAAAATAAAAGAAAAATGATTATTTTTAGTTTGCTTTTAAAAAAATGTCATTGAATTATAGTCGGAAAATACAAAGTGCACATGTTTTCAGTTTAACTCAGTTATTTAAATACCAATACAGTTCCACTTATTGCACCATGAGATTCCAAATATTTATTCCTTAAAAAGAATAAACTGTCATGTGAAAAGAAACTGCTAGAACTCAGAAGATATTGTGTCCTCTGGGGACTGCGTTTATTCAGAACGGGCTCTATCGCTTTCTTGCCAATTAAATTGTATTTAGTGCTTCAGTAAATGAAAAGAAAAGATTATAAAAAAGACATAAAATAGTAACAAAGAATTCAAATGCATCTAGATCTCCTACTTTACTTTTGAATATTTTCAAAAGTTAAAGTCTAAGATTACATCAATTATTTATTGAATCTCAAAATGTATCCCCTTCATTTATTGTATCAAATTTATTAACAAGAGCAAATATTGAAATGCCACTTTATCTTAATGAATGTGGGATTATAATTCATTAATGTGATATTAATCCTAATTTATGATCATTTTAATTTATGTGCATTTTAACATGTCTATTAGCATTTTTATTAAAAAAAGAATATTTGAATAATATATCATTCTCAGAGGTTCCATTAACATACAAAGCATTCCTGAGACACAGAAGGTATTGGTGTGTGTTATACTTATCAACAGCATTTTTGTTATTAAAAATTAAGTCCTTCAAAACGGTGTTATCATGTTAGAATTTATTTGTGCCATATTTTTATAATATTTATGAATTATTAAATTATAATTACAATCTTAACAAAGGTTTTGAGGTCCCTTGTCTTTAGAAATAACTGAGAGAGAAGAAGATAAAAACAGTGTTTTGAAAGGGAAAAAGACAAAGCTAAGATTCAGGTCTCTCTAACTATGTAAACTGGAGAAATTACCACTTTTTTTTTTTTTTTGAGCTTCAGTTATTCTGCCTATAATATGAAGATGAAACATCTACCCTGAAGAATTGATTTTAGAACTCTATTTAAAAAGACTTTATAATCTATTTGAAAACGAGAAAAATGGAGGCGGACATATTAAGTGTGCAATACTGAAAATCGTTTTACTTCATGTCATACTCAACCACACGCAAGTGTCAGAAAACACTGTGATAATAAGCCCAGCTACAACCTAACTGAAAGCAAGTTCCCAAAACTTCATCCTGAAAAAGCAGGGCGGAAAAAAAACAAGTAAACACTATAGTCTCCCGCTTTCTTCTGAAAATTCATTTTTAGCAAAATCTCAGTAAAAACCACATCCCTAGGCTAATGGTAACCTTGAAACAGGGAATATTGTGTTCCTCTATTCATTTATTTCATGCTATTATTTGTGTATCTCTCTCTCTCACACATACACACTTGTACATGGCTTGTTCAAGTAACCAATGTGACATTACAAATAAAGGAGTCTGGGTGTGCAAGAGGAACAATCGATTGACAGGCATCAAATGCTCGTAAGACCCCGGGCCTGGACCTCAGAAGGACGCGTAGTACACAGCCTGTCGGAATCTGCTCCCTTCAATGAATCAACTGTGCCCTCATCAATGTACCCCATCCCAGGACCCTCTGGGTGAGAGGACGGGAACAAAAGCACTCTCAAATGTACCAAACGTCCACACATTGTACCTCATCGAGACATGTGAGGACCGGCTCTCCCAAGGGCTGCTTCTGCTCATTAGAGCAGGACAAAGGCCACAGGCAAATGGGCCTGGGATGGAGGTCCCCTTGGTCTGGCTGTGATACAGAAAGACCCATCCATTCACGTATTAAACATGCTCAGAGCATGTTCATAGAAAGCACGGGCATGCTCTGCCCTCAAAGACCTCTAGTTAGGGGGCGATAAACAAATAACAGAACAGTTAGAAGTATAATAATGGTAGTTATTATTATTATTCCATATATTGACTCCTTATCACTCGATAAACACTTTCTAATGATAAATGTAACAGTATTCTCGCACATTTCTCCAACCATCAATGAAACAAGTGAGATTTGGAGGCATTTAGGAAACTTTTCCACAGAATGCACTATCAGCAAGTGACAGCCCTAACCGTGTGTGCACTAGACTAAATTTCCCGGATTCACACGCATGCTCCAGAGGTGACGATGAGGAAATAACAGGAGGCTGTGAGAGCGCATAGAAAGTTTCCTTCGCCCAGAAAGTGCAGTGCGGATGGAGAGAAACAGCCCCCCTGGAGCAGTAAGGGTTAAAACTCCTGCTCTCAGGGAGGGAGGAAATGCATGCCAGGCCCAGGGGACAGTGGGGTGATGATCCAGAGATAAGATAGGGGAGCTCATCATCACCAAGCCATTATTATATGAAATGTTAAAGGGACTTATCTAAGATATAGAAGATCAAAAATGCAGACAGTAAAATGACAACAAACTCACAACTATCAAAAAAGGAACCTAAAAGAAAAGAAAAACAATGAAAACAAAAACTAAGCAAACAACTAGAACAGGAACAGAATCAGAGAAATGGACATCACACGGAGGGATTTCAGTGGGGAGGGGGAAGGGAGAAATAGGGGGGAAAAGGTACAGGGAAGAAGAAGCATAATTAGTAGGCATAAAATAGACAGGGAGAGATAAAAATGGTACAGGAAACAGAGGACTCAAAGAACTTATTATATGTACAACCCATGGACATGAACTAAAGGGGGGATGCTGGAGGGTTGGGGGGCAGAGCAGAGGGAGGATAAAGGGGGAAAAATTGGGAAAATTGTAATAGCGTAAGCAATAAAAAATACTTTAAAAAAAAGACAGGACATACTGAGTTAGAGAAATGAAAGGTGTTTAAAGCGCCCAGAACCCGAGGGAAGGAGAGGAGAGGCAGCAAGAAGGAAGAACAGAAAACAAGGCAGGGCCACGTTACATGGAATCTTGAAACCAAGAGGCAGAGTTTGGCTGTGATTATAAATAAGCAACAACAGGGGGGTCCATAAACACAAGGCTTCGGTCATGAGCCTGACATAATAATAATTTTGCTTTCATGACCTCACAGTGGTAGGTGTGTGCCCGCAAGCCATGGTCTTGGGTTCAGAGAGAAAGAAGAGGTCAGAGAGAAAACTTGGACATCAATTTACAAACCTGCTTTGACTGTGATCCTCAACTTCCGCCTGCACCCAACACGTCACGTCTACAACTAGATGAATCTCCGACCCCTCTGGTCATGCACGGTAGCCTGGCCGAAGAAGCACGGTGCCGGGTGCGTCATGAACAACCTCAGAATTTTATATGAAGTCTTCAATTTCAGGGATCAAAACAGGACTGCTGCATAACTGAGCTGAGTCATGAGTATCAGTTTCAGTTACCTTCACCATCTTCCCCATATTTGCATAATACCCCCCAATTAAAACATGAGTTCATACTCTAAAGTCAGGGTAGGAGGCATTTGCATGTTCCTTCTCCTTTGTATTCGCCCTGCCTAGTCAAGGGCCTGTCAAAATCTCAGAAGCACAATAAATATGGAGTAAGGTGAATGTAAAGGAAGAAAAGAAAAGAACGTTTTCTCATTTGATTTTCAAAACAATGATTTTAGAAAGGGAGCAAAGGCCTTAGAAAAGTGAGGCCCCACGAGCTAAAATCTGATCCATTCTGAGTGCTCTGGAGTCCCCTCAAATATGTATTCAATGTGAGCGCCCAGCATAAGAACTGAGAGAGTTGATGAGACACCGTTGGATGAAAGAGTGGATAGGTGGATAAATGGACAGGTAATGGACGGACAATAGATGGAGGGTAGATGACAGTTACCTAATACTCAGATATACTTGTTCTCAGGTAAGAGCACCACCTCACCCCAGTCTTCGACAGCACCCATATCTCTGTCCTGCGGCACCGAAAATAAAAAAGGACAAACTGTTTTCCCCCCTTCTCGCCCAGGATCCCTGAAGTACTCCTAGGACAGCGGAGCCTAGCAGAGATGAGGTCTCCTCTGAGTCCTATTTTATTTAATACCAATGAATGATTTAGTTACCACCCTGGGCACCTTTTCCTCTCCAGTGGGTGAGGAAGAATGGGATTCAGAGAACTAGAGAGAAAACCACTTCCTCATCTGAAAGTCAGGCAGTGCTGGCATTATCAGAGCTTATTTTGAAGTTCCACTCTATCCAGAGGACAACATAGGAGAGTTTCTCAAGTTGCCTATCTTCCTCTAGAGCAGGATCTAAGTTACTGGAAGAGAACCATCATCATCATCTTTTGGAACACAAAGAGATGACCAGGGGTCACGGCAGCATGAATCCCTGTCACTCACTAGCATCTGCTTTTCATGAATCTGCTCATCCTTGGAAAATGCAGGTAGCCCTCTTCAATGGATTTGTACCTTAGCACTATATTCTTGGTACCTAGTGCCTGTCAGTGAGAAACTATGCTATAAGCTATGAGTCTCTCAGTGAGCGGACTGATAATGGAATGTTTACGTCACAAGCATTCACTATCAAAGATGGCACCAGGCACTTTGACACATTCTGAGTGTTTGACCTAAATCTCTGAGGTGATAAGAATACAGGATTTCGATCCACATCAGGTACATACTTAGGCAGCGAGGAGAGTAAAAGGGCAGGTAAAGAGAAATAATAAGAGGATATGAGTTCTTTTCATGTATGTCAAGTTCCCCCTTCTCTAAGGGTCAGGAGTTCGACTTAAACTTGACTCCTTCTCATGAAGGAAACTAACCAGACCTGAAATGGTCCACTCATGAAAGAGTTTGGTCCCATCACTGCATTTGACCAGAAAACCACTTGTTCATGTGGACTGAGAGCTAAATAAAGCATCATATGACGGTGGCAGATGGGTGGGAGGGGAGACGGTGCCATGACAGGCTACGTAACTTGTCAGATGACTTTATATGCTGCAACGTGATACTACTACAGAAAAGCTGAATAATTCCAGCACAGTTAGTGCTCATCCAGCCACCCTGCTCTTAATCAGTTACAGAAAACAAATTATATCATAACACCAAGGCTAGGTAATGGGCAAATAACATCCCAACATGCTGGTAAGATTGAGTTGGGAATATGCAATTACTTTTATCATCACACATTATAAGAAATAACTTTGTGAAATAACAATAGTTATCAAAGTAATTCACATATAAATCACGTTACCCTCAGACGTGTCTTAAGAGGTGAAAGGCAAATGAAGAAAAGCCCCCGGTTACAAGAATGAAGCGGGACATCCCACACTGAAAATGGTGACTGCTTCACAAAATAATGTATTTCCTAACATTTCACATCAGGACAAAGTGTAGCATCTCGCTGTCTCAGACACGGGTTCTCTGCATTGTGTGTCAGCAGCCGGTGTGAGCACTGAACAGATTGACCTGGCCATGGGGACAAGTGCTCGGAGGAACAGAAAATCAGAAGCAAGTCCAAGTGCAATGCTGCTTTTGGCTGCAAAGACCTGAAAATTTGGTAAGAAAAAGAAGTGTATGACTTGTGCTTCTTCCTTAAATGGTAAGTCCCATAAGGGCAGGGCTTTGAGGTAAGTTATTCAACAAGCATCACACTTGGCACATAGTAAATGCTCATTAAAATTCATATATATCCCCTGGCTGGTGTAGCTCAGTGGATTGAGTGTGGGCTGGGAACCAGAGGGTCCTGGTTCGATTCCCAGTCAGGGCACGTGCCTGGGTTGTGGGCCGGGTCCCCAGTGAGGGCCATGTGAGAGGCAACCACACATTGCTGTTTCTCTCTCTCTCTGTCTCCTCCCTCCCCCTCTCTCTAAAATAAATAAATAAAATCTTAAAAAAAATTCATATATATCTCTGCACAGGACCAAGCCTCATGCTCTAACCTTGCCAATGATTTCCCATGGATAACAGACTCAGGCTCACTAGCTACTGTATTTACTTTCTCAAGCTCATAAAATTAACAAATGACAGGACCAGATACTTCCTGCTAAATCAGCTTCCAAAGCCTACCCATTTTAGCATAATTCTGTAGAGACCATCCAGAAAGCTTAATGAGTTAGTCTGGGGGCCTCTTGCTCCCCTACATAAGGACCACAGAATGGAGAATCCTCTAGGTCATCCCTAAATGGCAACGGAGGTTTAGTATATTCAGGTAGAAACCATGTGTTTCTGCATATAGTATAGTAAGCGTACAGAACAGACACTTGCTGTGAACCTGATTCATCCCAGGGAAATCTGAACTGGAACAGACATGGGAATGAAAAGGCAGTCTGGTCAGCTAACAGGAATGCTAAGACAGAATGTTGACAAGGAAGGGATGGCAGGATGTTTCCCAAGATACTTCCCTAGCTGGCAGTCATGACGTTGGCAAAGTTGCTACTGTCTTCTGTGCCAACCACGGCTTTACAGGTTGGCAACAGGATACATCCACCCCACAGCAACTCCATCTCTCTGAGCCAGACTGCAAGAAAGAAAGTTACTTAGTCTAATTTTTGTAAGGCCAAGTATTGATAGTAAATAGCATTTCAAAGCCAAGTCGTCCTTGTTGATAGGATTCAGAGAAAGGAGAATTAAGTGGATTAATTCTATAATGACACCATAGAATAATTGTTGGTTTGCCTAGCTTACAAAAAAAAATGGTCTTTAAAAGGCTCCAAGAATGCTTAAATTACATATTCTCAGACTTTCTTTTCCCCTTGAAGAACTGAGGTGGAGAGTGGAGACATCCTCATTTAAACAAGCACTTATAGAACAGAGAAAAGAGAAGAAAGAAAAAGGCAGTGGACTCCCTTCTGTTGGGTATCTTTTCTTATGTGTGCGGATAACATCCTAGTTAATTACATTACATGTAAATGTGTATTATATTTCACAGGCTTGGAAGTCAACACGTTTCCATAAGGCAACAAAAAATGTACAAAGTAGTACCTGAGATCCTGGGACCTGGAATGAACATGTGATAAGAAACAGAGCCAGATCGGAACACACTGTAAGATACTGAGGAAGGTATCTAACCTCCCCCAAACTCAGTTTTGTTATTTGTAAAAGGTTTCCATACCCCCAAGTACGGGATCTTTGTAATAGTTAAAATGTGACAATAGATAATAGGTAAAGTCTGACAGCTCCAGAAACTAAGATATTCAAATAAAAATGCATGGGTTCTGGTGGAGCTTGAATTTGGGAATGGTAGGTTCTGCAGAACCTGGACATGCTTTCGAAGGAAAACACACCTAAAAGCGTATTCTGGGTCTGGATTCAACATACGACATTGACTTGTAGTAAAAATAAGAATGTCACTTATTCAGGTCCTTTGCCCATTTTTTAATTGTATTGTTAATGTTTCTGGTGTTGAATGTTACAAGTTCTTTATCAATTTTGGAAACAACCCCGTATCAGACGTATTAGCAAATAGGTTCTTCCATTCAGTTGGGTGTCATTTCATTTGGTCTATGGTTTCCTCTGCTGGGCAAGACCTTTTTAGCTTGACGTAGTGCCATTTGTTTAGTTTTTCCCTTGCTTCCCTCACCCAAGATATATCAGGAAAAACATATTGTTATGAGAAATGTCTGAGATTTTACTGCCTATGTTTTCTTCTAGGGTTTTTATGGTTTTACATCTAACATTTAAGTCTTTAATCCATTTTGAGTTTGTTCTTGTGTGTGGTGTAAGATGGTGGTCTAGTTTCATTTTTTTTAACTTATCTGTCCAATTTTCCAACACCATGTATTGAATAAACTATCTTTAGCCCATTGTATGTTTTTGCCTCCTTTGTCAAACTGCTTGGGGGAGAGGGAAAAAGTAAAGGAGGCATACGGGACAAATGGTGATGGAGGAGACGTGACTTGGGGTGGTGAACACACAACACAGTGTACAGGTGATGTGCTGTGGAATTGTGCACCTGAAACCTGTATAATTTTATTAACCTTGTCACCCCAATACATTCAATTAAAGAAAAGGATGTCACTTCTTGAGTGAAATGATCTTGGGAAAATAGGGGCTGGAACTCTTACACTGGGCATATTTGGTAGGTATTCACCTATCGATGAATATGATAGTAGAGGTTTTTATTTCTTTTTATTCAGCTTTATTAAGTAAAATTGTAAAACATTTAATGTCAGATTGTTTTTGTTTCTTGTTACTTAGTAACTGTAAATCTAGAAGTAGGAGGTCATTGAATAAATGCTTGTGTGGGCAAGAGTGTGGGTAAATACTAATAGTATTAAGAAATACTAATAGTATTAAGAAATACCAATAGAGGCCCGGCTGGTGTAGCTCAGTGGATTGAGCGCAGGCTGGGAACCAGAGGGTCCCGGTTCGATTCCCAGTCGGGGCACATGCCTGGGTTGCGGGCCAGGTCCCCAGTGAGGGCCATGTGAGAGGCAACCATACATTGCTGTTTCTCTCTCCCTTCTCCTCTCTCTGAAAATAAATAAATAAAATCTTTAAAGAAATACCAATAGAAAGACACTCAGGCGAACGGACTAGGAGTGGACGGGTAGACAGATGGATAAATTGGTTGGTAAGAAGAAGACGATGAGTACAGATAGATGGTTTTACTGGAGAATGCAAGGGCAAAGAAAACAACACATAAAGTGACGGCTGACTAAATAAGATTTTAGCTGTCCTTCCAACACATACTAAATACTATGAATCAATGGATGAATAAACAGATGGACATGTGGTAAGTGGGTAGACGGGAAAAATGATAGAGTTTCTCACTAAAAGATTGGTTTTGAAAAAAAATTATTCTGTCTCAGAGTACTATTCTCTGCTTTATACTAAAACAAACATAGTTCTTGGAAGTTCAACAATACATTTTAAGAGATTCTTATATGAAGATCACTGGTGCATATTTGATTTTCAACAAAACAATCTCTCCAAACATTTCCTGGGAAAAAATAAGCTCTTTATCTCTTTTAATAAGATAGATAGGTAGGTAGGTAGGTAGATAGAGAGATAGACAGACAGACATAAGGGTGGGGAAAACTTCGTGCCAAATAAATACACAATGCAGTAATACATCATGTAAGCAAGGTAAACAGGACTGAAGACAGACACCCAGAATTACTGTCCAAACAAAAGAAGTGGACTTTAAACAGATGTGGATATTTAAAACAGATATTCATGATATTTTCCAAAGGTCAGTTTACAGTGGAAAATTTAGTTGTACTGTGGAAAAAGGGGGAAGAGTTAAGAGAATGTCATGCCCACGTTTTTGACATTTCTAAAGAACTTTCACCAGAGCTCTAATAGGTGGTAAAAATATGAGGTATATTTCTGATGTGGTAACCACGGTTACTTGCCAGACAGGATGTAGCTTCTAATTCAAATAACTGACGAGAGCACCATGGGGCAGAGCACAGTGGATAACCAAATGATAGTTGTGTCCTCTCTCTGAAATCCTATACTTATGAAGAGACTGTGGGATCATCTAAATGCTAAGAATCTGGAGGAATGTTGCAATTGCAGGTAAATACCTACACCTGGAGTTTAAGCTGGGCTGTGACATTGGCCAATCATCTTTCTTCTGTGACCAAAAAGCCTAATAATAATAATGTCACTGTGTCGCGCATGCCTACCCCGTAAGTGCTATAAACTGTCCCATTCCAAGTCTTGAAAGAAAGCAGAAGGCTCACATTTAATAGAAACAATCTCGTTTTCCCGTTTTCAGCCACAAGGACTCAGTTAGTGAATGAATGAGTGGCTGGCTGGCTGGATGTGTTGATAACAGAATTAAGTGGAGGGTGGGAGGTACATCGTTTTATCTGAGGTGTACAGGTGCACGAAAGAGTGGCTGAGAGGGTGGCTGACTGACTAGGTTCACAAGCATCCTTCTTTTTCGGTAAATGAGAACCCGAAGATTTGTTCTGCATCACGGCTCTTAGATATGATCCTGAACAAGTTACTTAGATTTTCCTATTTTAGTTTCCACTTGTTAAACGATACTAACAAGGCCATTGACACCATTATCCAAAATATTATCTCAGATTGTTGGAAGGATAGCACGCATGTGCAAGTTTTTTTTTAACTCCTATTCTTCCAAGTCTTATCATCCCTACAGTGCATATTTGCAAATGAAGCCTAATGTGCCACAGATCATCAGAATTAGGTACTAATAACACAGCCCGCAATGCTGTGAACGTGTGTGTTTGAGTGTGCGTGTGTTCGTGTATATTTATCTACTTCAGTTCCATTCTGCCAGCACAGCCTGGAAGTCTGCGGAGAAAAGTACCGAAGAGCAGCCGTAAGGACAGCAATGACAACAACACAACTTCAAGGGAGATCTGAAAGCTGGAAGTGCCGAGTTCACACCGCGAACAGACCTATGGATTTGCTGGAAATCTGCAAATTGACTGCTTTATTGATAATATTAATACTTTGTGAAGATAAATAGGCATTTTGTTTCACTGACAAACAGAAACAAAGATAATCCTTTCAAGTCCTCAGTTATGAGCTGAACCGTTTCCCTTTAAAATGCATAAATTGAAGTCCTAAGCCCCAGTACCTCCGAATGTAACCGTATTTGGAGACTGAGCCACCGAAGAGATGATTATGTTAAAACGAAGCTAAGACGGGCCTTCATCCCCTCTGACTGGTGTCCTTATAAGAAGAGGAATTTGGACACACAGAGAGACACCGGGGATGCCCAGGCGCAGGGGAAAGACAGATACATAGAGAGAAGGCAGCCATTAGCAAGCCTAGGACAGAGGCTTCAGGAGCAGCTAAACCTGCTGACGCCTTGACCATGGACTTCTACCCTCCAGTACTGTGAGAAAATATGGTTTTTAAGGACGTGGAGAGTTTCCTTACACTAGGTGTGTTCATTTTCTATTTGAAGTATCACAACAACTCTGTGTGGTACAAACTAGACGCCCCATTTTACAGATTAAGAAACTAAAGATTAAAACATAAGCAATTGCTCAACATCACATACAGCAAGCAATGGAGAAAGAATCCAAATCCAAGTCCATCTGCTTCTCAAGCTCATGTTTGATGGTCTTATTGTTGTGTGCCAGAACAAAACATAAGAGAAAAAAAAAATAATAAAAGCACCTGAACCCAAAGACCTCAATGTTCACAAAACAACAACCTGTTCAGTGATTTTTTAAAAGATACATTTCCCTTAGCATAGCACCCTCTAGGTCCACCCATTTTTGACAGAGAAATACAAATACCATATGGTTTCCCTAATATGTGGAATCTAAAACACAAAACAAACAAAACAAAATCAAAATGATGCTGTATGCCTGAAACTGACATGCTATCGTATGCCGCCTATGCTTAAATTAAGGAAATACTGGCAATCAATCAATCAATCAATTACAAAGCACATAGTTCAGATATTGCCTGTTGGTTTAACAGGAATCCGGTGAGAATTCAAGTCAAGGTAAGAGGGGCCATCGCTCTGGCACCGAACAGCAAAGAGAGTCCCGCATCTCCAGACCTCTGGGAATCCGCACCTCCCAGTTAACACCCTGGAGTTTGAGACCCCCAAACTCCTCTGTGGGAGGAGCCTAATAATAAAACCTCCCCAGGAAAGAGGGGGCCAAGAAAAGAACTGCCCATGGCAGTGGAAAAAGTTTTCTAGGGGGCAGATGTTGGGAGGTGAGGTGGGGGACTTACAAAAAAACAATGTCAAACTAGAGAATTATTTAGATATGCTTTGCAAATCAGAATCTATCAGTGGGGAATACCCATTCAATGATCATCTGTTCATACCTTTCTAAAAAATTTAAACTAATATGTATTTCTCCACACCTAACAACATTAATATGACCACATTGATTAGGCATATAATGGATGCTCGATATCTAATTTTGAATATAGCACAAAGCTGCATTCTACATCACTTTTCCCTCCTGGTATTCTATGCAACTGTGATAAGGAGCTCTCCCGAATAAGTCCGTTCAGGACTTCACTCACTCTGATCATAAGAAAAGTTTTGTTGGGCCTGGTGGACTCTTATGCCACTAGAAATAGATTGAATGATCCCTTCAATCTTCTTGTTAATCAGATTTGCTAGTTTTATGTGCAATGACAAATTCAAGAGCTATTAACACAAAAAAATAATAGAAGTTGGAAGGAGAGGTGATGAAAGGAACAGCGTTTGCGGTTGGGTTTTGGGCAAATTTTTTTTTTTTTTAGGTACTATTTGTTTACTCTCAACTGTGGTGTGTTTGAGGAGAGAAAAGAAATTTGGGGAAATTTATCACTAATGGGAAAGATTTTCAGAGCTAGAAGAAGGGAGTCAGGTTTCTAAAAGGTTTCGGAGAACAATAAAAAATATCAATTTCACTTTGTCATATCATGGGGTGATTACTCTAAAGGAAGTAAGTTGCTTTTCAGCTGTCTTTGGCTGTGAGATGGAGGGTCCTTCGAAAGTGACCATACATTGAGATAAAAGTTTGATGCAGCTCAGCCTTGTAAATTATTTACCTGTGTGCTTGTGCGTGTCCGGGTGTGTGGAACCTGGCAGCTAGGGAGCAATGGAGGGGGCATTGGGAACCTAGAGAAGATGCTGCCGTGGTCGTGGTGGTTAATCACCTAGAGTTAAATGTTAGGCCAGTCTCTTTTCTTTTGTCAGGTAGGAGAAAAATTCTGGCAAGAAACGAAGCTTCCAAGCAAAGCGGTAGATCCGCCCTATGCCTATGGGAACCATCTTCGTGGAGACCGCAGAGGGCAGCCCTGGCAGAAACAGAAAGGTTTGGAGCAGCAGGTCTGAAAGCCCAGGTCTACTGACCTCCAGGAATCCGAGCCCCTTCCAGGACACCCAGGAGGTCAAAGTCGTTTTCCTTTCCTCCTGTGTTCAGTGTGTTGCCTGTATTTCCTGTGCCGTATATTGCATCCCGTGACTGATTTATTTTATGACTAGAAATTTGCACCTCTTAATGAGTTTTAAGAGTATAAACATATCCCGTGACCCAAAATTTTGAGATCCACTTATCTAAGTTAAATACAATTATACCTTAATAAAGTTTGTTTTTAAAACTAATGTAATTTTAATATTATAAACATTAGCTGCTGGTCTGGAAAACAATGATAGGGTCAGCGTCACAAAACCTAGGCTGAGAATTGTCTATATATAACCTAGGTAAAGACAAACTCATCTGGTTTCAATTTGAGGCATTGTTTTTACAAATGGGAAAATGAACTCCCTTTTCTCTGAAACTTTGTAAATATTAAATGAAATGCTATATGTCAAATACAAGCACAAAGCTAGCATATTTGAGTTCTCTGCCCAAAATGTCCTTCTTTGAAGCAAACTTAATGATTTGCACATGAAAGCAATTCTTCTGAGATGCTGGGTAGTCACCTCAAATCACAGGTAAATATTATCTCAGGTTATTATGAAGCCTTGACAATCTATCTAGATGGCTAGAGGAAATAGGTGAGAACAGAGATTCATAGGTATGCTTGGAGCAGTGCATACTTAATGACTATCAGAATCAGGAGCAAAAGCACAGATTTCTGGACCCTAGTTATCAGTTTGGGGGTGGGGTCCAAACAATTGTTTTCTAGAAAATTCACAGGTGCTGCTCAAATTTGGTGCAGCCATCACATTTTGAGAACCGCTTACCTAGAGATCAAAAAGAATTTATTTCTGTGATTTTTTTCACAATTCTAAATTAGCCCTGGCTGGTGTAGCTCAGTGGATTGAGCACGGGCCTGCAAACTGAAAAGTCGCCAATTTGACTCCGAGTCAGGGCACATGCCTGGGTTGCGGGCCAGGTCCCCAGGGAGTGCAAGAGGCAACCACACAATGATGTTTCTCTCCCTGTCTTTCTCCTTCCCTTCCCCTCTATCTAAAAATAAATAAATACAATCTTTTTTAAAAAATACAATTCTAAATTATTCTCCATGGAACTGTTTTATTGGATAATGGCAAGTGCCAATTTTAATACATGGTTCAGATTGTTTCTGTTAGGAAATAATCAATTTTAGGTTCTGAACATTTTATAGGGACTTTCAAGCATTCATTGCCATAATACTAGAGCACTTCATTTATGTAGAAATATAGTCATTTGTATTTATCTACGTAGTCTATTTTGCAACACACTCAGCAAATATTTATAGGGCTTCGACTCTGTGCCCAGCACAAAGGTTCTCTGCTGATGCCCTTGTTAGAGGAATTAGCCAATTCACACCCAAAAAGAAGACTGTTCTTACAGAGTTAAATATCAAGCCAAAGATACCTGCCCTCCCAGATGCAAGGCACCTGGGATATTTGATACCAGGTCCCTTCCCTACCCCTAACTTTCACCCTCACTACTGAAAGTTGCTGAAAATAATTAGTCCCGGCATCAGCACTGTGTGCGCACGTGAAAGTCAAAGAGAATCCAAGTCGAAAATTGCACTCCTTACTATACAGGATCTTGGTGATTGGTGGAGCAATATCACCAGGAGAAATGAATCTTAGCCTTCACATTTTTCTTTAAAAAGAGTGATAAGCACTTTAGAAAAAGCCATAAACACTTAAAAATATTCTTACCCAGGCATGTAGTCATTTTAGTTGCTACAACTCCAACTAAAATCCAACCTTCTATTTTTAACATCTTCGCCTGTTTAGGCTAAGGCACAATTGAAAATAAGGAGCTGTTAGTTGTAAGACATTCTTATAAGACAATGTCTGTGGGGTTGTTAATTGTTCCTTCCCTGAAAATTCCTTCTTTTGAGAATGAGGCCGAGCCGTGCCGGGTGATGTAACTATCAGCCAGGCACAGGATGCTGCTCTGCGTTAGTACCCACGTGATTATTCAGTCCTAATGAATACACTTCTGAAAGGAAGTGTTGACAGCACTCTTATTGAAATATACAGCATATGTTTACAGTCTCACACATTAAGGCACGCACATAATTACAATGTATGTGCGAGAGAAACTGCAGGGGCAGGCCAAGGAGCCACGTCTACTCTCGTGGAAAAGTGCTAGTGTCCAATTAAGACAGGTGAGACCGTGGGGCGGCAACATTGTCAAATGCCAATCAGACATGACCAGACTGATCAAATAACAAGGCAAAGAGAACTGTTTTTGTTGCTGTTTTAAGGGAACCTCAAGCAGCTCATGGAAATCGGGGTATTCATGAGTTCTCCCTATCCCGGTCAACAGCATACTGTACTATTGATGTATTATCATGGGCCATATTGAATAGCTCCAAAGCACAAGGCCACTTTTTACCAAAATCCATGACCATTTGGAGGAGAATAATTATTTCTACTTGTTAGAGATTGGGCTTTAGGATGGCTTTAGAGAAAGAGAATAATGTGATGTTAGATTACTTTTGTTCATTTTTATTTGTCTCCAGTTGCACCTGTTAGGAAATAACTCATGCATCACGTATAAATACAGAGGAATCACTTCACACTTATTTCAAAGCACCATGGAACATGAACTTCAAGGAGGAGTTTAAACCAGGGTCCTTCATCTGCTAAAGCACAACCAACTGTTTCTTAGAGGAAATGTATATTATGAAATGTCAAAATCAAGGCTCACTGAGATGAGTGTTTACCCTATAAATGATTTGACCTCTGAAGTATTTATTTTAGTTAAGAAGCGGGGGAAACAAAGTAAAGAAAATGCCTCTCACATTACTATTTCACTGATGATTCTTACCAGAACAGGTCAGGAGTTAGCAGAGTAAGTCGAAAGAAAAAGAAGACGTGGAGGAGAAAGAAAGCTAGAAACATACAGGACAACATTGTGCTATGTGCTTCTCTAATTAATTAAATGCATTCCTTCATCCTCACACGCCAAGGCCATTTTTGTTATTCTCATTTTATAGTTAAGAAATCTGGGACACACAGTAGTTAACTAACCTGTTACAAGACACACCAGTTAATAAAAACCAGAGCATGCACTTCTGGTCTTGGACTCCAAAGCTGTGTGGGTGTGTGTGGGGTTGTGTATGTGCATTTCTTCACAATCATTCAATCATTCTTTTTCTCCATTTCAGATAAATAATTACTCTACATTTTTCTCTCGACTTTGTTGGTGACTCTCAAATTGGAAAAAAAAAAAAAAAAACTATGCTGTAAGTATGGGAAAAAGTAATCAGAATGAACGCTGGTTGAGAACTGATCCTTTGGCAGATTAGATAAATCACAAGATAACAACCTGGAGAACAGATATTTGAACCCAAGTATGCCTGACAGCAGACCATTAGTTTCCACTGACTCACATTCTTTTCCAAAGTCTCTGATTTATTTATAGACAGCTTTGCTTCCTGTCTTTGTAACACCTTCCAAACTAACACCCTGATCTCTGTCCTTGTTACTTATCTCTTCGGAAGGGTCAACCCTTGAATTCACCAAACAGATGAAAACCATTAGGTGGTAGAAGGACTTTTTTATGTCCCTAGGTTTCTGTGACACCTGACAGATGGAGCGCATGCCCACAAATGACCCAGCCTTTAAACAATTGTTGGCTATGCAACAGGAATCACCAGGAGGCAATGTGCTCAGTCACAGGGAAGAACTATTAAAGGATTCATAACTTTGATTCAGCAGGTTCCATTATTTCCTTTGTGAGCCTACGGAAGCCTCATTAACAGT
Organism: Micronycteris hirsuta; assembly: GCA_004026765.1. NCBI lineage: Eukaryota > Metazoa > Chordata > Mammalia > Chiroptera > Phyllostomidae > Micronycteris > Micronycteris hirsuta. The sequence goes on from PVJI01001286.1 coordinate 66,490, forward strand.
AATGGCCACGCTGGAGATTGGCATCTAGGGTGTGCCAAGTTAATGGTGTCATTTGGGAGGAAAAGATGGGTACAAAAGGTCTCATTTAAGATATTATGCACTTTTTATTTCCAATGGCTAACTGCTGCCACTGAACTCTGCCATGAATACCTCCCATGACAATTTCAAGGATAAAGAGGGAAAAACAAGACACATTAGGAGGCATTGCATGAGCTGTCCCCTGTGGTCTGGGAGCTTCACTGTTAAGACTTGTCAAGTTGTTCATGATATAGCAGGAAGAATATGGATTTCAAAGTTGCTTAGTTCTTAATTCCAACATAGGCTTTGAGATTCGACATCGTGCAACTTTAGGCAAATAACTTTACTCCTCTTAGCTTCTGTTTCTACTCCCCATAGAAGTAAGAGTATCTCATAGAGTCAGCATGAGATGCATATTCAGCAGAAGCATGTCTGTTAACTGACAGTAGTAGGCGTGCAGGCATCGGTAGGTGAAAGCCTAGGTACAGTGGGTGCAGGTCTTGATTTGACAAACATCATTTTATTTCTACTTGTACTTCATTGGCATTAAACATACCTGCACATGCGAAGTCATCGGCATGATCTATACAGAAATACATGGTATAGCTCTGTCTACGCCAGGGGCAGGGTTTGTGACAACGCCTCAGGAAATGCCTCCGGAGACGGAGCACAAGGGGCCCCATGGACCTACATGGCCCGCAGCACAATGCTGAAGCTTCAAATTTATCAGCTCTAATTGTTTTTACGTAAGACACTGTTTGACAAGAGGGGTAGGCTATTTAAAAATATTTGACGATCACTGCTCTGCATACTAGGACTGAGGTACCATCCCTGAGTTCCATAGGCAATGTCATTTGTACCTCCAGTCCTTGCCTTCTGCAAAGTTGGTAGAGTTAGTGCCACTGAATTGTACTTTATATGCAGTCATTGTACTTTTGTGACCTACATTAAGGAATGCCAGGAATTAAAAGCCCTATGAAACACCTCACTGCGATATTCTATGGCCAAGTTGAGGAGGCTGCCCACAAGGTTGCCTGGTGTGCTGCAGACAGAAGATGCTTCGGTGACAATAACTACTCCCCACACTGCAGCAGTGACCAAGTTTCTCAAGATGAGTGAGTTTATCTTGTGGATACTCCGATGAGTACTGCTAATCAGCTTTTAGACTTCACGGTGGGTACCAGCAAGCTGAGGGACAAATTGATGGTATTCAAATTTATGGAAACGGTATTTAACAAATAGAATAACAACAGATGTACAGAAATTCTACTTCACAACTTGGTGTACTAGCTAAATTAACGATGCCATTTGCCTCCTACTTGTTTTCTTTTTTAAATTTTTATTGAATGTATTGAGGTGACATTTGTCAATACAGTTATATAGGTTTCCGGTGTACAATGCTATAATACCTTATCTGTGTATTGTAATGGGTGTCCACTGCCCAAAGTCAAATCTCCCCGCCTCTACCCTCCCCCACCTCTCCCAACCCCTTTCCCTCTGGTCGACACCTACCATCCTGGCTCCTGTTTGTTTTCCATTTTCATAACTTTGTCCCAGACTATTACTTGTTTATGTAGTCTTGCCATTGTTTTCATTTCATTTTTTTTTTAATACGTCTTTTCATCTCTGGCAAGCTTTAACACGCTGCTGTCCATATGGGAGCCTTGCTTTCAAGATAGTCCAATGCATGCCTGCCATATGTATATGCTAATTGTATATTATAGATGTTCTAGTTAAGATGCTACCTCTTCCATCAAGGGACCTGGTCAGCTCTAACGGTGATAAGACAGGCTGTGCTTCCGAAGCCCCTTGGCTGGCCTGGGTAATTGTGTCTATTGTGTGCCTGCATTTGACGCCCCCCCCACCCCCGTTCCTTCCAGCCAGCTCTCCTCCAGCTCCCCTGGAGACCAGGGCCGCACACCCGGCCTCTGTGCATGGCCTCACCCTCTGGTTCCAACGCAGTCTGTACATTAATGAACCCGATGACCACCGCTAGGAGAGGTCAGCATCCTGTTAAATGACTGATAGCATTATATTTTAGCCGACCCATGAAAGTGAGTGATGTGAGGACATCTTTGAAGGTGTTCAAGGTACAGGTGCTGCTGTCTAAGCCATGTTGTCAAAATATCCCTTCTCTGCCTAAATTCTCTGAGGCCAACATATTTGGTGCTAGGATGGCAGCTGAGAGGTTTAGAAAGGGGACCTCTATGAAGAAGTAGAACAATTTGCTGAACTACAAATACTAGACAGTTCTGGAATAGAGTTTCCAGTTTACTTAAAAAAAATAAATTCTACCCGTTGTCAGGTACTTTGCTATATACTTTCCACATATGAACTCGTACAAGACGAGTTCCGTAATGTGTACAGTGGGGCTGTGGTGATCCATCCGTTGCCTTGACACCAACCCAGCCATGCTGATGGCAGAACTGTCATCCTTAAGCATGCACCACAACAATAATTTTCTGAGCTAGGCGCTCTCGTTCTCAACTCTCTCAGCCAGACATTGCCGTGCATCTGTATGAGTCCCAGGTTCTTGGGAAGAAATCTACTGTGCTGAACTGTCCAGGAGGGATCTCCACTAAGTGCACTAATGGAAACATCTAGACAAAGGCATGCCTTATATTTTAATGAGAAGGGAATCAACTAATGAATCAATAGACTAATATGTATAAAACTTATGTTAATGGCACGATGAAGCCCCAAGCCAAAATGCAGTAAGGATAATCACAGGTGAGTTTACTATCAGTAAAACCCTTCTATGAATCCATTCCATAGCGAATACACAGCAGCATCCACTTTTCCGCACGGGCTGTGTTCTAAGGTCCCCCGTGGAGGCCTGAATCCATGAGCAGTACCAAACCCGACACATACTATGCCTTTGCTTATACATACACACCTATGATAAAGTTGAACTTATAAATCAGGCATTTTCACAGATAGAAGATTCGTTCCTACCATAGATATTTTTTTTTCTTTCCTTATGAAGTCAAGAACTTTAACCTTCCATGTAGAAGAAGCACTTTACAGTTTCTCTTTGGCATATCCAAATCGCCAGTGTCATGACCCTTGCACACTGGGGCCTTTATTGAAAAGGCTCACTCGAACGAAAGCACTATGACACTATAACAGCCATACTGATCACCAGGATGGCCACTGACGCACGCCTGGTCGCACACCCAGACAGCGTGGATAATCCGGGAGAAGGGAAGATTCATGTCCTGGAAGAAATGGGGCTGAACAGCGCAAGACTTCATCACACTGCATAGAACTGTGTATTTCTGGAATTTTTCATTTAATATTCTCGGACCATGCTTGACCGCAGGTAACTGAAACCATGGAAAAGAAAACCATGGATAAAGGAGGACTTCTGTGTGCAAGGGGTGGTATTCAAGCTGAAGGGTGATAATTAATCATTTTGTAATCACAGCGGTAATCACAAATGAATGCTTAAAAGCTACTGCTTAGTTAAATTTGCATTATGCAGAATCAAGAGCAAAGAGAAATGCTTAAAGTTAAAAAAAAAAAAGAAGTGTGAATAGTAAAAGTAAAAATTGTATTATTGTGGAATAATTGCCCAGGAGAGTCCTGTTTAAATTAGCTAAAATTAGAGAAAAAAATACACATGCTGGCACATATATACATATGTATTTTTTAAATGAGAAATGCAACTGGATTACATTCAAATACATATTATCTTTAGATGAAAGTTAACCAACTGTTGTAAACACATGGTCAGTTTGATAATAGGACTAAAATTCTTTGTAATCGGCACATTAGTCACTGGCCTTTGCTTAGACAACAATTAGATTGCCTATTTGTACATGCACCCTTGAGAAGTGTTTGAAACGAGCTTATTTCTTTATGGTAAAAGGAATGTAAGTTTGCAACCTTGCCTTGACCTTCAGAAATCCGGATTCATCACTCACAGACCACAGGAGACACTTGCTTTGGGCTTCGAATGTGTATTGAGAACTGAGTGAACCTTTTATTCCATAAAAATAAACCATAAACCCTTTGCTTGATCCTGGTAAAATAGCAACTAAACCGAGAGTTTGTACTCTATCATTCCTTTCTCCACAGACCATTAGGAGTTTTCTAGCTACAATTTTTTCTAGTTAAGAAAAGTGGTCTCTAGGTATTTAAAGGCAAGAACACAAAACAAAAAGCCCTAAATATCACCCTTGGTGAAAGTCCTGATGTGATGCCTCATAACATGGCTTGAGTAGTCACAGCACAACAAAGATTTTATTTATTGGAGCACGTTTTTTTTTTCCCCTGTGCATTTGATTATACCAATTCAAAATGGTGAGAGATAAATAATAGATCACTGATGTCTCATTTAAAACAAAAAAAAGTTGAAAGGAGAACTTCTTTATCTTTTAATTTTTATTTATTGATTTTAGAGACAAAAAGGAAGAGAGAGAGAGAAACATCAAATGGTTGTTGTACTTAACCACTTATTTATATGCTCATTGGTTGATTCTTGTATGTGCCCTGACCAGGGATCACATCTGCAACCTTGGTGCACTGGGATGATGGTCTGCTGAGCTGCTCGGCCAGGGCCAGTGAGGAACCTCCTGGCTTCATGGAATGCTCTCTCAGTGACACGTAGCTATACCAGACCCTGGTCTCACAGCTGCGCTACTTTTTCTGGATACTAGAAACACCCACGTCCACTGTCAGGAACTGTGAACCACAATGTCATTTAGGTCCATCAGTAAGTTCGTGAGGGATTTTGCTGACTGCAACGGTGGTAAATGTTAAACAAAAATAGCATAAAAACATAACCTACATTTATAAGATTTTTTAAAAAATCAATTGTATTAAATGTGTGGTCCTGGGTTTTGTGCTGAACACACACACATACACACATCTAATCAATAACTGGATTAGAAATGAGATGTTATAAAATATAATGAGAAAGCATGAAAATCTCCATGACATATCATATTATTAATTTAGAAGAGAGCTCTCTGGGACCTATTAGAGACAACATTTTTAAATATACACACAAAAATAATAAATCATTATTCCCACAAAAATGCAATTCAAAACTTTTGGATTTATTTCCTCCAAAATACATTTGGGGTGAGTTTGTGTTTGCCCAAATATTCTCCACAGAGAAGTATACATTTGCCCTGTGGAAAATTAATCTGGAATTATTTGAGTTTTGACATACAGAGTATTGAATATCGTACCAGTCTATGTAACGACCCAGAGCTGGAAGGATTAGGATATCACCATAGCTTTGGTGTGGTGGCACCTGTGTCCCAACTTCCACCTGGGCCCCATTCCTCTCGTTTTCTAGACTGTCATTCAGTGTAATGTTCTAAGCTCTGCGATGCAATAATGAGTAAGTCATAGATGTCCCCTGCCCTCGGGGACACACATTCTACCTGACCTGATGGCTTGATTTAAAGTCCACAACAGAAAACACAGTAGTTTAAAAAATACAACCAACTCTAGGGAAAAAATTAAAAAAAAAAAAAAAGATCGCAGTGTGTACCCACATGACCTGAGGAACCTCATTAAAATGCAGTTTTGATTCAGCAGGTCTATGACGAGACCTGAGATTCTAAAAAGCTCTCAGGTGGCATGGTGCTGGGAGCCACAGAACCCATGGGACATACTTTGAATGACAAGGCAGGAATCCATTTTTTGGAAATAAAAAGGAGGGACAATGGCAAGAAAGTTACATTTACTGAGAAGGTTGTTTTCCTCTTTGTTACTCACAGTCACCAGACAAAGAGCCCTACTGGAAATGTCCATCCAGGTAGACAAAGAGAAACTGCACAGCCCAATTTGAATCCAGGCTTAAAGCTCTTTCTCTCTGTAACCAATCCATCTGTGTACCAACGTAAAGGGACCAATATTACCGTATTTTTCAGACTATAAGACACACCTTTTCCCCTCCAAATTTGGGAGGAAAATGGGGGTGCATCTTATAGTCCGAAGCTTACCTGGTGAAATATTATGTTATTTATGTTATTAAATATTTTACCACATTTTTTGCTTCAAAATTTTTTTCCTCGAAAACCTAGGTGAGTCTTATAGTCTAAAAAATACGGTAGATGATGAATTTTTAAGAAACCAGCAACAGTCCAAGGAATTTGAGGAACACAGGGTACTGAGGGGAACGTCAGAGGAGAGGCTGGATTTGTAGGTGATGGTATCTGCAGGGTTGTGGGCATCTTACAGATCATGGGAAGGACTCTAGACTTTTCCCCAAAGGGGTTTGAAGAAATTAATGAAGGATTTAGAACAGAAGAATACCACGTCCAGATAGACATTTTTAAAATATCACTCCAACTACAATGTGGAAAACTGATGGAAAGGGTGTGATCTTGGGCTCGGGAAAGCCATTTTTAAAAATTAAATAAACACATTTTAAAAAGTACCCGGTGACACAAACCAGGCAAACAAGGAAAGAAATTGGCTTTGTGGTGGCAATTGCAAAATAAAGAGGTGTGGGGAAATTTAAGAAATATTTACTGGCATGAAATATTAGTGGACAGATCACTTCATTTTATCTGCCTGGATCTGGGTTTTGTTGTTTTACATTGGCAAAAGAGATGATGTTCCAGGAACTCTTCGGCCACTCTAAGTTCTCAGATGGTCGAGTCTGTTTTCCATTAATTCTGCATTTCCCAAACGGACAGACACAAATTAATTTTAAGTGGCACAGAGAGAATTGTTTTAAAATGGATGGGTTTATTTTTCTCTGAATGGAGAGAGGACAGCTAACCCATCTGCACCTGTGACTGTAGAGACGCTACTGCTTCCCTGGGGGGCAGAAACCCTCTACGGTCCTCAGGCTGGGTTGACGGCAGAGCCCTAGTGTTTGCACGGTGCCGGCAAATGGCATGGACTAAGAAGACGGAGACAGAATGATTAAGTTGCCTCCGCCAACGCCTCCCAGAGGCACTGAATGGTGTCCATATCATGCCTAAGCCAAACTGCCTGTCCCAAACCTCTATCTCATGAAGGTCCTGTCTGCTGAATACATACGCCAGCCCCTCCACCCCACCACCCACCACCGCCCCAGCCTGTAAAGTGGAGGTGGGGAGCAACGTGTTTCAGAAAGGAAGTTGAGATGGGAAATATGAGCGGCAGGTGGAAATCTAAACAAACTCCCATCTATCCTTCAACTCTCTGCTCACTGCTTACTGCAGAGGGATTCTCTGGTCCCTTGAAGAAGTCGTGACCTTATACTATTAGTACTTAGCATAAATTGAGGCATAGCGATAAAGGAAAGCATAAGGTTAGGACTGAGGAAGGACACTACGCTCTTTTATATCCATTCATTTAAGAATATGGGTTGTAGATCACCAACGTGTGATTTGGTGCATATGTTATGCACTTCACCTTAAACAATTTACTTTTTCTATCAGCTTTTGAGATGAGAAAATACAGGGTCTGGCACAAATAAAGCCCCTGCTTTGTCACACAATCATAAGCATGTAATTCTGTAACATAACAATATCATACTCAAAACAGCACTGTATGACATTTTAGGTGAAATATTCAAACCAAAACTATAAATTAGCACACCTATGTTATTATCCTACCAAACACACTCATGCAGATGTCACTTTTGCCGGACCCTGTATAAAGTCAAATAATAGAACTCAGAAAGGTAAATGGCTGGTATATAGAAGTTGATGAATGGGTGCTGCGGTTATGATTATTTCATTCCACGTCCCATGTCCCTTTCCCTCCCCTCGATGAATCTCAAATCCTGACCACATCCCACTCATCTTTGTATCCCTAGAACTGAACACAAGACTGAGCATCTTATCAGTATTCAAGACACGCCTGCAGAATTACCAGATGATCGCAAGCACTAAAATATGCGAATTGAAGTCTGATTGTCACCTGGAGCTTGGCAAGGATAAAAATGTGAGCTTCAGCTCCCAGTGCAATAATTGCAACGTCAGGACACGGCCCCAGAGTGAGACCCCGCGCCAAGCCCCAAGTCAGCAGTCCAGAGAGCAAACTGTGCTGACAGAAGAGCCTGCTGGAAATATTTTGAATTTGTTAACATTAATAGGAACTATCCTGCCATCTTTTGCATAAAACCTGTGGCCACAGGGAAGGCCGCCTCTAGAGGGAAGGAGATGATTATGTATGGAGGGGCCGTCAGATGACATAATTGATGAGAACACTCCAACGTGTTCCCGGCTAACCATGGAAGAGTCCAAAGCACAGCAGTTGCAGGCTGTTTGCCTCCGACGAGCTGATGACTATAAAAGTAGGATGGAGTGATCCTGTTTGGAATGCGTGAGCGCACTTTAAGATGTTTATGTACGGTGCTGAACTAGAAAAACACAGCCATCATAGTATTTCTTGTGAAATGAATTAACCTACACATTTCCACTAAATCTCCATGAGACCCAAATGCAGATTTATGTGGACGAGTTCGGGTGGAAAACTTTAGGAGTGGTGTGTGACAGGGGCCTGTCAGTGAAAACCATACAAGATGGGGCAAAAGTAGGTTTGCAGCTGTCAGTGCGACATTACCGATGAGTGACAATACAAGAATAAACTCTGCGTCATGTGCACTCACACCCCTAAACGTACCTTTGCCCTGCCCTGTGTTTCCAGAGATGTTCCTAGACTTTAGCCATGTGGCATCGAGAACGGAAATAGACATTTGAATTTCCTTCATCCTCACCCTGGCTGAGAACTCATACCTGGATACTTTTGATGGGGCAGGAGAAAAAAAGACAACTCATATTTCTTAGACATTGATGTGATTTCCTTCCTCTAGCTAGTTCCTAGGAGTTCAGCTATTCATTTTTCTCTTCCGTTCTGTTGTTAATATCCATCGAACACCTGGTTTATGTCAGGCTCTTAATTACGGACCGAAGACGAAGAAGTAAATAAGACACATGCACTCCTCCGTTGGACTATGTGCTCTTTGAGAGATGAATGCAAGAAGCACGAGGAGGGACCCAAGAAACGGAATTTATTTATAAAAAACTGTGTATTTATTCTTACTCGTTTAAACTCCGGTCACCTTCAAAGTGCTCTCCATTTCATGCAGTACACCTATCAAGGTATTTTTTTCCACTGCTCAAACCCGCTTTTGAACTCATCAACTTTGATGCCTTTTAGTGTTTCTGCAGTGTTTTTGTTTCACCTCTTCCACACTGGCAAAACATTTTCCTTTAAGGACTTTTTTCATCAGGGAAACAAAAGAAAAAGTTGCTTAGGGCAAGGTCAGGTGAGCAGGGAGGGTGGGGCACAGGGTTCCTGCTGTTTTTGGTCAAAAGCTGCTAAACACTCAATGCAGGTGGGCAGGTATGATGGTAAATCACCCTCATGAAATGGGCAAACGCATTGAAAGAGTCTTCAAAAAACTCACTGAAGCTGAATGCAGCCCCTCAGGCAACGCCAGCTGGTGCGCTGATACATATGGGTTCCTAGAACCAACCTGGTAGGGAAAGTCTGTACTACAAGGGGCCCACCCGCCCCTCCAGAATACAATTCTGGGCTTTTTGGGGGGCCCCTGTCATATAACACCATAGATACATTTTTATCTCTGTATAGAAGACAGTAAAGAAAGTAGCTCTTCTTTCGAGGAGGAATGTGTCTATGACGATTCACACAGTACTAACACTTGAAAGTTAGACCTCAGGGGGGTGACACCATCAGTTTCACGACAGTTCTCAGCACAAGATCTGGAATCACACTTCCTGAGTTCAAATCCTAGACGCACCACATAGCAGCTGCATCCTACAAAAGGTTCACATCCTCTGAGTGACTTGGTGCCTTTATCTCTAAAATGGGGGTAATATTAAAACTTACATCAGAGGTATAATATTTAAAGAAGCTAAATATGCCTTGGCTGGTGCGGCTTAGTTGGTCGGAGCATCATCCCATAAACAGAAATGTCGTGGGTTTGATTCCCAGTCAGGGTACATGCCTAGGCTGCAGGTTGGATCCCACATTGGGGTGTGTATGGGAGGCAACCGATCTGCTTTTCTCTCTCATATCAATATTTCTCTCCCTCTTCCCTTCTCTCCGTCTCTCCCTACCTTTCTCTCTCTCTCTCTCTCTCTCTCTCTCTCTCTCTTTCTCTCTGGAGTTAATGGACATATCCTCAAATGATGATTGAAATAAATAATAATCAGCTCTGGCCAGTGTGGCTCAGTGGATTGAGTGCAGGCTGCAAACCAAAGGGTCGCTGGTTCGATTCCCAGTTAGGACACATGCCTGGATTGCAGGCCAGTCCCTAGTAGGAGGCCCATGAAAGGCAACCACACATTGATGTTTCTCACCATGTTTCTCTCCCTCTCTTTCTCCCTCCCTTCTCCTCTGTCTAAAAATAAATAAATAAAATCTTTAAAAAAAAACAAAATAAATAAAATACAATAAATAATAATCATTAAGAAGCTAAATACATACAAAGGACTTAAGGCTGCACCCATTACATTGTAAGTACATGAAATATGTCAGCTCTTACTTTGTATGTTTCCCTGGTAAGAGAAGCAAATGGTACTTCAGAAATTATAAGCAAGGAGAGAATCGTGGAGTTAAGAGGCATTCGTGTAAAAAGTTATTTAGTGTGAAAGGTGAAAATAATAATTGCCAACATGTATTGAACATTTTATACTGTCAAACACGGCGCTATATACCATTGCCTTAGTTCCTTCTCACACCTAGGTCTGGTACATTTGTTTTGCCAAAATATCACTGACTTTTTTAACAAGATAGAAAACACTAGATTTCTCAAAAGTCTATCAGGGAGAGGATTGTGTGGCTGGCGAGAATAATTTGAGAAACCATTTAGAATGGGAAGGGTGCCTGCCTCCCAAACAGGCAAGTTCAAGTATGAATGCATTGTCACTGGCTGGTATGTAAGGAAGATAGGTCCTGTTGAGTTGAAGGCTATTGTCTTGCTAAGCATGAGGGGAAGTCCAGAGCTTAACTGCTCAGAGAGAACCTGAGACCTGCCACCAGGGGTCCTGCCGATCATTTCCAAGGTCCTGTTCTGTCTCTACATAAATATTGAATTAAAAACCCATTTAGCCCTGGCTAGTATAGCTCAGTGGATTGAGCACAGGCCTGTAAAGCAAAGGGTCGCAGGTTCAATTTCCAGTCAGGGCATATGCCTGGTTTGCGGGCCAGGTCCCCAGTAGCGGGCATGCAAGAGGCAACCACGCAATGATGCTTCTCACTCTCTCTTTCTCTTTCCCTTCCCCTCTCTCTAAAAATAAAATAAATATATATTTTTTAAAAATCCCAAAATTTCAAATTTCATTTAGGTACATGCTAAGAGCTTCAGGGTGGTTTAATCTCCTAGCCCTTGCTCTGAACTACTAATATTATCTTTTATTACAATGTTGCATTATTTTAAAGTGGCTTTAAAATTTGAGTGCAAACTTGAGACCACCTTCTCCAGGAGATTTTGTACCGTACCAATGTCCTGGGGCCACTTCTCCATATTCAGAATGTGTGGAGTGGGGTGGCGCCCAGGAATTGGTCCTTTTAAAGCCTATTGGCTGATTGTAGTGTTTACTGCAAGTAAAATGACTGTCATGCTGCTTTTCTATAAAGAAGTGATTTTCCCAATACAATTATCGCCTCCATGAAATGTGAATTTTTAGCTGGCATGTTTACACACACGAACTTGAAAACATGGTCCTGGACACGCAGTCCACGCAAAGACTCAGGGAACAAGAAGAAGTGATTGATTGACTGTGGCATGTTCTGGGCTATGAATAAGAGCTTGTATTTGTTCCTGAGGACAAAAGGAAACCATGGAAGGACAATAGGACATGGTCAGGTTCAAGGTTTAGAAAGAAGCAAACTGACCAATTTGAGATCCAGTTCAACTGAGAGATGATGAGTCTTAAAGTGGGACATCAGCCACCAAAAAAGCAATCTTTCTGTCTACTACCTGCTGCTTCTGCATCTGACCTCACCCCATCCCCGTCTCTCTCCACACACACTTTCCTCAGACCCTGGAAAAGCCGTATAAGCCAGAGAAGACAGCCAACAGCAGACACCTTATAGTTAAGTTTTTCAAGAATGAAAAGAAAATCACAGCAGTTCAGTGTGGAGAGGAGTCTGCACTGTCATTAATTGCCAAACCTCCAAAAAGGCAGCACTTTATCCACATTCCCTGCACAGGGACAAGGTATCTTCTCCCACTTGATTGGGCATTAGGGATAAGATGCAGTTTCTATGATGTGAACGGCTTCCTTCCCCAAAGAAAAAAACCTCCTACAGACACTCCCAGAACCCAGGAGTCCTGAGTCAGAGGCTGAACACCTAATTGTGTTTCCTTGGATCAAGGGTACACTTGTCCCTAATTGCTTTATTTCTATTTCTATTTGTAGGATGGAGAGGCGCTGGGAGGACTAATTACAGCAGTTAACATTTCCATGTGAAAGGAGAGGATACCCTGTAAGTATTACACACTAGTAAACGTAATAGAATTAAAGTGGTTGAAAGTGACAAACGGCACAACCCCATATTTCGCAGGTGCCCTGGAAAGCTGCAACACCTCACGTCGCGGCCTCGGGATAAAATATTGGAGCTTTTTGTAAGTTCCGCAAACACACGTGGAAGGAATCCATTGAGTGCGTACCTCACGGGTGCCTAATGAAGCACAGATCTACGTAACACATTACTAGCTGTAGACAAGTTGATGAGGAATGAATTAATTGCTCAGTTACCCCAAACGGCACTTATTTTACAATATACATGATTTTCATGTTTACACTCATCATTTCAGAATGGAAGTAGTTCATTCATGGAGAAGAATGCCATAAAATTGGAATATTTACTCCTTGCACTGAGATATTAATGAGGTGTCCTCCTCCCCCGCAGCCCTACCGCCACTCCCGTTGGCATCTGTGGGGGAGACACGCAGAGCCCGGCTGTTCTGCTTTGCTTCACAGAACTGGAGGCCCTGAGCCTTGGCCACGCCTCTAAGAATTGCAAAGAAACCTCCTCAATGCCGGTGTTAGGAAACGCCACATAAGAGGAGTAATACAAACTATAAAGTAATGACCAATCCATCATTAAACTGGGAATAAAACGCTGAAACGCATTTGCCTGGTAATCTCTTTTTGACAATCACAGGTGAGCAAAATCACTCAAGTGTCCAAAGAGCATCACCTGCAAGGGCTTTTCATCCCCAAGGGGTTTTCGTGCTGAAGGCACTGCTACTGAATTGGGGGGAAGCAGGCAGTAGGTTGTCTGTGTGTTGGTCTCGGTACCTATGCACCACCGTGTGACCTGTAGCCATTTGCTCACCTGGCAGCGGCTACTGCTAGTTCAGATCTCCTGGGGTTGTTTGTGAAGACTGAATGAGATTGTGTATGAAAAATATTTAGCATTGTGCCAGCTATTTGGTAAGCATTTAGTCAATGATAGTCATTATATTATTACATCTCGCTGCATCATATAAACATTTCCTCTGCCATTTAGAAAAAAGAAAGCCAAGGGAGATGAGAAAATCAACAAAGATCTCCTGCAGGGTGCAGACTAAACTGTTGTTCAGATTCTGAGTTTCTCCATTCCCAGAGGTGATACTCTCTGTCAAGTGCTCTTTGGAATCTTGCTTCAAGATGCACTGATATTGTACCCAGAAAGATGAAGGGTTAAAGAAATGTTTCCATTTATCCTAACAATTTAATTTGTTTCTAATAACAGTGAAGTCACAAATGTCAATTCAGGGAATGTCTGCCAACAAAATATGGCTTCCCCGACTCAACGAGAAAAGAAAAAGGTTTTGGGGGAAAAGTTTAGTGTTAGCTAATCAGAAAAAGAAATGATTTCTGGGCCTTCCAGATTTATTAAGGTATAGATCTGTAGACATTATTCTAAATTCAAATCAACTGTCTTTGCAGATGGGGAAGCATTATTTTTCCTCCTTTGCAGATATTATTCTGACAGCTACATTTAATTTATGCCATCATTGGGTAAATTTTCATCAGGTGACTTTTACTCTGATGTTTGAAGTATCCAGCTACTTATTTCATAATGTGACATTATAATTTATTAGCATTCCAATTAAAAACATAATTTATCTATAACCTTCAAGTTTACTATTTATATTGCACTTTCCTAGTAGCTAATAAATCATTTGTAATTGACTTTAATACCAAAAAGCTAAATACCAAGCCCTTCCCTAATCTGAAAATGATGGGCTATGCAAATAGATCAGCCTCTCCTGCTACATATAAAGTTAGAGAAAAAGGCAAAAGGTTTAGCAATTTGAAGAAAGATGTAAAACAATGCCATAAATACCTGTCACTAACAAAATAGCTGCCATGTCCAGGGGCATAAACATGAGTTGTCACATTGCATAGATAAGAAGCTGAGGCACAAAAGAATTTGAGAAACTTGTGCGAGAGCACACAGAGGCTAAGTGACGAGACCAGGATTCGACCCAGCGACGCCCGGCTCACTAATCTCTTCCAAACGGAAATAAAAGAGATGCGTTCTCTTGCTTTGCAAAGCTTCTTACTAATTCACTCTTGTTAACACATCACAAATTCTAAGCACCAGGAAGAAAACAAAAGTTCTATCTCCTGGATAATTCATAGGAGTTTTTTTTTTTTTTTTTTAACATAAATGAAGAATACATTAAACATAAGACCCCTAAGTCTTATCTCCTGTTGCATCTTTCTCCTGTCCAATGGTGCACAGCCACTTAAATGAGTCACTGCAGGACCAGTCACACTGTGCTCCTGACACCGTCTCATATTTATTTGCACAGTAAAGATCTCATTACTGGCTTGAATTGGTTTCTGAGTGTGTGTGTTCCTCCACAGGGCCAGAGTTTTCATCCTTGCTGCGAGAGCTGTGTTAATGGGTTGTTTCATCCTATAAAAGAAGCCCAGAACAGAGGCTGAGATCCCTAACATTTCCGTGGGTCTGATAACCATGGCTGGTTCAACATCAGCTTCTTGGCAAAAGGATGCCACATGGAACACGCCCAGAGATGCTCTAGGTCCCGTCTTTGTCTACCTTTCCAGAATTACAAAGTCAAGCTTTAAGGAGTCTCGGATCTTAAGGACAAGAGAAACACAGGCAAAACGATGACCATAAAAATAATAATAGCAGTAACACTAATAATGAGAAAATGTTGGGAAATAATGGGAATTGCAAGTAAGTATATTAATCTTGTATCATTTTAAAGGCATAAAGAATTCAATCATGTTGACCTTGGCAAAGAAAAATATATAGCAATTTTACAGTCATGCGACACTGTTTTCAAATATTTATGTCATAACCCACAAGAAAAATAAGCAGTTGAGGCAGACGGCATTCATCTTTCATTCTTATTTTATTCATGTGTCGACATAAAAAAAAAGTTTGGGTTGTATGGTGAAATTTCCAGAGAGGTGACTTAGAAATATGGCTAATACCTTTTATTAAATTTTTTCTTTTTTTTTTTGGAAAGTTAAGATTTCTTCCAAGAGTGCCTCCAAGTAGCTCCTGCTCTGGCCCAAAACGATTTTAATTAAAATAATGATAAGAGCAATTAAAACAAAGAGTCCTACTCTCCTTGAAACACTTTCTCTTTCTTGGTGCCCATACTATTTCATTTCCCCGGCTCCTACACATCTCCTCCTCTGCTGACATGCTCCCCTTTTCAAAAGTGTAGAGTTTCTGCCAGTGTTCTTAACCTTCTGATGTATGTACATACCCTCTCAGGTGACCTCATCTTATCTTCAAAGTCAATGACCCCCAAAGTGCCTGTTTAATGAATGATCTTACTGTAGACCCAATGAATGATCTTACTTTAGACACATCCAATGTGGTGCTTAACATTCCCACATGGATATTTCTAAGGAGACTCACTGTTAATATGACCTAACCAGAACTCTCAACAATGCCTTGACTTCTCTTACCTACAACCTGCTCCTCATTTACTAGGTGGCAATACCATTTACCCAACTGTCCAAAGCAAAAACCTGAAAGTCCTCCTTGAGCCCCTCTTCTCAGACGTCCTCCATCCAAAGAGAAAGAAGTGTTTGTTCGTCTTTTAAACAATATCCCTGAACTCATCTGTTTTCTCACCTCCATTACTACCCACATCCTCAAGTCAATGAAATGTCATCCCTTGAGTGGGTCACTTAAGAGTCACCTACATGGTCTTCCCTCCTCCATTCTCATCTCCCTAATGTCCAGTCTACACAGTGCAGCCTGTGTGCTCATTTTGAAATAAACAACAACAAAATACATGGGGTTGCCCCTTCACTACTCACCCATCTCATTTAGAAAACAAGCTAAACTCCTTAATCTCCATCCCGGAGAGCCTGTTACCTGACCTTGGTCTTACTCCAAGTTCATCTCATACCGCTCTCCTTCTAGCTCACTATTCCCTTAGTCAGTCTACACATCTTTCTGTTCCTCTAATAAGTTCCCCTTGTTCCCTACTGAAGGTTTGGCATTAATTCCCCTTATCTCACCATGGCTGATTCATGTCTTAGCTTAAAAATCTCCTACTGAGAAAAGATTTTCCAGACAATTCAAACCAAAATAATCATCCAGTCATTCTATATTACATCCCTGTGCCTCACCTTGTTTATTTTCTTACTCCCCAACCTAAAATGCTAGAACATAAGCTTCACGGGAGGGGGACTTAACTGTCTCGTTCAGTCTGCACTTCAGCCGCTACAAGAGTATGTCACCGATACAAGGTGCTGTGTATGGAGACCACCAGGGTGGTAGAAAATGAATTTCTGTCATCTAGATTCTAGACACTCCAGGAACGTAACATTCAGAGGATATGTTCTGTCCTTTGGATTAGTTTGGGATTCAGGATAGGTGTTTGCAGATCAATTTCATGTCAAAATTGTACACTTTTGATAGAGTAGCCTTCTACTCTGAGTCAACACTAGTTGCTCATGCGAATACCAGATCATCTGTCACCACATCTGGGTGAGAACTGGATTGATTCGGACACACAGGGCAGCCGACAGATATGTACGGAATAACTGTTTATTCTATTTTCCATGTACTGTATTGGTTTGTAAAAATAACAATATAATTGCGACATAGCCCCTTTTCTCCGATCTCATGGTCTAGTGGAGATGGTAGGAAACTAAATAAGACTATGTAAGCAAAATTATATTATTGGGAGCATTACGGAGACCATGGGCTAAACATCAGAGAGAGTTTATTTTATAGAAGTGAATGCCGGATCTGATTCTCAAAGCAACTTAAGAGTGAGGTGAGAAGCGAGAAAAATAGAATCAAGGACAGTATCAGCTAAAGAGGAGTACTAAGTTACCAAAGCCTGTGGAGGGAGACCCTAAGCAGACGGAAATAGACACATGACGTAAACAGCTTAGTGTAATGGTAAAGAGCGGATGCTCTGACATCGGGATGAACTGGGTTTGCCTTCCAGCTTCACCATGGATAAACTGCATGTCGTTGGGGAGCTTCCTTATCGTCTCCCTTCACAGATGAGGAAAATGAAGACTCTGAGAGCATCGCTCATCAGCTCAGCACCGTGCTGTGAGGTTGGGCTGAGACGCTGGTAGGCGTGAAGCACGAAATGCCACGTTCTCCCGCACTTGCATGCCCAGGGAATGTTTGCAGCACGCGGCCGAAAGGCACGGAGTGACGAGAAGGGAGCTAAAGCGGTGGAATGTTGATTACCAAAGAGTCTGCAGTTCTCCCTGGCTTTGCATTAAGGTATTAAAAAACCAAAACAGCTCTTCTCGAAGACTTCTCAGTTCTCTCTCAAACACCATTGGAGGAGGAGCCGTTTTCACTGGGCATGCGGGACAGCAGTCTGCATGTGACCTTATTAGCGAATGTGACCTTATTAGCTGCGTCACCTTTTCCAAATTATTTAAGTCTTCCCTCCTCCTTTTCAAACAGGAATAATGCCAGTGGCTAATTTATTAGGTGTTGTGAGGAGTGAGTGAATGCAATGCATGCAAAAAACTCATTAAAAGATATTGATATCTACAAAAGGTACCATAAATAGGAGCAATGAGCCAGGCGTGGCTCTGAGTCCCTCATTTCCTAAACCAGGTTTCTCAAATTGAAAGAGTCTGTTGATAATACCAAAACAGAAATTAAAGTGTAAAGGCAAAAGATATATGTACATTATGATATATATAATTAATATAGAAATATGTATGTATCTATGATAGTGTGTAAAATTAAAGTCCTATCAAGGATAAGGGAAGACAAAAGAAAACATGGTCCAAAAGCTAAGAAAATAGGTGTAAAGGACAGCAAGTGTATCAGATTTAATCAGATTTATTACAATAGAGGAGGGAACATTGTTGTTCATTTGGGAGAGAATTTTGTCCTTGAGTTTCACAATATGGATTTAAATGGAGGTTTTACTCCTATAAACCATGGGATAGTAGCAATTGTGTAAGCTTTCAGAGCTTCCTTTACATTGTTTTTAAAGAACACCTGTGAGCATCCACCTGGCAGGACCCTTGTAAAAATTAAATGCAATAGTACAAGATAAATGTATTCCATTTATTGTTGATAAAATTTGCATCTAAATGGTCACAAAGTCAGTTTCTCCATTAAAACATGTTCCTGCTCAGAGAAAGGTCATAGGGGGCAGGGTACTCGGGCTTCAAACAGTCCTGCCAAAACGTCCATTTCATTGTGTGCCTAGATGCATGCTAAAAGCTAGGGATTCAAGATTTATCCACGCTGACAGGCCATCCGTCTCACCCCCAAAGGTCACCTGAATTCACAGGCAATAGGAATCTCTGGGGGCTTCCCCACTGAAAGGTTAGCCATGAAGTCCAAGTTTGTTTAAGAGTTAAACAAGAGGCACAGGCAAGCACAGCACACTGAGGAGACCTAACACCTTCTTCAGGAATCCCAAACTCAGGGAGTCGTCTGCAAAGGCTGAGACATTAGCTTCAAGGAAAAGAGCTATTCCAAGACACGGAGGAGAAATTAGCAACAACCAGCTGGTGCAAACGCATGTTGCTGAAAGGTGGGGGACAAGCTGTTTACAGAGAACTAGCTTTGCAACAGCTTTGTCAGACGCAGTGAAACTTTGTTTTGTTTTGTTTCTTTATTTCCTCTATTTTTCTAAGTCCTTTAGAAGGCTGTAGGATGAATGGCTGTAAAATGTGAAAAGAAACGTGTCTGAATCAAAAGATGTTTTGTGATTTCACTTCATTTTCATAAGTTGCAGACAGAATGGATTTCAGCATCTTCAAAATGACTGTCAAAGGCATCTAAAAATTTGAGGCCACTTCTCTGCTTTAAAGCATCTGCCACCCACAGTGCACCCCTACCATCCCACACATGTACACACACACACACACACACACACACACACAAGGAAGCCAAATCTTCCCAAGTCAGGAAAGACTGCCCCACCGCTCGGAGAACGATTACAAAGGGTTGTCTCTGCAACTGCACAGAAACTTCATTACTATGGCCTTTTCTTCTTTCTTTCCTTTTGATTCAAAGTGGCCTTCTCCCGCACTCTCACTCCCCTGCCTCCCTCTCCTTTGCCTGTCTACTCCCTTCATCATTAAGCCCCCAAAACAACGAGGTTCTGGTGAGCGTCGCATAATCTCAGGACCGAAGCCTTGGGGTCTTGACCACACATACAGAGTTTCAGTCAAACTAGAGATTACAGCTGGGCCTCAGCTATGTTTCTGCTTCAGAACAGCCCCACCTACCACTTCCTTGCGACACTAGACAAAGCCACGCCAAGGTTTTGAACAGAAGCAGCAATCAGGTTACTGGTCCCAGCACCGACCGATCAGTAGAGACCATGCCCCTTACTATGACCCTCACTCCCTTAGTCCCCAAGGTTGAGGAATTTCCACCCATGTCACCCAGTCCCTGGAAAGCATCCCGAGCCAGGTCTTCGAGCATTAGTTCCCCTGTGTCCTCTGGCGTGGGCCACCTTCTCAACAAATAAACCCTTACTCCTTTGCTTCAAGCTCCTGTTCGTACCTTTCTTCTTTGTGATTTACGTTTCTTTCATTTATTCCTGTGTCTTACACATCTACAACCGTGCTTGGTATAAGAGAGACATTAATAAGTACATTATTGGAGGAATGGACATATTTCAGTCTGTAGTGCCAGTGCTTAGTGACATTAGCAGATGGAATGAGGCAGACAGATGCTTTTACATCCATGGAGGACAGCAGTTCCCGGCCCAGGATGCACATGAGAACTACCTGGAAGGCCTTTGTAGCTTTGATGTGCGCAAATGGACTCCTGTAGCCCAGTGACATCGCTAGTGATTCTTTTGCTTCTTTGGGTGTAAGACCTACCCCAAAATTAAACCACTGAAGACCCTACAAAAAGTCTGAGCAAAATTGGGAACTCTATTTTTTTAATCTCTGCTCAGTGAAAACTATATCCACAAGAAATTGTGGAAACCACTAGAATGGGAAATTATATGCTTCACGGTGCCTAGTAGAATCCTAAAGAAAGAATTGCTTTCAATATTTTTATTTACAGCATTCCTGGAGAGGCAATTGAGGGAGGTAAAAAAAAAAGAAATTTCAGAATCAGGCATGTCAGTACTTGAGTTAAAGCTCGAATAGCTAATGCTTGTTCAACCTTCTATTCTCTCCCCTGAGGGAGATGGGTATCAACATGCTTATTGATAGATTAGAAAGCTGAGATGGGAAAGGTACACTCTTCGCTGCACGGTTAGCCTGTAATACATGTTCGTTTCCTTCCACCACTTCCCCTCTCTACACATTAGCCCTCTCGATTCTGAAGACAAGATTGCAATTTTGGGGGCGCAAGAATTCTTCTGACCTCCAGTGCCACGAAGTCACTTGTCCAAGGAGGCAGAGACTATAAAGTTATCTGCAGACGCTACATCTCCATGATTTGGCCTCTTGAGAAACACTGGCTGAACTGAACAACAATATTTCTCTTCCTTTCTTGGCTGGTGCAGAACAATTTTAGGTGAAGAATTTAGGGAGAAGAGACGTGATCGATAATTTAGCTGGAATCTGTCATTAGACTGCAGGGTAACTAAGATTGGCCAAATCTGATTACCTGTTTTCCAGGTAAGTGCTCATCTCTCCTATTTCCTGGGCGGAAGACTCCCCCGTGATTGGGGGAGAGTGTTTCCACTAGCTTATCAAGTATTCCCTTGCTGAGGGGTTTGAAACAGCTCTTTGTTTCTTAGCGTCAAGAATTTCAAGACCGCTCATAAACAGTATCACAAACAATATCCAACCAACTCCAAACTATTCTTTATTCCCCATACTTGAATATTATTGTACATATTATTTCTAAATTGAAGTACATATGGCTTGCGTATGATTATCATTACAATGATCACAAGAAAATAAGGCAAATACGACTTTTCTGAACAACGATTGTATTAAACGTGTCAAGAAAAATGCTGATCATTCCCCAAGCACGTATTTTTTTGTAACTGTGCCATTCAGAGCTAGATTCAGCTGCTTTAGAGTCACACAGATTAAACAAATATGTGTTGAGTCCCTATTATTTTCCAGAGGAGTTACACAGAGAGATGATGAATAGAATATGGCCCCTGTCTTTAAGGAGTTCATATTCTAGGTACAATTCTCTCATCCTGGAATATGTAAGTCAATGGAAAATCAAAATACAAGCCAGGTTTTGGGTTGTGTAAATCTGAGAGAACGTATACACGTGTTTCCTCTAAATGAAATAGCACATTCCTTTGCAGACCAAATATATGGATGTGAGTTTTTCCCTCATTCTGTATATTTGCTTGAGTTCATTCTTTACAAAAAGCTTTATTCATTACTCTAGAGTATTGCAAGTTATGTCTATGATTAAAATAAATGTCACACAGTGTAAAAAATGCTTTTACATTTCAATGGCAAATTGCTATTGGTCAATTTAAAAGGCTGTTATGTCTCTGTTATCAAATAATAGATGTTGCAGAGACATGAAAATAATCCAAGGGCAAGTTCATCTGACGGAATTTATGTTACAGCGAGACAGTCGAACTCCGTGGTTGAGAGCACATGGACTCCTGATCCCATGTAGTTGACCGTCCCCATGAACTCTTTCCCGTCCACACTTACAGCCTGGCTACCTAATCATTAAGAACCCCAGTTGTATAATGGCAACATGGTGAAAAATCACATGCACTTGAATCAGTTGGTAATTACCGACTGAACCAGACTCGATGGCAGCAAATTGGAGGGAGATCTCAGAAGATGTTTGCGGGGAGCTGACACTATAAAGACTAATGTAATAAAACAGGAAGACAATAATCTATGTGTGAAAAGGTTAGCTGAAGCCAGCGTGTGAGAAGTAGCTTCAGAGGATGTCTGATCTCTTGCTTGTCTGATGCTTTCGGATCAAATCATGTTAGGTTTAAAAAATTCATGTAATTGGAAGAAACATCCAAAAAGGGTTTAGAACACAGTCCAAACTTAACATTGAGTGTAACATCTCTCCACGACTAGACACCCTATTCATTCGTTATGTATCAAATATCACCAGAATGTAATCAGAACACAACTGGGATTCCCAGTGACAGAAAGTCTGTGGCATTGTTTAATCCCTCTCAAGGAAATGCTAAATGCAAGAGTATGTTCTAATGGTTCAATGCTGTATTTTTTTTAAGTTCTCTTTCACCTCTCTATATTTTTGACAAAAAGTAGGCCAGAAAAGTATATGCCTCCCTTCGGGGAAGTTGCAGAAGAAGTGAATGTTTAAAAAAAAATAATCTTCTGTACAAAGTGATGAAATGTCTTTTGGAAAAAATTATCTGCTCCGTTAACCCGATACCTCATCTCTCATTTGGAGACACAAACAACAGATCCTCATGTTAAAAGTTCTGATTCCTTCCAGCAAAGAAAAATATAATTAACTCGTGGCTGTTGTGGTTGACACTGGGAAACTCTGCTTCTTGTGGCATCTATCCGTCCCTCAGAGGATGCACTGGGGTGAATGTCAGAGTTAAGACGTCTTAAGCTCCACAAACCACAGCACCACACTTGAACTTCCTGTGCCCTGATTTCTTGCAGCACGAATAGCCTGAAATCAAGACAGCCAGGGATCTGTAAGTGAGGTTATACAGCAAAATTATTGATCAGGTACTTTCTGTCTGCAAAAGATGAGCCCCAGTGCATTCCCAGTAAGTGATCCAGGTTGTAATATAGAAGGCAAGAACTTTTAATCCCAAAAGGATCTGTTTTCCCCTCTCTGACTTTTGTGTTGAGAGAAGTTTCTAGAGATAAGACAGGCAGTAGAATAGTACTTTAGCTAAGAAGTAGCTCTTCATGAGAAAGATACCTTTAGAGAAATACTGCAGGCAGGTACCAGCTTTTACTCCATTTAGTACATGTCCAGAGAAATTCAGTACTTGTTTGTTGAGTGAATCAACACTGGAATGATTAAATGATGTGAGTGCAAAGTACCATGGAGATTATGACTGGATATCTATTTCCCCACCTCCATTGCTTTTGATTTTAATGGTTTAGTGCCCCCCAAAAATGACAATATAAAGATATATACATCAAGACATAAGACTACTTTTTTTAAATTTTCCTCCTTAATGCAACTCAACTATCATTTATTGTCCTTCAAATCTGTAAGCCACCAGCACTCCACACTCTAGCCTTTTGCTAATAATAGTAATAAGTATTTGAAAGAGTTCTTTCCTTATGCAAGGCATTTGCTAAGCAATAATACACACTTTATTTAATCCTCTCAATTCACCTATGAGACTTCCCATATTATCTTTCCATATTTAAAGAATATGGAACTCAAAGTAAATTGTTCTAGATCATTCAACTAGTGTGGAAACACTGAGTGTCACATTTTATTATACCAAAGCTAAAAGCCTGGAAGAGCTTCTAAACCACCATGATGCTTAAGCCGCAGCTGCTTTACAGGATGTCAACGAGTCCTATCATGCCTCTTGCTCCTCCTTTTCTCTTTCCTCATTTAAAGAGAGATGATTTTCCCATGAACCCCTGTGCTAAGCAAGAGAATACTGCAGGTACTTGTGCCAAAGGAAATGCAATTCCAACTTAATAATGGAAGTCGATGAGAAAATGGGATTTGCTTCACAGGAATTTGCCAACTTTGCTGGAATCCATCCACTGAATTCACTGGTAGAAAACTTTGATGTGCAGAGAAATAGAATAAACCCAAGTCAGTTCCTGGATATTATTGGGCATCCTGAAGGCCTTGGCCATGGCTTCTTGCTCATCCGTGTAGCTTCTGAAGCAAAGTTCTTTAGAGCTGATGTTTAACAATTGTCTGATTAATTAAGACATTGTTTTGAGATTTGTAAAAACTGTTCTCATGATTCATGAGTTAAATCATAAGCACATAAACTATAATTTCTTGAATGAATTTTTTATATAGAAATAAAATACTTGGACCACAGATGAAGAGTATCGCAGGAGAATTCCATTAATTAATTCAAAAATAAATATATTTTAGGTCCCTTACTGCAGTAAGAGATGAAGACATAATGGTAAGCACCAAGAAAATAATAATGTACAGTTTGATTTGGGAGACAGACTTATAGTTTTGCTTGTGTTTACTTTTGGTGTTTGTTTTGCTAAGTATTACAAAAGATAAGTATTGGGTAGCATGTGAAAATTAATAAAAAATTTTGGCTTCATGGAGAGGCGTCAGGGAAGACTTCTCAATTAAATAAATAGTTGACTGATATTTTCAGAAAGGCTGGGAGTTGGCAGGCTGGTGTTGGGATGGCAAAGGAGACAATCCCAAGCTCAAAGGAAAAGCCTGTGCAAAAATCCAGAGGAAACCACCCATGCAAACATCAAGAAATGAAAGGAAGTTAGAATCAGAGGAGCACAGACGCTTTGGAAGAAGAAGCATGGTCGTAGAGGGTTGAATAGAAAAGTGGGGGCAAACTCATGCAGTATCTATTAGAGATTCTCATGATTTTGTCTCCTGTAAGCAATGAAATATCATTGAATTCACATAATCTGCATGATCTTCCCAAAATGCAAATTAACTCATAGCAACTCTATGATAAATGGTGAGGTACAGATGGGAAGGGGAGCAAACACTGCAAGGAAATCCTCTGGGATACCTTTTCAACAATTCATGGGAGCAGGTGATTATTTGGGCCCCAAGGGTAGAGAGGGAAGTTGGTGAGCAAAGAGACCCAAGACACATTTAGAATAGAAACTCTCCACAGAGCAGGACAGCTTCCATACTTCTCTCTGCTTTTGCCCTCCTTCTACTAGATCTTTTTCTGTACCAGAATACCATTGCTTTGCTGTTCTTCGTGTAAAATAAATATTTATTCATTTAAAATATAATTTAAAAACAATGTATCCAATCGTCAGTGGGAGGCTAGCATCATATTATGAAAAGAACATTAAAATAAACATAGTGAAAGATTAAAAAATAAGGTGGGACAAAAGTCGGTTTATAGTTTTTCACATGGAAAATCATATAATAATCAATCAATAATAATACAAGAATAAAGTCTGGGTTTTGTGTGCTCAAAACTGCAAACTTACTTTTGTCGCAGTCTGCCTATAAACACTAGCTCTGATCCCCTCAAAACCTCTGAGCATGAGACAGATTCTCTATTTTAAAAATAACTACTGGTTAAGTATTATGTGTCCAGCACATACTGTTACTATGCAGAGGCATACTCCTTCAAATGTCAAAGCATTGACAATTGAATAAAGAGTAACAGCTACCAATTTTCCTTAATGTTATCTTGGTTAGCTTCATAAAATCATTTCAATGTGTGCACCGTGTTTGAACGTCTGCTTCTCTATGTAGAGACTGATGAGCGGAGTCTTCCACAGAGTTGAAATCTTTTCAGGGCGGAGCTTCCCACATCTCAGGAGAACACTTTTCTAAGTTAATTGTCTACCTTTCATTATCCATTACAGAGAAAGGAGGCATAAAACACTAGATACAGTGTTTGCCCCTGGTGGTTTCACAGCCTCTCCCCTACTCAGGAGTTTCACATTGAAACAGTTTCCATAGTCCCGGTGCCAACAGTAATTTCAATATCGTGCTCTCTACAAGGATGAGGACAGCTCTTGAAACATCTTATATCCTTAGCACTGGGACTAAACTTGGCCCGTATAAAACACTCTGAACAATTTTCCAGAACAAAGATACTTGTGACAATGAGTTCAAAGTCACATCATTATCTTTGATTGTGGGAAATTGAGTCCCAATCTTTGACGGTGTGAGAAGTGAAACATCCAAACGATAACATACCCATCTGTAAATATAAACTCTGCTCAGTGGTAACAATCTTAAAAACTACCATGCAATAAACGACCACTGTCACATTTCAACAATAACCTAAAGTAGGTATTGGCTCCATTTCACAGAAAAGGAAGTGAAAGAGAGTAAGGGAAATAACCTAACCAATACTGCTGACCTAGTAAGTGCCTAAGAAGTGGAATTCCACTTGATAAAGACCATGCTACCCTCTACTACAGAATATTTGACGTTCATGGAACTAAAGGATTCTTGCTTTTCATTCAGATGTCCTGATAGACCTAGCCTTACTGCTCTCCTCTACTTTCTCACTTTGTCTTTTTTGTTTTGTTCTGTTTTTTTGATTGACAACTTACAAGAAAGATTTTAGTATAACATGATTGAAAAGCGGTTGCAAAGAACCATGGAGGAGTTTGAACAGGGAAATCCTAACAGGAAGAGTTTCCGTTGTTGCTGCTGTTTTTTGATATTCTGTAGGAAAGCAACCCATCCCTGTTACAATGCATGGTATCTTGCGATGATGTGTCCTACAGGGCTCCTGGGAAACTCAAAACTGTTTGTCTCTCTCCACTGCAAACGCTCAAGTACTGAAAGTATCACGTGACCAGCAAGTAAGTGCCCCTACTCCAGACAGCCCTGGTAACAAAGTTGCCTTGTGAAACAGTGAATTTGAGGGCCCTTATGTGTTTGATTGAATGTAATTTTAACCTTAGCTTTAGAAATCATCTCTCTTTCTCTCCCTCTCCATCCCCTCCCCCACATTGGACACCTAGCTTTTCCCCCAGATAATCAACAACCCTCAAAGGTTGCAAAGGGCACTGATCCAAACCTCTGGCAACCTGAAGATCACAGCTTGATGTAAGTTATGTGTCAGTTCCAGAGCCCTAAGATGAAAAGACACCCTGGCTACTTTCCCATGGGACCAGACAGAGGGACTCCAGAGCAGACCTCAGAACTATCCTGAACAAATGATTTATTACTTCTACCTCACCTCTGACCTATCAGCTCTCAGAACGACCTCAAGCCCCCTAATTCAAGGTGCTTTGTGATTTTACCCTATAGAATCTGTAACCTACATGCCATCTGAAAGCCAGGCTTTTATCAGGAGTTTCCTGACTCCGAATTGGCCAATTCAATATTAAACTTTTTTTTTTTATTTTTTTAAAGATTTTATTTATTTTTACAGAGAAGGGGAGGGAGGGAGACAGAGAGGGAGAGAAATATCAATGTGTGGTTGCCTCTCACATGGCCCCCACTGGGGACCTGGCCTGCAACCCAGGCATGTGCCCTGACTGGGAATTGAACCGGGACCCTTTGGTTCCCAGCCCGCGCTCAATCCACTGAGCTACACCAGCCAGGGCAATATTAAACTTTTTTTCTCTATACTAAGAACACCTGCTCACGCATTTCTTTGGACTGGTGCACGCAGGCAGACAAACCAAAAAAAAAAAAAAAAAAAAAAAAATATGGAGTCCTGGTAACAATAGGAAAAAACTATTTCACACTTAAACTAAGTAATATAGAGTGTCATGTTAAAATAATTTAAATCCCTTTATTGACACAAACACTATTAACGTTAAGAATAATTGTATCCAATCACTTAAGTTTAATCTATTAATGTTAAAATAAACACTAATACATTCAAAGAAGTGATTAAAATGTGTTTAAATTTCTCTAATGTAAATGTCCACATGTATTTTAATAATTCGATCGACAATAACAGTATCAATCCTGTAAATTAGTTGCCAAAAAGGTATACATACATACATACACACACCCACCCTTTATCTATAAATGTCTACACGCTGAAAGTGAAAAGCAATAGATTTAATTTGATCCCACGTCTTGAAGTCTTCATTGCAGAAGTGCTGTGTGTTTGTTTTTGACTTGGGCGAGACAGTCTTTGAAAAAGCAGAAACTTCCCACAGCAGAATCCTAAGGTAAACATAGAAAAAAAAATTGCCTGGAATTGACTCACATAATCACTAGACTTTAATAAAATCCATCTTGGAAAAAGGAAAGAGAGGAGTAAATTTACATTGTGTTTTAGTATGTCCTTTAATGTTACCTAATTTCCAAACAGCAGAGCCAAGGTAATGCAAATTCTACGTGAGGAGGCCAAATTAAGCCTAGTTTGCATAAGCACAAAGCAGTATCTATTTTTATGGTAAAAATACCAACTCCCTGAACAGTATTTTTATGGTGTTTCTTAACAAGTTCGTACTTGCTTGGCAAGAAGAAGTTATTTTACTTCTATAGGGTAAAACAGAAAGAAAAAGAATAAAAAGATAAGTGAAATGCTCAAATCTGTGCCACTCATTCCAGTTGCAATACTGATTTTATTGGTATTGACTTTCTTTACCCCGTACCCACAGAGAGGAACCATTAAGTACTGAGGCAGAAGGTCCAGACTGCCAGGCGTTTGGAGGGTCCTGAAAGCTCATCATTGCATGATTAGCCACATTGTCTCTTTAATCCTCTTTCATCCTCCTTGAGGTCAAAATAATCCCTGTTCCCAGGTCACTCCTCATGCGAATAATTGTGAAGTAGGCAACAACACATGTGTTTAATACAATGCGGACGCTCCATTGAAAACATCAGGTGTACCTGGGTAACTCAGTACATATTTCTAACTGATTTGCAGAGCAGATTAGATGTTAATGTAATATTGCTTGGCAAATCATTTCAGCAGAAGCAAGTTAGTATTCGAAATTAGGTATTGGTCAATTGATTCTTAATTACACAATCAGAGACTGAAGAGATCAAAGTTAATAGTCTTTTCTCCTCCCCTTCGACATATAAGCACACACACACTCACACACCCCTTGAAACGTTCTAGCTGCTCTCCGGAATCAAAGCGTATCCCAGCAGTATTTGTCTAAGAATAAAGCTTCAAATGTCTAAGCAAGACCACCTACAGTCTATCTGATTGTTCCCTTCAAGGAAGCCAGAAAGAATGTCGATTTAAGAGCCAGAAGCAGCAGCAAAGTGTAGCTTAAAAGGAACACATCAAAAAACCCTCCCTATCTGTCAGGCACACCATTTCTGTGAAAAAGAACACAAGTGAATGTGACTTCAAGAGACTGCAGACTATTTAAGTAGCTGTCCAGCGCAGGCGTGAGCGATGAGAGTGCATTTCAGAATGGAAATGACACCATGGACAAACACACATGAGGAACTTTATGTAGGTACACGAACACAAACACATACACTCACGCGTGTGCACACACCCAAAGGTTTATTTGCTCTGTTGCAGGCACACAAACTTTCCGATCGGGACAACTTTTCTGGTAACTCAGATCCTTCGCGACTGGTATTTTCTCAATCAGTGCAATCCTCCGCCATGAACTTTAGCGGGGCTGGTTTCTCTCCTTTCAGGTTACAGATGTCACTCACCTCAGCTGATGGCTATATTGAAAGGCATTTCCTCTCCTGTCTCCCATCCATCCGTATCCTATCTTTTCCTTTATCTTCATAATCCCCAAACCCAGCAGAGCATCTGCCGTACAGTAGGCGATCAATATGTCTGTCTGTTAATATAAGGTGCTCCACTCGATGGGGAATGCCACTTGGGTACGTGATGGTAACATGTGCTAAAATATAATTGTGCATCAACTATACCGCCAGTTGTTCCAGGGACTGAATATGGTGTGCAGAAATAAAACAGTTTGCATCCTCTAAAACCTCATGTCTAGTGGGAAAGGAAGATAAGTAAACTGAGAAAACTCTGTGGTTATAGATAGAAATGCACCGAGGATTAAGGACACTTGGAAAAGCGAAACCAATCCGATGTACACAAGGCCGGGGGAATTCTGGATGCTGGTGATAGTTCCTGCGGGCCCTCAGAGATTGAGGCAAATAGTAGAATGCCTGGAAGTCTCTGCCACCCATAGAGAAGCATCTGCACAGGTCTGAAGTGACGAGAGTTCTCTGATCTCTGTGAAAGGTGCATTGTCTGTGTGAGTGTGGCAGTAGGCGGGACAGCAGCTACACACGGCAGAGCCACAGCAGTATAAGAAAGCAGCAGCATCACATTCATCAATAACAGCAACATTATAAAATTCTGCATCTTTATAAGTTAGGGTGAGCTTTGTCTGTTTGTCAGAGACTATGACTATTTACTGACCATTCCATAGGGATACAAAACAAACAAACAAAAAGACCCAGAAGACAAAACAACCAAACAAAAAACATATGGAGGTGAAGAGCATGAGCTCTGGGCTCAAAATACTTGACATGAATCTCAGTTTCCCACATAATCTCTCCAAGTCTAGGGAGTAACTGAGGGAGTCAACCTCAGTTCCTTCGTCAGGACACGGAGTATTAGAAAGCTTCAAAACAACCTTAAGAAGTAAAGGCATGCCATAAAAAGATTTGCACAAAAAGTGCCATGCAATGCTCAGTAATAATTTCTACTCTCCTGAAAACCTTTGGTACTGGCTGGACGTCAGGAGGTCATCTCCCAAGAGCGGTACTTCACAGACAGTTTGCTTCCCCATTCAGTAGTGTGACACCAGAGGCCCACCCCGATCCGCGCCTGGCCATTTCTCTCTGTCTCCAGTCACCAAACCTCCCAGGCCATCCCTAGGATTACAGCCTTGACGACAACTTTCCATCCCCAGGCACAACACCCTCACAACTTCCTACATGCACACAGCGCACGGCTGCACTTTCTGTCTGAAGTCCTCTCTCGCATTTGCCCCATGCTTGACTTTCCTGCACAAATCAGCTTGGTTCTCACCTGCTCCTGAAATCCTTCCTTGAGTTCCTGCACCTCCCCCTTCTGTCTGACTCTAGTGCCTCTCCCGGTGCCTGCCCATGAGCACCTCCCACGTGGGAAACGCCAGGGTCCGCTGTAATGATGGGTTCATATTTCTGCATGTCTGGCTGCCAGGTCAGCTACAGAATTGGGGATGCTCAGTTCACAATGAAAATGTAGAAAAAAAAAGGTAGAGGAAAAATGTGTTATTCAGGTATCAAATATAAACTACCTCCTGTCTTCCACGTAGCTCCTCTGTTTATGTGCATGTTCCTGTGTTTCATCAGACCTCAATGACAAAAATTCACAATTTCAAGACAGTGACAGCAGAGCATTAGTCCAGGCATGGGATCCTCCTGAGCAACTGAGATCTGCGTGCGTCCATGAACTGCATGTGCAAGAAGCCAGCCCAGACTCTCCAGGACCTGAGTCCTCATCACCCATTTTTGTTTTCTATCATCAGCACAGAGCCTATCACACTGTAACACTCGATAAAGGTTTATTGAAGATCTTTCTGAATCGTGCCTCACAGTGCATTGAACCCATTACCTAATGCTCAAAAATAGTAATGGAAGAAAGGCAGCATAAATAACAGAAAGAATGGATGAATTGCTTCAAGTCAGAGCTGTTGCCCATTTTTTATTCAAATGGCTTACCTGTTTCTCTCCTTCCTTCCTTCTTTCCTCCCTCCCTCCCTCCTTTTCCTCCTTGTCCCTTCCTTCTTTGATCATCCATCACCAATCACAACCTTGACTGGCTGGATCCCTGTGGTCAAGGTGAGCAGTGTACTTCAGACTTTAAAAAATACATATTTTGTCAAAAAATACATATTTTCTCTCTGCGCTAACTTTAACACCATTTCCTGACTTTCCTCTCTTTCCCTGCACCATGTTCTCTGAGGATCTGCATTCCTTAAATTCCTAAGATGAAATCTCTAAGGAAATCGGAGCACCATCCCAAATGGGGTCCTGCTTCACTGAAGTTCATTCCCCTAAAAGAAGACGGAATGTTCTCTTAGAAAAACATGCATTGGATCACGTGACTCTCCTGCACCCCCCAATCTCCAAGGGCAGCAAATCACCATCCTATACCTTCTAGTCAAAGCCCTTCCTGGGTTCTGAGGCTCCAGCCCTGTGGATCCCCTTCTCTCTCCTCTCTCACCATCGTCTGCCACCATTGTCTCTTCCCATTCCTTAGACCTGCCCAACTGCACCCCGTCTCAGGGAAGACTTTTCACTGTGCTCGGGTTACCTCTTCCCATCGGAAACCTCTAACTGCATTACTGTGGTATCCTAATCCCCCCCCCCCCACTATGCAGAGCACTTACCTATGCAAGTCCAGTCCTCTTCCATTCCCAGGTAACCGTCTGCTTCACGCTTAGTGTTAGCCAAGACCGTCTGGTGCACTTTTGAATCCCTATCCCTAGAACAGTGCCTCGCAAAGGGCAGAAACCCATTCAATATCTGTTCAAGTTCTTAAAAGTGGGGAAAATGCAAATACTAAGGAGGCATGTCTCCATGGGAGTGGGCGTGGCCTTGAGTTTTCACCAGGATATAACCATGACCATGACCTTGCCCCACTAGGCATTCATGTTCCCACCACGGGATCCCCAGGGAGCTGCTGTCTGAGGAGCGCTGAGCACGTCTGCGACAAGCCCGCCCAGTCTTGGGCTGAGGCCTACAGCATTGTTTCTGAGACTTCTGGGCTTCGTGGACTTGGACTTAACATTGGTAGTTCGCCCCTTTTCTTCTAAATTGAACAGGTACTGTTTCTCCTGTTTTTGTGAGTCAAGTATGGCATAAGAGAGCAAAATGGAACACTGGTATAAAATTGTGTAAAATAAAAGTAAGCTTTTCTGCACGTCTACCTCCCAGCCCTGCCTGGGGCGATAATTGATAACTTCCCCATGCGCATTTTCCAAGCCATTTTCTATATACATCTATGTTAGTGTGAATATGCCATTTCTTCTCCTTATAGAAATGGGAGAAATAAAGCCCAGTTATGCAGTATCTCGCCACATGGAAAATGATTCCTCCCTCAGAGTAACAAGCAAAGTAGAGAGAGGGCAGGGGACAGGGGGTGGGGACTGTAGCCACGGGCTCTGGGCCCTGGCATGCGCCTCCCGCCATGTCACTGCTAAGCCACCATGACCCTCCCTGAGCGATTGGCACGAAGATCTAAAATGCTGCATGATGTCGGTTACATGTCCATACCATCTATTATTTTTTTTTCTGTTGTCTTTAAATTGACTTTTCCTTAAATTTATTGCAAAGGAAAACTTTATATCCCTCCTATGATGGAAAACCTATATCATATGTCATAAATAAAGGTAAGCACAAAAATAGCTTCAGTGAAAACAAAGCAGTGGTATTAAGTTCCATCTAGCTGCTGTGGCCTGCCGAAGGCGGGCCTCAAGCCCAGGGAGGCCTTCATCTCTGTTTCCAACACTCACTAAAGACTATCAATAAACTGAGGCTTTCTTCTCGAGCGTGATAAGGGTTGAAAGACAAAGGAAGGGGGAATGACTTGGGAAATAACAAACTACCCAATTTCTAACATTTTTTTCCCAAGCTCCGTAAAGTTTCTGAAATTCAATGGACCAACAACTCCAGTAATGTTAATTGATTTTTTTGGTTGTTGTTTCTTTGAGACGTTTCTAAGAAATCAGATGTAAATGAACACTCAGAAACCCACTTTCAAGTTTGCTTAAAATCTTTCTGTCGGGCTTATCTGGACCAAACAGGAAGCAGCCGGTGTCAGCACAATTAAACCCTGGGACCTTTCTCTCTAGAAAGTCTTTCAAACCTCACCTATCTACAATGAGCATGGGCTTCAGGGAACAGGAGGCTTGGCTGTAGTCCTAGCTCCGGTCTTGACTGTGGCCTTGGGCAAATCACTGCCCTCTCTGGGGCTCACTCGGCCCCCAAATATGCAATGAACTCATCATCCCCCCTGTCCCCTCCATGAACCGTCATCCATGCCCTCTCCTGGGGTAAGTCTTGTCTTTCCATAGGGTTCACTGGGTAGCTTTCTCTTCCCATGCCACCTCACTGCTCTGTAGAAGATGGATTGATTTTTTTTTCATGTAAATTTACTTAATATCCCTTGTCACTTAAAATTCTCCATGGCTTTCCTGTGCACAAACACTAAAATCCAAATTCCTTACAGTGGTCTCCCTGGCCTGCATCGTCCGGCCTCTGCCACGGAAGTCTTTCAGTTCCTCAGCCAGAGCTCCGCCTTCCCACCTCTGTCTTCCTCAAAGCCTTTGCTTCATGCCCGCCCACCAAACCCCACATCTGCTGCTCTTTCTATGACTTTGGGGGTTGAGGTTGAGGGCAAGAGTGTTCCAAACGTGTAAAAAGAAACAGCACCTTCAAACTCCCTCAAATGGGCAGCAATGCGATCTAATTAAATGTCTAAAATGGCCCATGGATGGCTGCGTCACCTGCAGGAGGCTCTCCCTCCCTCACCGTTCCTACCCTCTTGCCATTTTCTATCAGCGCCCTGTTTGTTTCAACCTCAGACGACTTCCCGTTCTGATGCTTAATTTATTTGTGTGCTTACATTCTCCTCAGGAAGGCAGAATCTGCAGCAAGTCATCTTTCCCTGCAGGCTAGAATCACGTCAGTGTGGGGTTATGGGAACCCCAGGGCCAGAGCAAGGCCTGGAGCAGCCCAGGCCACACAGGTTTATTCAATGTCTCCAACAAAAGGCATGGGGATGACTCCCAAAGTTCGTCATGGCAAGGCATCCTAAGTTCAGTCTCTGCTACCCAGTTTTTGATAAGTCAGACACAACGGCTCTAAAAACTTAAACAAAAAACTCTCAAGGGAACTCTCATGATGTGGATGCTTCATAAAGGAACTCCTGTCTCCTGCTACCCAATAAACTCAGTTCTAGGTACCATACTTTCCCTTGTGTATATAACGCATACCCACGTTTTTGGTCCAAATTCTCAGGGAAAAAAATTTCAATTTTAATGTTTTAATTCAAATATTTGTTTGTTTGTTTATATTTAGATCCTTGTCTTTTGTATTATAAAGGAATTTCAGCATTTATTTTTGAACATATTATGGTACAAGAAATTTCATATAACAAATAATCACAAAGCACAAGAACAGATAACAGGTATTTCAGACACTGTCCATGTATAATGTGCTTCCTTAATTTTCCCTAAAACATTTGGCCCAAAAGTACACATTAGCCATGGCAAAAAAATGGTAAAAGAAAAGCAAAAGGACGAAAATGATACCTAAAACACATACATACACGAGCTCCTTTTCCAGCTGCTGGCCTTCCTGGTAAAACACGCTGACGAGGACGGGGGCGGTTAGTGCCCTTCAGGGAGCCTGCGCCTGCACATTTCCAACCGGCACGCGCATTTGCAAGCGGGCACTTTCGTGAAAATGGGCCACGAGGCGGGTTAATCCTCCTCGTCCACCGTGGCGCTTCAGCACCCCATGGACGGAGAATGCATCGCTGAGAACGATCCTTCTGTTTACACCCGCATCCTAACAGCTAACTGTTCTGGGAACACCTCACGCCGCGGTCGCAAGGACGGCACTATTAAAGGGTTAGCAAAACTGGCTTTTTGGGATGAAAAGCCATGTTTTCAAGATTCCAGAAAAATGATCAATTAAAACTCGCATTCACCGGTTTTATGGCACAGGGCCTTGTTAGGCCGAACGGCTTTATTAAAAATGTTGCTTTTAAAAGAATATAAAACTGCTCTAGTTGACATATTTCTTAAGCTTCTTGTGTACAGACATGGGGTGGTAGCAATTAGAGAGCAAACCAACTTATATACTGATATAACACGGCGATAAAAAAAAACAGTGCGGTTATTTGGGGGCACACATATGTATATACACACCTAAATATTCAACTATCTACTTAACTTATCATCAAATGTGTGTCCAAAGAACAACACGAAAAAATACATTGAGTCAAACCATAAAATTAATTGAATCAAATTGATTATGTTCCAAAGTATAGGTATAAATAATGAGTAATTATTCATTTTTAGGGTATAGGTAGAGAGAAGGCTGGCGTTCTAAAACCACCAGCTGTGAAAAGCTAGAATCTTTACACGTCATTACCTCATCTGTCCATCAAAGCAATCAGGCAAACACCCGAGGACATTTCTACTTGAGAGAGGAGAAAACTGAGTCTTAGGATCAAATACTAACCCAAATCAAATAGTTAGTGAAAGATAGTCACGGTGAAAGACCCCACGTCTGGTTGACTTCAAATAGGGTATAGGTTTTATTTTTGTCTTTCTACCACATTCCCTCCCGACATGTTAATACTGATCATTAGTAGCCTAGTAGGAAATCTCATGCTAAGGTTAAAACATGTGTATTACTTCTATTATAGCCAGATTGAAACAGAAAGTACAACTTTAAAACCAGCGGTTCTTTAGACTAAGGGTTCTTTTGTGGACAGTTTATGCAGAGTCCCGTGATCAGTTCTAGGAATTCTAGCACATGGCCCAGAAATTGCTTTGTGGAACGCTTATCTCAATTACCTATGTCTCTGAAGGTTTTCTCCTCTCCTTTTATTTACTCTGGCCTATTGCACTATCGGTCAAGTTCTCTCTTCCTACTCTTATTCACCACAGTCTTCAGTTTATGTCATCATGCCCGTTTTAAAGATGATATGGGCTAGGTCAAGAGCTGAGAGACCTGGGGCAGTTAAAGGTCAAAACGGCATTTCAAGTCCAGTTTTACTAGGCTGTAGTCACAGCAAGCTCCATCCCCAAATCTTCACTTTCTTCTTCATTTTAGGAAGAAGGTACAATAAAATAAAATAAAATAAAATAAAATAAAATAAAATAAAATAAAATAAAATAATACCATCTAGTAAGCAGGCACACCAACAGAAAAACCTAGCTTTTAGAGCGAAAACTATCACTTAACATTATCTGAATAGAATTTCTGCAGCTTAATTCAATAAATGAGGCATCGTTTTTAGACTTCCAGCATAATACACTCTCATTTGCATTGACTGGATTCATAAATTCATGCTGTTAAAAACCTGTTTCTGCCAGGCGCGGCCCGGGCCCCCACGGCTCTCGCTCACATTCCGCTTCGGCACGGCGGGAGGGAGCCTGCCTCTCAGGAGCATCGGCTATCATTAGTTCATTTTCTTTAGTGCTGCTTGAGAAGACAGCGTGAAGCCTGCCCGGTGCTGTCTGCTCGTCTAGAACAAGTCTCCACTCCACCAAAGGACGGGGCGTGTCTCCACACCCCTGTGCCCCAAATGGACTGTTTTTCTTGGCAAAAGATCACAGGAGAATGTTCAGAGTCCAAGATTCTTGAGAACCACAAATCTAGGGTTTGAATTTACACACGCACAAAGCAGAACCAATCTTCCCAGGCAGAGTTATGTATTTCAGGAGAAAGAAAAACGAATGTGGTTGCGTTGTTATGTGTTGAGTTACAGGTCCTTATGCTGAGATGTGCAATAATGATATAAACGACTCAAAATAAAGACTTCCTGTTGGCAGAGTGGATGGCAGGGCAGGAAGATTGATGTCTGACACGAGAGTCCTCAGAACTTAGGAACGTAACCAGACCCACTCACGGGAAATCACTAGGAAACGTGAACTCCAGGGGCCGATCCAGCATTGAATGGGTTTGGGGATAGATGGATCTTTCCTCGAGGCCTTGGGATGTTCACATGGATTTCCATCTGTGTGGTGTGGTAGGATGAAATACAAAATTATAAATCAGGAGAATAGATTTCATAGTACAGAGTGTTCTCTTTCAAAATCATAGAAGCATAGATTTGATTCTGGAGTCTGTATACTTTCATTCAAGTTACCTACTGCTCAGAGACACGGCTAAATGAGACAGGCAATCACATACCGTTTGGGGTAGTGGAGCTATTGTATGTCTTAGCATGTAGCAGGTCCCTTGAATATTGTCTATATTTTGTTTGGAAATCCATCGAAGAATGCCCAGCATACAGAGAGGTCCTACATGGGTGTCTGTAGAATGTACTAAATAGCCTCTGAAATCTCTCCCAGTTGTTAATAGACTATAATTTGGGGAGTGTCATACAATAACCCAATTATGATTTTACATATCTATTATTGTTTGCAATCCGTTCATTCATTAGCAAAAGCTTACTGAGCAGCTGACAGACCCACTCTGTACTGGACCACTGGAGGGCTGGAATGTGTATAATATCATTCCTGTTCCCGTTACCATATGTTGTGACCTCCAAGTGCAATGGCATGGGTATAAATGGAGTACATGGAGGTTCGGTCCTAGCCTCTGATACAATAATATGAGCCAAGCATGGTTCTAGCTTCTAGATAATTTTTTGACCCAGACATAGTTATATGATTCAAGGCCTCCAGTTAAGATGCTTCCCAAGGATTGGTACATGGATGCTGTAAGGGCAAGAAAGCCATTCTCTTAATTGCAGTCCCAATAATAATGGTAACTTTCTTCAATGCCCTGTGCTCAGGATTTCACACATAGTATCTCTGATCCTCCAACCATTTCTCAAAGGCAGGTATTATTATCTCCATCTTACGCATGCTATACAATGTACACTATTTTCTACAAAATCACCTCATCACTAAACTTAGGATACTGCACTTTTTACCCAGATCCATAAAGGGTCATAATCCGTGTACTTTCCTTGCACTAAGATATGTCTAGGAAGAGCCATCATTAGCCATGTGGTTTAGAAAATCTGAAAAGGGAGCCCTGGTTTAGAGATGCATACGTGTTTATCATGATCTAAGTGGAACCCAAGCTCAAGGGAAGGATGAAAACAGATATTCAACGGGGATGTCCAACCTGCAGCCCAGGATGGCTACGAATGAAGCCCAACACAAAATCGTAAATTCACTTAAAACACTATGAGATTATATTGTTTTCTCTGGTGTTTGTCTACTTAATGTGTGGCCCAAGACAACTCTTCTTTCTCTACTGTGGCCCAGGGACACCGAAAATGTGGGCACTGTTGACATTAGAGAACGGTTCTTTTTATGAGTGGATATTGAAGACAGATTTTCAAAGGCATAGAGAAATGAGAAAGAAAACAGAGACAACCAAAAACACAAAAACAAACAAACAAACAAACAAAACACAGAATCTCTAAAACCAAGAAAGGAACAAGAATGAAATGCTTCAAAGTAAAAGGAACATAAAAGTAAAAATACTTGCCCCCTGTCTGGGGAGCGTCATACAGTGGGATTCTGTCTGTATAGCAGGTTCAGCTCTGGGTGGGAGAGTCTCAGCATCTTGTATTATTCCCAAAGGCAGTGGGAGAGCTGGTGAGGAGAAGAGAGGGATGCCGAGGTCCACCATGTGGCTGGAGTATATCTGCTTCCTCCATTCTATTAGCAGGACACCTGGGCTCTCCTGAGAACACACTGTGTGTATGCGTGTGTACATGTTTGACTCATTGTTTTAATTGGGTCTGGTTCTTAGAACGATCCAAATATCGATCTCCATCATCATATGATTGAACTGTGAGCAAATATCTTACCCCACCAAGACTAATCAGAATCTTCCCAGGAATGACATAGAATGCGAAGTGATAACGGACATCACTTTTCTTATTGTCTTTTGAGTTTGTAGAAAAAGTTTATCTATAGGTGTCAGCAACCACCTTACCAGGGTGCTTAGCAAAACCAATCTAAGGACTTCTACTCAGAGAGGAAAGCGGAAATGACACCTGGAGAATGATACAGAGCTCTGTCAAGGTCATATGAGCCTTTGCAAACAGAGGTGGAAACAGATTTAGGAAATGCTCACACTAGGTTAAGCCAACTAGGTGACTAAATATCTATTCGGAATCCTAAATAGTGTGTATTTGATTTGCTGGAGCTCTGCCCGCCTCTCGTTCACATCACAGAGCTCATGGCCCAGTAAAGAACTACAGAGGAATCACCCACAGGTTGCTAAGAAACCTGGAGCATGGTCCACGAAAATGAGGTCATGAAACTAGATAAACCCAGAGACATAATTTCCTGCATGGTGATCCTAAGAAAAGACACACAACTTCTTGGTCTCCAGTTATAGGCTAAACTGCCCTCAGATTTATAATTTGTAATTTTATCTCCAACCATTGTACACTTAACATGTTTCCAAGTTTTTGGCACATTAAGAACCTCATAAAATCTAATGCCTGCATCTCAAATATTTCCAATGGACCTTAGTTCCCATTTCCTCTCTTAGTCTTGTCCATCCACTTTGCCTAATCCTCAGACTCATCATTTGTGAGTCACCGATCCAGTGTCAAAAATACAGCAAGCAATTGGAAAGTACTAGCCATCACAAGAGTGTTTTATCGTGTAGGTATAATTAGTCCCATTTTGGATTAAAGAATCTGAGGTTCAGAGAAAGTAAACAACTTGTCCAATGCTACTCATAATGTGCCTAGCTGATACTTCTATCTAATAACTCAAGAGGCTATGAACAGCAGGACCATAGAAAGAAAAGTACTCATGAAATGAGAAAATATATTTGGTTTTCAATAAAAGAGAGTTCTGAAAAAGAATGAGGGGATATACCGTGTTTACCATGGCCAGCCATTGGATAGTGGACTATTTCATTAAGTGGAGGCAGACATCCCTCCCTGAACTAGGCTGGTGCTACCCTGAGAGTAAGGGCGGGTACCAACCTCTGTCAAGGATGGCAGGTCTGAGTAGAGAAGAGCATCTGCTTCATTCTGGAAGGCCTGGCAACGCAGGGTACAGATGGCCCACAAAAATCAAGAAGTACGGTGGGAAAAGTTGCAATAAGTACCATGATTTGCAAGACGCCCAGTTCTGAAAGTTTCCAGCCACTCAGAGCATGATGAGGCACTGCCATTGTTGCTATCACAGCTTTGGGGAAGTCTGAAAGCTTACTCCAAAGAAAGAAAAGTGTATGGCACTCTCACTGTGTCTGTGTGTGTTTTTTTTAACTCCCAAGGCACGCAAAATAAATTAAATGGTATAGAAAATATAGACACCGTTTCTCAGCAAAGTACTTCCGGCACATGTTTGTGGTGCCTTAAATGGTACCTTTTTCATGGGTGATAACTCTAGCCTGATGACATCCAAGATGATAATATCCAGCGGATCCGAGACCGGAGTGTGAGCGCGCAATCCCAGTTCCATCTGCTCGGGCAGATGGCAAAGTGCACCGAATTTCTCCGAGTCTTCCCAACCTCAGCGCCCCATGAGCACATTGATTTCCAGGTAAGAACATATGGAAGGATTTTTTGTGTGGGGGAGGAGTTCTGTTTTTACCCTGAGTATGTTGACAAAAAGTCTATGATTCTTTCTGGCATGACCTTAAGAGCAATGAATGAATGCTTGTAGGATGACTCTCTGTATAGGAAGAAAGATGTGTGTGACCTGAAAATAATAAAGGGTGTCAAGTATATTGAAGTGTGGTACAAAGAATTCCATTTTATTCTCAGAGAAGCAGGAGACAATCTCAAGAAGACATCAATCTTTTTGTCTTCCTTAAGATCATCGAGGTTCTGTGACGGTCTATGAAGTTGGGCAGAGAATGTCCTAGGTATTTCTTTAAAAAAGGAAAAAAAAAGGAAAAAAGAAAAGGTGGCTCAGCATTTGACCCTAGAAATTCAAAGGAGAAAAACACATACTGGTGTGCTGTTTATTGTAAGACATGGAATGCTAGGGTAGAAAAAAAAGCTTCCATGAAAATAGAGAGTGAGCTCAAATTCAAGGGCAACCTGTTATCCAGCTAAGTGTGCTCACTGTCCCTCGGTGTTCCTATCGAATGACGGGAATGACCATCTCCATTAGGAGCTCCAGGGTATGTTGTAGGCAAAGCATAGGGACTGGTATGTAGCAGGCAGCTGTTAAGGAGTATCAATGGTGAAAATAATAGGTGAGATATACTTAAGGAAAGCGGTCAAATAGCATGAATACAATACCATGGAAAAAAACCTATTATGAAAGTTTGAAAAACCATTTTCAATATATTAAAGAGCTGTCTTACCAAAGACTGAATTAACAACTTCATTCATTCATTCACTTATTCATTCACACAGTGCTCAAAATTGGCAGAAAAATTAGATCTGGCCCTGAACTTAGGAAGCTTTCCTTTTCAGGATGTTATTCCTGCGAACAGGGAAAAGTGATAGCCCTGGAAGACTGATTTCCTGAAGGCCACAAAGATGATAAGTGTAAGAAAGAGAACGTCTGGCCAATGTCATGTAACTCCCATTAAGTCCACGTGTCTACCCAACTTTGCATGATGGTAAAATGAAGGGGCTCCAGCAGATACCTGGGCTATAAAGTCCCAAAGGAGAACTGAAACATGGGTTCAAAGAGCTGTAAGTTTCTTCTAATGAATGAAGATGAGAAGTAGTGTGAATATCACTGATGGAAGTGAGGCAGCCCACTCCAGCGCATGAGAGAACTCCCTTGTCCAAGCTGCCTGCTGGGGCTGCACGGCTCACCCCATGCTTGAGACTCAAAAAAGCACGGCAGAGATGATGTTGTACTGAAACATTCTCCTTCAAAACCTAGTCCAGCCTTTTATTAGCTGTGCAAACTTGGGGAGGCCGCTTAAATTTTAATTCTTAGTTGGCAAAACAGGGATGAAAATCATTCTGCAAATATTTCTGTGGCAATATATACATCATCATCTCTCTGGGTTTCATAGCTATATTTCAGTGTAGTTTCTTTCAATAGTCCAGATTGATTTGGAGGGATGGCAGATTTCCTTCTCCTTCTCTCTCTCTCTCTCTCTCTCTCTCTCTCTCTTTCTCTCTCTCTCTCTTTCTCACCAGCTACACAGCTGCTGAACCTTCTCCTGATATGTTGGAAATCTACCACCATGTGTGAACTCGGGGAGAGATTTGAGACTTCCAGGACTGAGCTTTGGGAACGGGGCTATTATCAAGAAATCATCATTTTAGGATCTGAATGT
Source organism: Micronycteris hirsuta (assembly GCA_004026765.1). NCBI lineage: Eukaryota > Metazoa > Chordata > Mammalia > Chiroptera > Phyllostomidae > Micronycteris > Micronycteris hirsuta. The sequence continues at coordinate 109,363 of PVJI01001286.1, forward strand.
GCTATCTAAGATTCAAATGGACTTTCTCTTCTGTGAACCTCTTCATAGTCTGCCATTACACTTCTGCTAAGCCAAAAAATTCCCGGATAGGAATAGTATTCAAAATGAGAGGTTATGATCTGGTGATAGCTTCACCAAGAACACAAGAGCACCGCTCTATGGCATTGTGGACATTGATGGAGACCTTAATTGCAAATCAAATTTAGCAGAACACGAGCAGCTGAAGAGCTCTTAAGCATATGCCCTTGTTACCCATGGTAACTTGTGCTTATCATTAGGGGGCCCACACAAATAATTGACATACCTCTAAAAAATACACATGAATCCATCTGAGAAAACATTCCAGAATGTAGACATCCAGTATAAATGTCCATTTCCAGAACACCTACAGCACGTGCAGCCCATGGGTTCTTGAACTGCGTCACGTAAGAAGCCAGCATCGCAGCAAAGAGCACCCAGCCACGGGTTGCTGGCGACACCTGTGTCAGAAAAGGTGAACTCTCGCAGCGGTGGGCTTACAGTAAGTCACTTAAATTCTTTTCAGGGATTCCTCTCTCTTCGCCCACTCCGGCAGCAGTTAAACTCCTGAGAGCTGCTGGGATGGCAACCCCTTAAGGGCTCAGAGACCCTTGATTTGTCTTTGATGCTCCAGCCCCAAGCAGTGTCTACAGCATAATAAATGCTCACCGGTGTCTGTCTAAGTAACAGAAGACAGCTTGAGGCAGGCAGTTGGGGAGGACGGATCTTGAAAATCATTAGTGGGAAATTCCATACTAAGGAGGTAGTATCCTAAATACATTGTTTTAAGACCATTGACCTCAATGACTTCTCCCAACAACTTCAGAGAGAAGGGCCTTCAGATGTGTCCTAAAAAAAACATGATGTCATAAACTGCCAATGAGGGCTCCTCACTTGTGAAAAAAAGGCCAATTTGAGGTTAAGGGCAATTGCAATCAGTTCAAATATAATACATGTAATGAAATATTTCAAAGTCTGAAACTGAATAATACAACTTGGGAGACAAAATACCCCAGACATCCCCATTAAAATGTGTTAGGAGATGAAGTGGAATGATCTGGATAAGTTTCCCCACGTGTAAGGTGAGGGTTCGGAAGCGAAAGATAGTCTTAAAGACCACGCCTTAAGATTATCCTTAAAGAAAACGCCATCGGGCGTCTGAACTCTTGGCTTCCAGTGCTGGATTTGCCATGTGTAAACTGTGTGTTCACAGGCACACTGTATTTATTAACTGGTCTTTTCTCCCCATCATCACAGCACATAGGTTCTAATCTGTTTATTAAAGAGCTTGCCACATGCCTGGCTTTAGTAAGCATTCGGGACACATGAGCTTCAGCGGTTCTTGGCTATTTTTCACACCGTATTTGTTGTTGGGGACATGGTTACTGCAACACAAAATCATACCAACTGAGCCAACATTACACAGGATTTCCCACCTATATCCATGCTCCACTGAAGTCCAGAGTCGATAGATTTATAATGTCTTTTTTGGCAAGGAAGCTATACTATCTTTGGAGACGCCAACAGTTTCTTCTAATTGTCTGTTAAAATCTGAATACAACTTCAAAAGATAAGCCAGGGTTTTAGTGAGCCTATTGGCCTTGCAGTTCTGAAACACAATGTTCTCATTATAGCTGTGTGTGAATTTCTCCCTGCACAAATCACACTTTCCTTGACCCATTTAGAAAAGAAGCTAAGACCTGTCTCCCTGACTGTTCACGCACAGGGAAGTTACCATTGATGGTTTTGCTGCCCCTGCTACAGCTATTTTGCGATTTGGTGGTGATTGTGATGATAGTCTTATGTTTCTAAATGGACAATACATTAGAAAAATAAAATGCTTAAAGACGTTGCGACAAATTAGTGTTCTGAAATTGAATAATTCCGATTGGCTTACAATTAGCCATATCCTGTCAATGTTCAAATTTCCTGCAGGGCAAAATTAAGAGACCCAGGATTTACTGCTGACTATCGACTGCATAGCAGGCTCTGGGCAGGGGGCTTTGCATGCTTTGGTCCCATTTCACAGATGGGGAGACTGACCTTCTGAGACCTTCACAAGCTCCCACTCTTATAAATGATCCAGATTCAGATATTTTTGGCTCAAAGCCTGTGCTTTTTCCACTAGACTGATCCTCTGTACTGGCAGCTACAAAGGGCGACCTATAGCTGATTTTACTTTCAACAAAGAGGAAATTGCATTCTCTGTGTGTGGAGTTGTAATACACACGCTGCTTTTTTGCCTAAAAGCCTCCTCACCTCCCTCCTGCCAATCTTTACCTTTTAATCCCTGTTTGAGGCTGCAAGGTGGAGAGCCGCCGGCAAATATTTATTCATGAAATGAGCCATTTTCCCCATTTCTAACCCATCCAAAACTATTCTAGTTTCCCCTCAAACTTTTGAAAAGCAATTTGCTTTCAGACTGAAAAAAAAAAGGAAATGGAGAGAAATAAAGAATCCCAACCCAGAGCCAGAAAAGATAGGCCCCAAGGAAAAGCACCTTTGGTCAGGTAGGCATTACCATAAATCTTAGCCTCTTACAGCACGCGTTTCAAGTATCAAAGAGGAGGCATCATGTGGGACTTTCAGAATTGGGGCGGAAGGCTTCCCTCGCCCCCTGTAGATAAAGGAACATAACCAGAGCGGAGAGTGAAATTGAGAAACATTTGACAAGCCCGGGTCCAGATAGAGTTTGTCATCAAATTAGAGGTTTCTCCATTCGCTAGGAAAACGAACATCTTTATTTACAGAGCCACCTCTATTCTAGACAAAGATCAGTCAATACTTTGCATGTGCCTCTGCCTTCATACACACACGGCAGGCATCACTAATCGATCAAGGCACTCGTTCCCATTGGGCGAGGAGTAGTTTAAGCATCCTTATAAACATAATCTTCCAAATCAGCTTCTATCAATCAACTGGAATAAGCACAAAGAAGAAGAAGGAAAAACAAAAAACAAAAAAACAAATGCCAATACAAACATAAAATACAGGGAATATACATGGTGTTTTTGTTTTTCTTTCTACCCCCAGGTTTTACTACATCAGCTACTGATTTCTCCCTCTCTCTCTTTTTACTTTTTTAGGTGATAAAAGATCCATCAAAATGCAGGCAGTATACCAACCAAGTTACTTTAATTCTATTCACCTCAGTTTCCTGATACGTGAAATTTTTTAGCATCGTAATGGTAATATCCCTTGTTAGTTTAATTTCCATTGTTTGCTTGCTTATTTATTTATGTATTTCTTTATTTTTAGGAATAATGGGGGTGTTTATAAAACACCTGAAACCGTGATCAACAATCTACCACCCCAGGCGAGTATGGTCATGCACTGCTTTTGTCAATAAAGACGCGTTGGAACACAGCTGCCCCGTTCATGGGCATTTGTCTGCAGTGGCTTTCACTCTCCAGGGGCAGAGGTGAGTAGTTGCAACAGAGCCTGCCTGGCCCGCCCGTCCTATGGTATTCACTTCTACAGCCCCAGAAAAGTAGAAATCCTTCCCAACTCCTGGGTTAGAACACTGCCTAGATGATGTGCATTTCTGTGAAAACATAATATCAGAAAATTATACGGTGTAGATATTCTCTCCTCTCATATATAAAACATAAAAAAGAACCCCAAAAAGCTAGGTTCAGGAAGACCTAAGTTTGATAACAAGTTCTGTAATTTACCAGCGAGGTGACCTTGAGCAGGTTTACTTTGTCGGTGGCTCAGCGCCTCCTCTGCACAGCAAGTAGGAATAATATTACCTATGCCAAAGATTAAATGAGAGAATACGTCCAAAATATTCAGTAGACTACCTGACACACGGAAAGCACTAGAAAAAAATTAGCTGTTACGATTCATGCCTCTTGGCAACAGAACCAAACTGATCTACAGTCTTTTAACAGTGAAATAAGGAAATCTGGAAAACTGTCTAATGAAGAATGCAAATCAGAACCAATAGTACCATGTCCACTGTGACTATATTAACATGTCATTACACTCAAGGACACTGACTTTATTCATCAGGCTGTGGCATCATTTTCTTACAATTGTAACAAACTTATTCAACATTGTTTTTCTCAACCTACGGTTCTCAAGAACGTTTATGTTTCTCAGTTCCACGGCTTCTATGTGGCTGGTCTGCAGGAATCTAAACTTGAACATGAGATGTCAAAACATATCACCAATTAAGAGGTAAGGAGAAAGAGCCTCTAGAATACTGCATGGAGTCTGTTGTCTATCTCTAAATGCAACAGGAACACAGAGTAATCTATCTGTTCTTCTCAGAGATCAAGGGTGAGGGGGCAGCAAGTCTTCAAAGAATACATAAAATTTGAGCAGAACCTTTAAAAAGATGTATATTATGATGGTGGTATATGTGCGGGGGGTTGGGAGGGAGGATGGAGATGAGAAAAGAATTCCAGGCAGAAGTGACAGCATTAAGAGTGCCTGGGGGCCCCGGCTGGGTAGCTCAGTTGGTTAGAGCTCTGTCCTGATACGCCAAGGCTGCAGTTCGATCCCTGGTCAAGGCACACACAAGAATCAACCAATGAATGAATAAATAAGTGGAACAATACAACTCTTTTTCTCTACTCCCTCCCACTTCCTCTCTCTCTAAAAAATAAAAATTAAAAAAAGACTAAAAATAAAAAAGAATGTCTGGGAAGTAATATAATAAAGAATCTCAGGCTATAGAATAATTTGGAATCAGAAAATGACTTTGTCTTTCCTATTAAGACTGTTTAATTACCCTCTGTTGGTAACAAGAATATAAAATTCCTTCATAATCCCTTTCTTTTTTCTTTTCCCCTCTCTTCTTTCTCCTCTCACTCTTTCTGTCTAAGCATGCTGCTGGCTTTCAGGAAAGAGAGGCATTATCTTTTTTTTTTCTTTTTCTTGTCACCATGCCCTCGTTTTCTAGAATAATCACTGGTACATGGTAAGTGCTTAATAATACGTGTTGAATAACAAAATTTCCAAGTTCACTTCTTATATAAAAATTATAAGGTGTATTTATAGTAGATCATTACAATGTAGCAGCTGAAGCTTTTCCTCTGAAGTCATATTACCTGAGTAATAGTCTTCTCTCCTCACTAGCTGTGGGAGATCAGGCAATATTTAAACTCTGAGTTTTACCTTCCTTACCAGCAGAAAGGGGATGGATAGTAATAATAATACCCTCTTCTTTGAGTTGTTGTAAAGACTTGACAAATTCATGTGTGCTCAGCTTTGGAAAATGCCAAATCCACAGTGATCACTCAATAGACCCAAGCCATTCTTATCTCCAGGTAGAATACCAGCAATTTTAGCTGTCTGCAAATGATCCTAGAGGTCAGTAACATATAGGAGTTAGTAAATTTTCTAAAAGAGATTTGAGTCTCAGGAACTCAGAATCTGAGCCTGAAAAAAAAAAAAAGAAAGAAAGATCATCTAAACTAGCTCATGAATGAGCCCAGACCTTCTCTATTAGTAGAGTCCATTTCTATAAAGCAATGTATATCCTGCCATAAAATTATTTCTTCTGTTTTGTAATATTCACTTTTATTATTAAATAAATCCTCAACCTGAAAATATATATGTGACCAATAAAAGCAAGGTCAGAGAATAAAACTAAAAGGAACACTCATGAATTAATCAATCAGATAAGAAACAGAGCAACCCTAATGTCTCCGAAGCCTCAAATATGACCACACTCTAGCGCATTCCCTTCTCTCACTAATAACAATACCCAGTACCTGATTTCTGTATGGAACACTGGAACACAACCTTCTCTTCATTGGAGTTCAAGCCCACATAGACTGCTCTGACTGGTTTTTTGCTCAGCTATGTTCTTGAGATTCACCCATGCCATTCCTTAAGTTGCAGTTCATTCACTTTCACCAAGTGATAGTAAGACAGTGCCAAACCTATCCATTCCACAGTAAATGAAAAACTGGGTGACTTCCCTTTTATTTTAGCATTACAAACAATGCTCGTGTGTGCTTTTCACTTGGTGCTCGTGACTAGGAGAGTGTTTTTGTGGGTTTTTTTTTAAGATTTTATTTATTTATTTTTAGACACAAGGGAAGGGAGGGAGAAAGAGAGGGAGAGAAACATCAATGTGTGGTTGCCTCTCACGTGGCCCCCACTGGGGACCTGGCCTGCAACCCAGGCATGTGCCCTGACTGGGAATCGAACCGGGACCCTCTGGTTCCCAGCCCGCGCTCAATCCACTGAACTAAGAGAGTGCTGATAGTGCATTTACCTCACAGTAAAACTACTAAGTAATAGATATATCTACTGCTTCAAGTTTTGTTTTCCAATAGAGTATTGAATTGCTCTATGAAATAGTTTTATGAGTTCACACACTACCTGTAAATTATAAGAACTTACTTTGCTCAACATCTTCATCGCCTGATATTTAATTTTTAATTTTTTGCAATTTATTGGGTGGGCACACAATCACAGTCACTTAACTGCAATTTTTAACATGCTGGTAATTAGTGAGCTCAGTACTTTTTAATATGTTTAAGGGTAATACATGCTTCTTTTTCTGCCCCTTTTGCTCATTTTTACCTGTCTCTTACTCATTCATTTTACCTATTTGTCATCTATTCTAATAAAAATCCTTTGACAGTTCTATGTCACAGACACTTTTTCCCCACTCACTTTTTTATAACTTCATGATGGCTAAACCAAAGCTCCTAATTTTTATGCAGGAAAAATGATTCATTTTTCCCTTTAAGTTTATATTACTTGTTTTTTGTTTAATACATGCTTCCCTATGAAAATGACATAAAAACATTCTTTCACATGCCTTCCAAAACTCACACCTTTCATACTTAAGGTCTTTCTGTATATGAAATTGAATTTTTGTGTATGGTAGAAAAGTAGAAAAGCATTTTTATATAGATAATCAATCGCCCCTGAGCTACTTATCAACTAGTCTCTTTTTCATCATGGACCTGCAATGCTACTCCTGCTGTGCAGCAGCATGTGGGCAGTATCTCTCTGAACTCTTTTATCCAGTTCTGCTGCTAACTTGGCTGTCACTAAGTCAGGGCCACCATGTGTATTGCTTTTACAATGAGTCTTGAAATACACCAGTGAAACCAGGCACACCTTGATTTCTATAATATTTCTTTTTCAAATGTTGCGATTCTTAATGATGTCTGTTGTCTCCCCTGTGAATAAGAAGCTTGAAATCCTGTGGCAGGGGAGGTAGGCAAGTTAACTGTTTAGAAGTTTAATGTCTTCTGACAAAGCCAGAAGGCGATCTAGATCTACAGTCCCCAAAATTGTAGTCACTAGACACATGTATCCAATTAAATTTAGATTAATCAAAGTTAAATGCAATTAAATATTGAGTTAGTTGCACTATTTACATTTCACAAGTTCAATATCCACAAGTAGGTGGTGCTACCATATTGGAAAACAAGAGATATTGAACATTCCCCTCACCAGGGAGGGCTTTATTAGAGAGAGATGCCTTAGACCTTCAATACAGAATCTTCAAAGAAGATTAGTGCATTAATTTTTGAAGTAAACATGGAAGCAATAAACCCAATAAAGTCTGATTTCCAGCGTTTTTTTTTCCCCCTTCATCTTCGACATTACCTAATAGTTGGATTTCTTGAAAATCTCTACACGGAATATCTTTGTTGCTGAATTAACTATCCTCAGTCCAACAGATGAAGAGCTGAAAAATAAAGGTATATTAAGTAGAAATACCACAATTGCCCCAAAAGTAAGTTGGACTCCAGGGTCCCCCTATGCAATTTTCCTTCTCTTTTTCACTTTTTCCATATTTGAATCTCCTAGGTAACTTGCAGGGTGAGATATTTCTACTAGTTTGTGCCTGGTAAGAAGAAACTTTTCTTAGGGCCTTTGTTTGCCTTGAAATAGCTAAAGAAGGCAACAAGGTTTACTATATATGTATAGCTAATAATGAAAGAAAGAATATATAGTATTTGAGGTGCTAATGTAGCCAGAGTAGGCCCAAGATGGAGTCACTCATGCTAAGCCCCAAGTCAGCAAATGAAAACTTCCCTCCATTTCTATGCTCCGCTCTCTCAGAAAAGGAAGTGAGGAAGTCCTAGGGCAACCAAGCAGCACTTACTTGCTCAGCACAAGTTACCAGACTGGCTTTAAGACTTCCCTGTCCACCAAATAAGGAGAGTAACCCCTCTTCAGCCAATCAGCAAAGGCCCCACACAACTTCCTTGTCCCTGCTCACTTGAATCTACGTATAAAACCCTCTTGCATAGTACAGCTTCTTGAAGCCCCTTTCCATTTGCTAAAGTTGGATGTCATCTGGGTGACAAATCATTGAGTAAAGCCAATCAATCTTTAAAATGTACTCAGTTGAATTTTGTTCTTCAACAAGGGCTTACAAATTTTGTGTGTGTGACACATCCCTGGAATTCTGAGAACTGAATCTGAGTGAGAACTGGAGACAGGTATTCAAAAATGAGCCATCAGAGTCGTAGGTCAGGATGTGATTCTGTAGAGCAGAGGGGAAGCGTCCATGGGGGCAGGAGGCAGCGAGCCCAGGACTGTGAAAGTAGATGAGAGAGTCAGAAGGACAACGGATTCTATAGGCCATTTCATAGCCATGAAATTGCTCTCAAGCACACCTTGAAAGCTTTTGCCTGAGAAGGCCATTTACCGTTAAATGGATCAAGAAGAGGCATCCATATATAAAATACTGGGAATTTGTCTAAGCATCTTAGTTTTTGTGATTTTGTTTTTCAATTATAGTTTCTATTCAATATCAGTTTACATTAGTTTTATGTGCATAATATAGTGGTTAGACAATCATATACTTTACAAAGCGTTCCCCCTGGTATTTCAAGTACCCACCTGGCACCATACACAGTTATTACAATATCATTGCCTAGATTCCCTGTGCTGTAGTTTACATCCCTGGGACTATTTTGTGACTACAGATTTGTAGTTCTTAATCCCTCCACCTTTTTCGCTCAGTCCCCCAACCTCCCTCCCCTCTGGCATTTTAATTTCGTTTTCTAACTCCTACTTTGTGACTGATTTTTCAGAGACAAAGCTCAAGTAGACTGGCCTGCCTGTTATTCTCAGCAATAACGGAAAAGTAATAAAGAAGCATGACCTAAGATTGGGCTCTTAAACAAGCATCTTCTGCTTCCAGCTCCCAGGGAGTTAAGCAAAATATGTTAAAAAAAAAAAAAAAAAAGGCAGAAGAAGGTGTTCCCATTGTACTAATCTACACACTGTGACTAATTCATAATGAGGGGTTTAAAATAAAATATATAAAGGATTGAAAATGTACTGGGTTTTCCCCATGGGTGGATACAGTTTGGAGACATTACCGCTAACTCCTAACAATGACCCTTAGAGATGAGGACTATTACCACCATTTGGTAGGGCAGAAAACTGAAGCTTAACTAGTAGGTATCGGAAGAGAGGTTCAAGTACGTCAGGCTGATTTTGTAGTCTCGTACTCCTCTCATTACAATCTGATGTCAAACACATGAAGCTTCCTACTTACATGATTATAATCAGTCTGGTATTTTAGAATGGCAAAAATAGTCAGTCTCTAAAAACTGTTCACCCTTGTGTAGTTTTTACATCAATACTAGTGCTCATCGTTACATCTGCTAAGTGTTAACTTTGTGTCAGGCGCTTTTTGTAAATTGCTTCATTTCATTTTCTCAATAATCTCATGAAGGATGTAATATCTTCACAACTTTTCAAGTAGAAGAAGTCCAGTTTAGTAAATTTCTTAAATGTACATGTCTAGTCAATGGTCCAAGTCTCTCTAACGTCACAGCATGAGGATCCCCGGCTGCCATCAATTTATTTTATATTTATTCTTTGAGAACAAGGTTGTTTAATGAACGAAAATGTCCTTTTGTCACAACACGCAGAAGATTCAGGGCGCTGCTCTTACTGGTCCCTTGTTTCTCTGAGAAATTGTTCTTAAAGGCAAAGGTGGCAGACTTTAACCTAAGAAGTTACAGTAAAAAGCAAAACAAAACACCTAACTGAGTGCCCCATCAACCCTTAACAGCGAAACATCTGCCCTAAAATTTAACTACTGGTTCCACAAAGAACGACCTTCCAAAGAGAGAAAACTCCACAAAAACCAGAGCCATAGCTAGAGAGCCAGGGACAGGATCGGTAGGCAAGGCAACTGATTACCTAGTGGCATATACAAAATGTGACTTTCCATCCTTGATTAGAGAGGCGCTCTGTGAACCAACCCTGCGTTTTAATTGTAAGTATTTTAAATAACAGCATAAGACCATTTCTGATAGCAGGCAGCAGTTGCTGAGCACCCGGTGGCTTCCCCTGGCCTGTTTACTTGAGTTACAAATGCAAACAGACAGACACTCCTCACAATCAGATGACAGAGTCTCCATCATGAAAGACGTGCAAAGACTGAATTACAGGTTAAATCCAGTTTATTGCATTGGGTGTTTCAATTAGATGGGAAATTTTCAATGTGGATTAGATATCTTAAATATATATTGTTATAAATCCAAATAAGTAATAAAGGCTGCCGAGCAACTGTTTGCTGGCAACCTTTAATGCTGTGGCTCAAAACCGCTTAAGATTGTGAAATGTGATCCAGAAAATCCCAATTTTAGGCTGAGTAGCGACAAAGAAAGCTGCTGAGGCCAGTAATATTCACACATGAGATCACTGCATCGATATAATTTAATTCCAAAAGGAATTGGCTTTTTTTGGCAAGAGAAAGAATAAAAGGGTCAGGGTACAGATAAGAGTTGGATAGAGCTCCTGAAAACACTGGTGCTTTTGTTTTGCTCTGCGTCTGGGCTCACTGACAAAGTTCCTTCAATTACTTGAGACCTGCAAGGAACTGCACACTTCTGCAAAACCCTGGGAAGTGAATGGGCCCAGAGACAAATCCTACCAGCTAAAGTCAAGTGGAATGATGAAACGGACAGAAGAAAAACAAAAGGGAGGCTGCCACTCTAATTCCCCATGTCTGTACTCTTCTGGCAAGGGTCGCTATGTGCTATTGATGCATTGTTATTTTTAGACAAAGAGTGATTCGAAATATTCCAGATAAATCAATACCATGATTGATGGAAATTGGTTTCCCTACAGAGGGAGGCTGGTGGGTGGCACAGTGCTGATGCTACAGTTTGGGCAGCCAGCTTTGGAGGAACGGTGACCTCCCAAGATGTGGCGAAATGCTGCGATTCCCAGCGACGTTAACGCCATGCCACAAAGGAGGCAGGGGAGAGCACTACACGCATTGAGAGATCAAAGCAGTGCCCGGGGCCCCATCTCAAATCTCCTGGAACATCCTTTCCAGAGATGGGATTGTATAGCCGAAGCACCAGGTCCTGCAGCTACAAATCAGCCGAGGGCTCAGATTGCCATCCTTCGCTCCTGTGACTGACTCTGGAGGTGACAAAATAAATTAACTGTACTCAATTACATTAGAGCCCAGTGAATGAAAAGCATGGGCTGATTTCTATTGCTTCTTTTGTATTCCTGTTCAAACAAATAAGCACTCTATGCAGATGAATGAAGTCCTTCCCATAATCCATTGATTTCTTTGCTGTCTGCGTGAACCTTAGGATCCTAAGGGTGTTAAGTGATTTGTCCAAGGGGATGCATTTTGTCTTTGGGACACACCAGAGTGCAGGCTCCTGTATTCTTCTTCTCCTGCCCTTAGAAAAGTCAATGTCACAGGCTACGTAGAAGCCATCTCTCCAGAGGTGAACAAGAATGGGTCCAATCCCTGTACCTCAAAATACGGAATCTTTGGCTCTGAGCAGGATATGCAATCTTTTTATTAGAAGATTAACTGGTAGATACTATTATTTTTCCCATTTGAAAGATAAGGAAACACAAATTCGATGGTTAGCACAGCGTTTCGCACAGCACGGTAGCTGTCAGTAAGTTCTTACTGCGTGGGGGTTAGTGTTAGCTATTATTATAACGGATTAGGAAAAAGACCACTGCCTCACCCATGTGGCTCAACTAATCAGAGCATCATCCTGAAAAGCAAAAGGTTGCAGGTTCGCTCCCAGGTCAGGGCACATGCCTGGGGGTTGCAGGTTTGGTCCCTGGCTGGGGCACGTACGGGAGGCAACCAATCAATGTTTCTCACATCAGTGTCTTTCTCTCTCTCTCCCTTCCTCTCTCTCTAGAATCAATGGAAATATCCTCAAGTAAGGATCAAAAAAAGGGGCCCCTGAACCACAAATGCTATGCATTTTGTTTATCAATGTACCTGTCATTTGCTAATCCTTTAACAAGTAATCTACCCTTTAGCTCAACTCGCTAACATTCTGATAACGTGGAAGGTATTCCCATTTTACAGATAGGGGAAGCTCAGTTAGACATGAAGGTGCGTATTAGCTGAATCATCTTAAATAGAGTCAGGCTTTGACGCCTGGCCTCTGTGACATCACAAACAATATGTCTTCACTAACAGTACTCAGATCAAAATCATAGGTGCATTGCCTAATCCAACCTGGCAAGTTCAGGAACCCAGTTCTCTACAACTGCCACCATTAGCATCTCTGAGTCGTTTGGGGTAAGCAGGGGCGGAAGGGAAGGAAACGCACATCCGTTAAGGCACTGCCATCTGCCAGGCAGAGCGTGAGGATGCTTGTGCGCTCCGTCTGTGCTACGGATTTTCCTTTTTTGCAAACTTCTGCTTTCATGTCCCCACAGAAACCCACCGAAGCAGGAATCCTCATGGATCATAAGCTTCTAGGTGCTCGGTACACCTCATGCAAATGTGGAAAGAGTCAATTTAGGTGGGTGATGGCATGATGTTAAATTCCTGTAGCACTGGGGATGCTTACAAGATGCTTCACATATTTCACTTTACTTGGTACTTAAAATGACATTTGCAGGCAGAAGGAGGATATATCGTCATCTACTTTACAGGTGAGCATGATAAGAGTTTCTGAGAGTAAGAGTTTTGCCCAAAGCAATACATGTTAGTGATAAAGGTGGTGATCCAGTCCTTTCAACCTTTTACCTAAATCAGAAAACTGGGGAGTTACTCAAGATCTTTCTTCCTTCCTTCTTTCCTTTCTTCCCTTCTTCTTTCCTTCCTTCCTTCTCTCCTTCCTTTCTTCCTTCCTTCCTTCCTTTTTTCTCTCTCTCTCAATATGATTCCAAAAACTGGTAATTCCAAAATCTACTACTTTGGAGAAGCAAGCTATTCTTAAGAGACAACAGGCTGTCTGATGCTTTGCTTTTCAAACTTCTTGGCCAGTCAATATATTAAATGTATCCTGCAACCACCTGCTTCTAACCGAATGTGTGCTAAGTCTTCTGTGTGAGCCAACCCTGCAGGAAATACAATGGAAATATTCCCATCTGGGGCTCTGGAATAGAAAGAAATATATTCAGTCTGAGGCTCTATACCAAAGTGAAGGAGAAAATATCTTTAATATGTGATTCAGAAAATTAAAATTCATCAAAGGAAAAGGATCGATGCCCTGGGGTTTGTTCATCTAACATTATTTACTAAGTACCTACCTAGAAAGTCCTGGGCATACAGAAGAAATCATAAAAATAAATCCCTTGTCCCCCGCTGACCTTCTGGTGGGGAAGACAGAGTTTCTTTCACGTATAAATGCAGAATTTAAAGATAAATTGTCCTAAGTATACAGCGACTCCAGAAAACACCTGGGTTTTATAGCTCTCTCAGACCGGTGTCTGCTCTCCCACTTTCTAACTATAAGCAACACATTGACTGAAAGAGTAGACAGCTGCCCTGCTTTTGGCCTTTCCTCCTGGGATTCCTTTTTTAAATATTGATAACGGTAATATTTTTACTCTAAAATGATTTTTCAATAGGAAGTAAATACATGTGAATAATATCAAAAATAAAATGTATCCGTGTTAAAATATGTCAAATAGTACCAAAGAGCATGCAAAGTATAGTCTCTTTCCCAACATATATGTCTGCCCTCCAATTCCTCTTGCCAGAGGCAGCTACTATTATCAAGTTCAATTTTTCACATTGGTGCATGTACATGTGTTCAAAGCAAAGGAATATTCAAAGTGCACACAAGAATCCACAAAGGCAGAAACCCCTTTCATTCTTCTTTGTGCACAAACGAGACCATTTTATGAACATTAGTCTCTATTTTGTTTTAGAAACCAGACTATAACATATAGTACTGGCTCATCCTTTTTTCACAGCTGCATAATATTCTACAGAATGGATGCATCGTAACTTATTTAAGAATTCATAACGGAAATCTAACCTCATTTCTCCTTTGTGTAAAATCTTCAATGGCTGACATCACCCTCCAGCCCTATCACACACATAATAAGGCGCAGACCCCAAAGAAAAGCAAGCAGGCCTCACGGCTGGGAAGCAAACAATGAGTAAGCCATTCAGGAGGAAGTTCTATTTCTACTGAACTGTTTGTTGTTTTACACTGCATTTTCATTTTACTCATTTAGGCCTTCAACCCTCTCCTTCCTCCCTGTAATACTGTCCTTCAGTCTAATAAATCATACATGACGTTCAAACTCATTTTAGATTTCTGTTCCCGGGAAGCACGCCCTGTCTAAAGGCCTCAAGTACAAATTAAGTTGTGCGTGGCTGGGATGTCTGCACAGTGACCAGTACTACCTTCCATTAGACTGTTTATTCCACTCTATGGAGACTGCGGATTTCCTTGAGTGTCTCCTTGAGTTGACTATCTGTTACAAACACTGCGCCTTATCAATCTCTTTATCAATAAGCCTAGCACATCATTTACCCATTATAGGCCAAGAAAAATTCATCGCATGCCTCGCCAAATGTAAAAAGTGGTTTATGACTCCACCAGAGCTCTCCCCACTATAGCCAAAAGCTACTGAACTAAATCTATGCTAGGGGCACATTCAAGCCCTGTGATGCAAAGTGCGGTTCCCAGACAGGCACTGTCAACATCACACGGGCACTTGTCGGAAACGCAAATGCTCCTGCCGCATGTCAGAGGTATGGAATGAGAGACTGAAGCCAGGGCTCACCACCTGGCTTTTACAAGCTCCCTGTGTGACTCCGGTGACCACTCAACGTTCAGAACCACTGTGTGAGCATATGTCCCTCAATTCTTTCTCAGCATCTCTCCCTCTGCGACCAGCGTTGCTCCACTCATTGGAACGACCCACGGGGCAAAGCGGCGTAGTATCGCCTGTCCTGCTGCTATTTCCTTCCGCCGTGTTGCGGTAGTTCTGACTGTGCCCCACCGAGCTTACTTTCCGCGGTCGGGTCTGTCTGAAGGCCAACTGTGGGTCCGAGGGAGATTAAGAATAACGAACTAAGTTTCAAGAGAGGCAATCACTTGAATGAAATCATGCTAGCCCTCCTGTTCCTAGTCAAGGCGCTCATGGGGAATATTTCATTAAAGAGGGACGAGGCCTCGTATACGTACAGAGAAACAACCCTCTCTGCAAGACAGACAGCACTTCCTGTGGGGGAAGATTAGGAATGGCAGAATGCCCTGCATTGAACCTACCTACAGCTCTAACAAAGCAGGAAGGAAAAATGAAACAAGGAAACTATATAAAACAAATTTTAAAAGAGGTGACGGAAAGCAACTCCTGTGTCCCCACAAAAGATCATCCAGTTCTAAGAACCAAGAGGGGCTGGTGCCGGGAGCAGAAGTGGTTGATGTTCCTTTTACCTTTTCCTACGTCTCAGCCTTCATTCAGAGGAATTGAAACAGAACCGCTGCCTCTAGGCAGACCGAGTGCTATAATATTTAATAGTGTGTTTTCTCATTCTTGGGCAATCCGAATTAACGGACGTGTTAAGAAGAAAGACAGAGGGAAAGAATGCTCTCGGCCTCACAAGCTTTCCTCTCACGTGCCCAGCTTGGTCGATATAATCCATCCACGCCTGGTCCTCTCATCCACTGGCCCTCCAAAACGAATTCATAACATCTTCAGACGGCGCCTACTGATCCTAATCCTGTGTGAAAGTTTCCTGTGTTCCTTAATCATGCTGAAAAGACAGTCCAGCCAGGCAGCTTTAAAGACATATGTCTCCTTCGCCTGGAGACAAAGAAAAATAAACCTAATCCATCCTTGCAGATAAATTCATCAAAACTCAAGGCCTGTGGAAATGTTTACCAGGGTGTTCTCTGTTTCTCAGTAGAAGGGACCTGACAGATCATCCAACCCAATCCCCAGAAGCAGAGATAAAAATAACAGCGTCGGTGCCGCCGTTGAATCCAGGGTGGGAGAAGGAGGCCTTCTCACTGAACTGCACGATTCTCCTCTGCCGCTGCAGGGAGGGGCAAACCCTGCACGTGGGGGTGGAGGTAGGGGGTAACTGTGCCTCTTTCAGGGGGTGGCTGCACTTAAAGATGCTCGGCAACCTACACCAGGTGAAGCCAAAGCATGCTCTAGCATTTTCCCTTCTTAAAAGGCCATTAGCACATTCCTGGGAGACATAACAGCACATTGAAGAATGCTTATCTACAATAGGTTTTGCTTGGGAAAATAGGAAGTATATAATATTAATATTTTTCCTAAAGCTGTAGCAGCTTTCGTTCTAAAATCCAAAATGATCCTCCAAACACGGACCGAGATAAGATGATCACCAAGAAGTCGGGGAGCTTTTAACTTAAACTCGTGGTATGGTGGGAATTTAAATTATAAAATAATTTTCAAAGGACAAACTGTATTATATAAGGGCAATAAGGTCAGTTTATGAGCTCCCTGATGAGGTCTACAAAGTAAACGACTCTGAGCATCGGGCACTTTAACTCCCACTTCATTTTCTTTCATATGTAAGGTTAATACTCTTCAAATATTTTACAATCATAGAGTTGGAATTATTTTTAAATAGTCTCTCTGATTTTCTTGTCTCTTTGTTTTCAAGATCAAGGTTTTCTAAAAACAGTTCATAATTCTAATGTTAAACAGTTCATAACCCCCCCCCACCAATCCAGAGTCTCCTAGCGCCCACTTTGCTGACTATCAGGCATTCCCCCCATTATCCCACAATCCTGACATGTATGATCTGCTGTCTGGAGTAAAACTTAAGGTATCCTATTGGATTGAGAACACAATGCAGGTTTCTTTGAGGCCCGACGTGTATCACACGCTGCCAAGTAACTCCTTGGGCATCCGTATACTGTCATATATCTGGGCGCTTATGGTCAGTGCGCCAACTGTCACACCCCAGTATTTTCTCTTGTTCCCACTATGCTTCTTCTTCTAACAGAACAGCGGCCAAATGATCATGGTCTTCCTTAGGGCAGAACCCCGATGAACAATTATGGAAGGAATAATATAGACACAAAGTCACCGACTGAGGCTAAAACTATTGGGTGAAAGTCCAATGAGGCATAAAATTTTCACACAGTATCTCCCCACAAATTACTTATTGATCGGTAAGGGGAAAATAGTAGCTTTACAGTGGAAAAACTTAACAGAAGCCATCTTAACCAAGTGAGCAAAGTGTGCATCATCAACATGGAGAGAAATCGATATTATGCATTCATGAAATGAATGCACAGAAAAGAACACCACATCACTTCTACAGGATTTTCACCCAGAAATGCATGCCATATACTCACAGAGGGTATCATCAGAAGCACAAGGTGAAGATACTTCTGCAGAAGGACTGGCCTATAATCTTCAAAAATACAAAATTCAAAAAAGACTGAAAAAAATTGCTCCAGATCAAAGGAAACTAAAAAGCTACAACAACCAAACACCTGACCTGGACCCAGAAATACAAATGTCTATAAAGATCACTGTGGGGACAAGTGACAACATTGTATACGGTTACAGATAGGATAATCACATTGTGCGGATGTTACTTTTCTTGATCATGTTGATTATCCTGTGGTCAGAAAATACACTGAAGTATTTCCAGGTAATACACAACATGTCCCCAACTTGCTCCCAAATGATTCAGAAAAAATATATACTATGTATAGGTAAATAGCAAATGATAAAACCAATGGATCAAAGTGTAAACAACTGATGAATATAAAAAGATCCTTGTATTGCTCTTCCAACTTTTATATAATATTGAAATGATATCACAATGCGATGTAGCCTTCTATGGACAATAATTATAAAGCTTTTCATTAAGTCTCTACACGGTGTCACTTTCCTCATTGGACAGATGAGTAAGAATTCAAAGAGATCAAGTTCTCTGCAATAACAACACCTGGCTAATTGATGACTATGATGGTTAATTTTGTGTGTCCACTTGACTAAGCTAACAAATGCCCAGATAGGTGGTAAAATGTTCTTTCTGGGTGTATCTGTGACAACACTTCTGGGAGAGATTAGCACTTGAATTAGTGGCCTGAGCAAAGTAGATGGCCCTCACCACGAAGGCAGGCGGGTATCCTCCAACCCACTGAAGCCTGGGACAGAACAGAAAGGTGGAGGAAGGGTTAATTTGCTTTCTTTTGTGTTGGGACACCCAGTCTCTGCCCTTGGACATGGGCACTCCTGGTTCTTGGGCCTTAGGACCCAAACTGAGCCTTATTTCATTGACTCCCTTAGTTCCCAGGCCTTCAGGTTTGGAGTGGGATTGTATCACTGGCTTTCCCGGGCCTCCAGCTTGTAAACGGTAGACCACGGGACTTCTCAGCCTCTATAAGCACATGTGCCAATCCCTCACAATAAATCTCCTCCTACATGTCTCTGGAGATCTTAACAGTTCTGTTTCTCTGGATAACCCTGACTAGTTCAATGGCAGAATAAGAATTTTAATCCAGAACTATAATATAATCTAAGACTTCCCAATGTACCACGCCATTTTCAGCTGGGCCCCCATGTACCCAGACAGAGAGAGAGCTGGTATGGACTTCCATGGAGCCCTTTCTTGCTTTTCCTTCTGAGCTGTGCCTAAGCGCTCGCCTTGTAAATAAATGAATCACACCCATCATCTGTTTGGCATGGCTAAGAATGTCAAAGAACATCCGGGGTGGGTAAGAGCATTGCCATGCACAAAGAAGCTACCTGTCATCTGGAAAAGACATTCAAGTCTCCACTTTTTCCCTATTCACCTATTTGACACTAGAAACAAAACTTATTTCTGCTTCCAAAGACTGTTTTCTCTAAGAGCAGATCTATTATTCTAACGATTAATTGTGCCCAAAATTTAATGAGACCCATAAAAAACGAGGAAAAAGATTGGGTTCTGAGAAATCAGGAGGATAAATATTATATGAAAGCGAAAACTAAGACGCTGGGGCATGACAAAGCAGATAAACTCAGTTTAGCACAAGAGTCTCATTAGCAAAACAGAACCAATGCACAGCCTTAGAAGGAAGAAAATCTTAATGATTCGTGGTGCTTCTACATGATCAGATTATTAACAATAATCAGGAGAGTTAAGAAAAATAAAAAGGTAGCTATCCTGTATAGAGTGCCTAATGCATAAAACATCCTCTGTGAGGTAGTTCTCTTATGTTTCTCATTTAATGCAAAAAAATGGTAAATGACCAAGTATTTCACAGATGAAAAAAGTGAGCTCAGAGAAGTTACACTCACTTTTCATGGATGCAAGAATCTGGGGCTGACACACAACTTCACCACAGTTTTGTTTTGTTGTCACATCTGGAGACTAGAGTTATTAAAACAGAGGATGAAGCCCTGGGGGGACTCTCTGTAAAAGGAGCAAGAAAATCATGGAAGCGACGGGCTGCTTGTAAACAGGCAGCTTGATGAATGAAACAGAGTTTTGGAGCTGGAGAGAGAAATGTCGGAGATCAGCAGATCCAGACCTCTCTTCCCTATGTTGGAACATTTACCTATCCTCATGGAGTATATCAGTTTCTCATCAGGCAATGGAGACCGTAACACCGACATTTTAGGTTTACGATGAGAACTGAATGAGATGATGTGTGTAAAGCATCAGGTAGTGATTACGATATTCAAGGACCCTGGAGAAGGTAATGTACATACATAAAACATTGCGTGTGTTTCTGGTGTTCATATGGTGCTCACGGAGATACTGTAAGGACGTGAGTTCTATGTTCCGTCAGAAAAAAAATAGTCACAGTGAATCTCTTATCTTAGAAATGCCTGGCTGAAAACAGCTCCGCTCCACCTCTTCAGGTTTTCAAAATGTGAGAAATCCAGAAGAAAAGAGAATATGCATTTATTTAGCACCCACTGGGGCTGTTAAGTGGTCTTATGAGTTCTAAAAGAATGATACACAGACATATCAACTGAGATACATTTACCGCGTACCTACAATCTGCCAAAAACAGAACAGAAAGAGGTACAGCAGATTATCCTGGTGCACAGAAGAGACCACGCTGTGGGCTGACATTTGAGTTCCAGCCCCTTTCTCATCCCTCTGGACTCAATTCCTCACAGGGCTGCGGAAAAAAGTTAGTCTATTTTTTTCTCATGCAATCTTTGTAGACACAAACTCCACAGTGTTTTCAGTAGCAGTGGTAATAATTCTAGTAGTAACTGTAGCGCCCATTGTTTGCTGGTGAAGGACAACGACCATTTTTATTATCATTATTATAGTTAACAACTACAGGGCACTACTACGCACGGTATTCTAAGCACTATCTTTTTCCTATCAACTCATTCAATGTAACGTTTTCAATGCGCCTGAGTGATTCAATGACTCCCCCGAGGTCACATCCGGGTAACTGCTGTTCACGGAGGGTTGGGAAAGATTTTGGAGTAGTCAACATAAGCAATGAAGAAACACAGGAATCCCACATGCAGGGGAATATGTCCATGTTGAAATGTAGGAAAATGATTTGGATAAAACAGAGAACGTTAGGTTGCAACACCAGATGTGACCACCTACCAGGAGAAGATTAACTCAGGTAATTGCCCAGCCCCAACCCTATGCTTAATGGAAGTATAGTTGGAGCTGATCAAATAGCAACACATTCTGGATGGAATTTTCACTTCACCTTGTTGGCCTGGGATTTCTGGGTCTGGATGGACAGATGGATATCAACATTTCTGAGGATAATTTAAACCTTGGAATTCAGTTCAGTCCATGACGACATGAACAAAATACAGAATGTGTGTGTGTGTGTGTGAGAGAGAGAGAGAGAGAGAGAGCGAGAGAGAGAGAGAGAGACTATCAACCTGCCGCACAGATTTCTTTTCAAAAAGTTACCCCACGGAGACAAATAGCCTGAGGTTAATACACAAACTATATATTCTGCTTTTGACTGCAGGCTTAACTTGTCAGCACTAATGATTTACGTAGTGATCCTCTCTCTTCCTGCCCGGAAAGTTGCACTAGCTTCAAGCTATGTGTTCTGTTAAGAGTCATGAGGAGAGAAATCCTCCCTATTTCAAGCTGGTTTTATTGTCAGTTCCTTTCCAGGGGTGATATGAAATCTGGATAATGCAGGTGAGCTGGAAGCAATGTCGCTGCTGAGAAGATGAGTGGGTATTATTTTTAAAAAATAGGTGAATTTATTTTAAGGAGTGACTACCACTTCACTATTGCATATTCCTACCTTGTTCCTTCACAGAGAATGTTTATGGCATCCATAGTCCTGGGTCATCTCGGTGAAGGCCATGGTACATAGTATGCCCCCCAAAATACTGCTAAATAAATACATTCATCTACTTTTGTCCAATTATCCGTCGGCACTTCAGAATAACTAGTTAATCAATTGTATTGATTTTGAAAGTAAAAAGTGAATAAATCCATGGAATGTCATCTTAGTTTCTGAATTCTCTTGTGTGTGTGTTTAACACAACGATATACATATGAATACTTTACCCATGAACTTCAACTTTTTTTTATGAGAGACGGTATGTTAACAAAGTGTGGGGGCAAAACTTAACAGCAAATATATTGACGTTTGAGATATGAGTCAGCAACTTTCAGCCGGCTGACAGTAGGCAAATTACACAATCCCATTACGGTTGTTTATGTCTATATAAATTGAAATATATTACAGGGTGTACCTCATAAGGAATTTGGAGGCATTAAATAAAGCATGCCATGGTATTCCTCCAAGTGCTAGGACAAAAGCGTTCAAAACGTTGGTTTTAAAACATTAGTATTTTAAAACATCTGTATTTTAAACATTAGTTTTATTATTAACAGCAACCAGATTTCCTGGTTTTCTTCAGAGGGGTCTACAGACTGGAAATACCTATGAAACAGTCTAGACTTCCTCTAAAATACCTCATTTTCATAAACACAAAAGTCAATGCAAATTTTAGGTGAATGTATAATATAATTTATCTTAGAGAATGAATTTAACCTTCACTGTAGCTCAAAATACTTCATCAGAAACATTCGGTGTGATCACTCTCCATTAGTAGGAAAGTTAATTGTCTGAGTGGAAATGGGGTTTGGGTGGTATGTATGTGTGGAAGGGTTGTAAAACTGCTTAAATAATTATGCATCCAAAGTTTCATTCCACTCAATATTTATAAAATGTGCCAATGCCAGCTTCTACTTCAATGAGTACTTCAAATTATAGATTTTTTTTACCTGTTCAAGAATTGAAAGATCAATCCCCTTCGAAATTTTGCAGAAAACAGCAAGTGAATAGCACTAAGTTACTGCAATGTAATAGCTTTTATCAAGTAGGTGCTAATAATATTCCTTTTATGCAACCTCCTTACCTGGTGTTACAGATTTAATATTTCATTGCAATGCATAATATGATGATGGTGGCGAGCCTGTATTTGCATGCCAAGAACACTGGCATACCCGACTGTATTTTTCTTTCAGGGAATCATTTCGACGCCTACCCAGCTCAAAAGAAAGTAGTCCTTCTGACTGGTATTCCTCTCAGGTGGCCTGGGCCAGGGCTGAACGCAACACCAGGGGGGAAAACTGTATGCAGGACGTTAATGCTTTGTTTTCAGGGGACGGAGAATAAAAACTCAACCCCTTACTTGATGAGTTTGAAAAGTTTTCCTTATGCTGACACTTTTATAAAACCTAAAAGAAAAAGCTGGAGCCCTTTGGAACTTGCCGATGAGCAGGGCCAGAGGATTCTGTGTGTGCAAACACTTTTCAAAGTCTCCAGTTCCAAAGTAGACATCCTTTCTTCATCTACCCCCAAAGGTCTCTCGGGACAGAGGCACCTCACATACAGACTTTTCCTCTCCCATCGCATCTCAGGGGGCAGCTTCCAGGCTGAGGGTCCTCTTTGTAGATACAACCAAGCTTCTCTGCTGGGTTGTAGGATAAAAGTATCTCTCGGGGCTTGTCCATCCCAAGCAACACAGCGACGCTCCACCTTCTGCCACCCAGACCCAAGCCTGTTGAACATTCCCAAAGCAAGACGTAGCCCCCAAGGCCTGCCTCCAAACCTTCCCAAAAGCGTTCTCCAGCATTCTTGCATTGGGGGTTTCCTGACCTGGATGATGCATCACCCAGAACCGGGGGCACGAGGCTGTCTCAAGGGACACAATTTAGGGGAACCTGATGCTAGGAGCTCACAAGGCGGGGTGTGCCTTTGACAGCCTCATTCAGTGACCCCCTCTGGGAGGATATCCGCTCCTAACCCAGTTCTCAGTCTGCATCTGCCACCACAAGTAGGAAAGCAGGGCAGTCCCTGGATTTAGGTGACCACACACACCACGTGATTGATTGCATGGTATACTCAAAGGCTGATCTCACCGGGCCTTCCCTACCAGGTCTCAGCAGTGTGTTGTCAGAGTTCAGAGACCATGTGTTAAGGAGCCTGTTCTGCAGCACAACCGGAAACGCGGTCATCGCGGCAGACTTCCTCAAGAAGGGTGTCCCCACAGAGGGAAACTCTACCTTCTGCGATGCTGAGTGACTTGAAGAAGACTGTGGGCAGACAGTGTGGTCATTTGAGAAAACACTGAACAAGGTCTCTGAGATCCTAGCTTCCAGTGCGGGCCCAGGATCACCTCGGTTACCCTACGTAGCTCTCTGGGTTGTCGGGGTGATTCAGAGAAATATTTGGGAGAGCCAATTGTGTTGTATGAAAGTAAGATGTTTCTATGTTCCGTAAGAATACATCCATGTGCAAAGAACATAAGAAAGAACCAAATAAAGTAAGAGAGGAGGCGGGAAGAAACATGGGTTTGGAAATGAGCTCCTTCTGCCTTCCTGTCCCAGGTCCCCACTGAAATGGCCACTCTGGGGCCGTGACTAAGTCTTTTGAACCTGAGTTTCTTTATCTGTTAAGGGGACATAGGGGTGATGTTCAGAGCCTTATCTCACAGTCCAAGTAAAGGCAAAATAAGATCATTTTACATCCTGAAAGGGACCAGGTATTTAAGAAGCGGCAGTTCCCTTGGTCCCACCTGCACATATTCTTCAACTTCCATCTTACCAACTCTTTCTCAAGCCACTAAAATACATAGGTATTCAAATATATCTGTAAAGTACAAAAATAGAAGACCTCAGCCTTCTCTATGGCCATTTTAGATTATTTAAAATTCTTTGCATAAATTAAGTTTTTATACTAGACATATAAATTCTACAATAATAACATGGTCTTTTCTTCTAATGTTTCAGAAGCCTATTCCATAATTTTAGAGAGTTTGAGAAGACATCAATTGTCCAAGGACTTACCCATAATCTTTTCTCACTTCCCCACCTCCTTAATGCACTTACATAGTTTACTAAGTAAATTTATGGTACGGAAGTATGAACTGTGTGATGATTTCCCTGAAAGACCCATTATTAAATTATTATGCTCCATATCTGATTTGAAGTAAAATGATCATGATCTAGTTTCCAGCACCAATTGCAAGAGAAGTAAATAAACTTAGAAGCCGAACTGTGTCTCTTTAAAAGGAAATTTAGTCATGAGACCATACCTTGGTTTAATTCAATGAGTCTTCCTTTTCTTACCTGCAAGTTGGGGTTGCAGCCCAGCTCACTGAGAACCGCCCACATGGGGTTCACATGAGATGATGCGTTTCCGTGGCTACTGGAACAAGTTCTGGGATCACCGTCCCCAGGTTTGACTCCTGGCTTCACCATTTATTCACTATTTGTCTAAACTATAATTTCTAATGCAAGTAACTCTTCCCTTCAGTGAGTCTCACCCAGTATGGCAACGAACAGAAGACGGCCATGAGAACCAAACAGGCGAACTTTATAAAGTGTCTATCGTAAACACTGAATAATATTATCTGTTTATTTTGGTTAATTAAGATCTCCTTTCTCCTCCCCCACCACTTTAATGTCCCTGGACAATGTCATGAGTTTCCTGGTCTTCACTTTATATTCATTGCAATAAAGATCTCTGCAAGGCAGGTGGGCTTTTTAAGATTAGAGAAACAGAAAGACGCATCCAGTTTTATTCCCTGCTATTCCCCCAATATCCCTCAGCTCTCTGATCAAGCTCATTTGGATTCACTATTGATTCCTGCGGAAGCCCAGTAATATTCGATATTCTGCAAATTTCGGAGCACATCTGTCCATTGTGGTAAATACATGCAGGGAAAGAAAAAAACGATGAATAAGGAGGAGGAGGAGTGGAGGAGAAGGAGAAGCAGAAGAAAAAGGAGAAGCAGAAGAAAAGGAAGAGGAAGAGCAGCTCATGGATCTGAGCAGGGAAGAATATCCATTAACTCATCGAGCTTGGGCTGGGGTGGGGGGCGGTCCACTGGCTCTTGCCTCCACCATCGCCTGTGTAGAAAGGTGTCCCATCTGCAAATTGATGTCACAGCCTATGGTGTCCTGCACCTACCACATGGGGTTCAAATGAGATAAGCAGCAACTTCTGCCCAAATCCTTGCCTGGGGCTCTTCCAAACATCAGGCCCCACGACCCTTCCCTCTGAGTGGTATTCAAACTTCGCTCAGCCTGCTACAAAGAGCAAAAAACATGATTTGAGCTTCGTGGTAGATTGATTCCTTTAAAAAAAGATATATTTTTATTTGAATGCTTTCACGTGCACAGGCCTTACCTAGAGATATTGGTAAAGAGGCAGCTTCTGATTCCATAAGTTGGGGACACAGGTAGTGGATGAAATTCTGCATTTCTAACTAGCTGCCAGGTGCTGCTGCTCTGCAGAGCCTCACTTTGAATGAAAATACAGTGTGTTTTATTTCTCCCCCCAGATGCAGCATCTGAATGTTCTGGAATGTGAGGTGAGGAAGCCACTGCTGATGAGAAAACATATCACATCCTCACTGAATATCCAGATCATTGAATGTTGACAAGACTTTCTTCCCTGTATTTCAAAACACAGGGAAACTTAGCTAGAAATAAGAGGGTGCTTGACCAAATAAGGCCCAAGCATGTGGGTGTGGGGGATGCGGGTGTGTACAGGAGTAAATTAACTCAAAGGGAAATAATATGTTTTGATAAAAAATGCTGAAATGTTAAAGGAGCTATTGTTTAAAAAAAGTTGCATACCCAAGTGAATGCTATAACACGCTTCTCTTTCTTAATAGCATCATTCCATAAATAACTTTTCATGTATTGAAAGGTTACAAACAACATTCAGGCTGACTGTTGGAAAGATAGTTTCCATTTCCATACCAGAAATAAAATCATTTCTGGCTACTCCGTGGGCCATCCCGTGGGAGTGAAAATCATTTGACTTGCCTTTAGCCACACAGCTAGGCCGTGGCTGTGCTTCCTCTCTTCATAGCTCCACAAAAATGGTTAAATTTTCTAGCACTTTAATTTATGAATTGATGAGATTGGCCTTCCAAATGTACAGTACAGGTGTACTGTTAAAAAATAAAGATTCTATTTACTCAATGAGCTTCACATTAAATAATGGTTCCCATGAATTTGCTATGAATAGATTGCATTGATTTGAAGAAAATGGAACAATATAACATTGTCATCTATTTTCCTCTCTTTTATTTTGTTTTATAATGCAATAATAGCATATCCTAGGAAATAAAATGCAGGGAAAAAACATAAAGTAAAAATACCTAATAACCTAATCACACATATTGGAAAAAAGTTTTAATATATTAGTGTACTTTCTTACAGGTTACCCTTTATTGATTTGTGGTATAGTTATTAATATGAATCAATATCAGGAATTAACTCCTTATTTTGTTTTTAATGCATGTTAACTGGATGTAATTTATTCATTAGATATAATCATGCATTTGGGTTTCTGTAATGGTCTTAAGTTATTTTCAATTGGGGGTATTTTTTACACAAAAACAGTAGGCAGTGGTCATAGATATAATAAAGATTCTGCTTACATTAATTTAAAAAACCAAGAGTACAGGCAATATGCGTGGGGGGTAATTAAAAAAGTAGCAGAATAGTGAACAGTGTTGAATATGGACGACCCCAGTGATGGGTACATAGGGGTTCATTATTTTTGTAGATGTGTGAATGCATACATATTTTATACATATATACATATACTAATAGATATGTGTCAGGTACTCGGTTCATATAGCACTTGCATTTTTAAATTATATTCTATACACATTTATATCTTGCTTCTGACATTTACTCTGTTGCAATCATGTTTCCAGATTATAAGTCTTAATAATTTTGAATAATTCACACTATTGGGTCATGTGACTTTACAATGGAAATTCTCTCAAGTTGTTCACCATTTGTTTGCCCAACTCTTCACTGTGACCTTTGGCTTCAAATTTGTGCTAGAAATCAATTCTCTATTTTCTTTTGTTTTCATACTGACTACCTTATTGCACTTATTCACAAAATAAGCTTACATAATCACCCATGTACATATGGCTACATTCATTTTGCTTCAAGTAGGAAAACGATCTGCCTCAATGCGATGACCCTAAGAGAACCTGCAAAAAACGCAGGACTCCTCTCCCGGGAGTCTGAATGACGTTAGTTTTCAGGGCATCTACAGAGATGAGCAGATTACCTACACTCCCATCTGGTCCCATGCTAGGGAATGAGATGAACAGGCTGGGGGTCTGGGCTACAGGAAGACCTGACTACAAGATGAGTGGGGATGGACTCCCATAGAAACTCCGCTGATAGACTGCAGATGTGCATTTGTGTGTGTGTGTGTGTGTGGTTAGGGTTTCTGCTGACTTACAAGACTAATATTATTCCATTTATTTATACCAGCATCGAAAGATTTCCAGCAGCTCTGGGGTGCCTGCTGTTTGTACCTCGGGACACTGGGCAAGCAGCAGGCAAACCTAGTTGGTGGGCCAGATTGAGACACACGATGCTGACTTGCATCCCTGCCAAATTATTGGTGCACAAGGCTCTGTCTGAGTAGGCAGAAGCTTCACAAAACTGACAGGGAATTGTTCTCGCAAGGCCGAAGAGACAATTTGGCTGTGACTGCGTAGCCCAGTGCTCTTAACATGCAAACAGCCAGCAAAAATAATGGCATGTCAAATGCAATTTTCCCACCGGCCGCTGACACCGTAAACTGTAATACAGTGTAATTATTTGGCATCCTGTGTCCTTCATACTAAGCACCACCCAAACGATTTCCAAGTTACAGGGAAGAGGGGAGGTTAGAAGGTCACATTTAAAGAGAGAAAATGAGTCAGTGCCTTGGAGGGAGAGAATTATAAATAGATGTGGCAGCACCATCCAGAGAGTTATATCCAAATAAGGAACTGTTCACAAGCCCAGGTAGGAGGGAAGAAGGGGAGAATGGGAGCAGAGGAATTTATGTAAGAGAGAGGATTTATGACAGATCTCTGACCACCGAGACAGCAAATCCGTTCTTTCTCAAAATAAAGCAATCCAAAGAACTGAGGATCACACAGCTACAGAACGAGTGCTAAAGGAACTTGGACCAAAAACTGATAGATGTTATATACACTTTTTTAACATTGCTTCCCGCCCCCCAACCCCCACTCCATAGGGATCTGTGTCTTAACTATGATTCTGTAACTCGCTATATAATTATTCAATACAGGGCAAGACGTGTGGCCAAGAGAAGCCATGTGACTTTCTCTTTGGAGACTTTGTAGCAGAGAAAAATGGAAGAAGCCAGATTTCCAGGAGAGCCTTGCCTACCTTTCCACTGTGACTCTGAAGGTCCCAACCCTAGTTCTCCATCTTCCAGTTACCCTGACCCTCTCTCGGCTGCTCAAGTAGCCTCTCGCATATGCGATTTCCTCTGTTGGGAACGTTCTCTCTTTTTATTCCCACATCCTGGTCCACTTGGTTATAGCTACTCAGCTCATGGGTTATTAGCTTAGGGAAGATGCCATCACTCCATAGAATAGGACAGCTTCTACTGTACGAGCTTCTGCAGAACCATGTTCCTTCATTTCAGAGTACTTATCTCTGTGCTAATGTGATATTTGTTCTCACAATTATTTGTCTTTAATGTCTGCCTTCCCCTAGTAGCACATTAGTTCCATGACAGGGGGTATGCATTTGTTTGCTCAGACCTGAGAATACATAGCTGAAAACGCTTAGTCAATAGTAGGTGCTCAACAAATATTTGTAGAATGCCCTGATGGACCATCTTGGGGACTCCCAGCGAAGGGCTCTCGGGATGGTGTCAAGCTGTGGCTATGGAAGAGCCTGTGCACATTGTATCACGACGACACTGTTTTTGGTCCCGGTTGCAAGATTTATAAAAACCACAATGGGTTTTCTCTCTCTCTTGCCTGAGAGCAGAACAAATAAGCATACAGGGTAAAGGGCTCGGTGCACCAGCTTATTCTCTGGCCATGTTGGCAGAGAAAGGCAACGCGGGAGGTCCTGGGCCATGTGGGATGCTGAGCATGTATGTGTTTATGGACAAGCTCTGGACCGCCCTGTTCTACAGAGAACTGGAGGCAAGAGTGGAGTCTATTTGGCTGGTATTTGCTTTGCAGAATTTCAGAAAGACGACTCTTGGTGTACTTTGGGCTATAAACACAAGCACAAATTTGCAGATGGATGGGGAGATAATGGAATCCCCACCCCACACGGAGTCTGCCACTGGTAACGGGGACAGCCCCCAGAGAGGGGAGCCTGGAGCCTCCGCACAGAGAGTTGTTTTAGTAAGTCAACTTGTCCACTGTCACTTCCTCAGTGGAAGACTTTTAAATTCAACAGGTTGAAACAATGTTTAAACTACCCAGCTGGTCTATGAAATACTATCAAGAGAGAGCATGAAAGCAATGCATTGGTGTTCTCTTTATTGAAAAGCGCCATTTGCATTAAATCTGGTGGAATTTATATTACTTTTGTAAATTCCTCCATTGCTTAGGTAAATTATGAATTCATTAATTCATGCACAGTATTTACTGAGAACTTCCTGTGTGCAGGCCATGTTCTAGGTCCTGGGGATATATAGTGAAGAAGAAAGGAGACAAATAAACCTTTGTAGAATTCACACTCTAGTAAAATCGTAAACAAGCTAAAGAATAGAGAATACGAGATAATGGTCACCAGGAAGAACTAAAAATAAAGGGGAGTCAAAGGATATAAAATACTGAAAATGGGACAGTTATAGTTCAGACAGAAGGGGACGGGGAAGGCTTCGTTACAAATACGGCTTTCAATTTCAACTTCATTTTAATTCAACAGGAAATATACAGGCTTTTCTATTGCTTCAGACCCAAGGGCCCCTCAGCAGCCCTACCTACCCTTGTGAGACTGCACAGACCTTTCTGCCCAGCTGGGGCACCTAACTTCCAACTCCACCCCACCCCTCCAGGCTAAGTGAGAGTCACCCTGAAGTAACCAGGGCTATTTGGAAGGGCTTTACTCACTTAGTGATGTAATTTACAGTTTGTCCACCACTCCACCTACACACACACACACACACACACACACACGTGTGCAATTAATATAATCATGGCTATAATTATGTGCAGACACTATGCATACATTATTTTATTTACTCTTATTATGTGTCCTACTTGGATAACCCTTAAAGCATTAGTAGCTTTCCCAAGCTTAACACTCAGAAAATGGCAAAGCCAATACTGAAAACTTTGCAGAATGCATCTCTAAGGCTAAGCTCTTTCTCTGCAACCAGCCGCCTACCAATACAGGAAAAACCCATAATGGAGGACGTCAGGTATGTGTGAAGAGTCAGTCACTCAGAAACAGCTCTGCCCTTGAGCTTGAACTCAGTCTGCTGGGCCAAAGGCCCTCACCATCGAATTCACAGGAGGTCCTTTTCAAGAGCAGGTGTGTTCAATAGTAACGAATGCTTCTCAGCCAGTTCCTGGGGAGAAGCCCAGTGATGCAGTGGTTCAGGGTCAGATGTGGAAGAGTGTGCACGGAGATAACATGCTGCAAAGCACCGGTGGGCACCCCGATACGATCACCCCCACATTCAGCCTGCCTCATAATCAGAAGCAGTCGCCTGAGATGTATTTTTGGCTTCACTACAACCCAGGATCCTTAAAGTCTAAACTGTAATAATCCAGGAGCACTTTTCTTTAAGGGGAAACATGTCTGATCAGAAATATTTGTGGAAAAGTTTACTCAGAAAATAAGTTTAACTCTGATTTAGCAATTGTTTGGGAATTAGCCATGGTAGGGAACAGGGAAAGAGCTAATTCATTGCCTTTGCCTGGTGGCTCCGTTGGTTGGTGCGTCGTCCCATACACTGAAAGTCTGTGGGTTCAATTCCCGGTCAGGGCATATACCTGGGTTGCAGGTTCAGTCCCCAGTCAGGGGCATATGAGAGGCAACCAATCAATGTTTCTTCTCATATCAATATTTCTTTTTGTCTCTCCCCTTCCCTTCCCCGCTTTCTAAAACCAATAATCATGTCCTTGGGTGAGGATTAAAGGAAGGAAGGAAGGAAGGAAGGAAGGAAGGAAGGAAGGGAGGAAGGAGGAAGGGAGGAAGGGGAGAAGGAACAAAGGAACGAAGGAAGGAAGGAAGGAAGGAAGGAAGGAAAAAAGAAAGAGAAAGAAAACTCATAAAATCAATCATCAAGATGCCGGAGCATTTTGGCTATTTCGAAGTCCTGGGGGTTCATTAGCAACATTTATGCCATTCAAAGCAGCATGCATTTCTTGAGTGTTACTAAGTCACAAAAGATGCTGAATGTTTCTATTACTTCATTCAAAGGATGGAAGTGAATTTAGTCATCAGAGTCTATGAGTCCAAAACAAAACCCAATTTAATTACTTCTTCTATTCAGATAAAAGGGAAAAGTTCTCCTGGGAATGGCATGCTTGTTTATTTCTATTATACAAGATACCATCGGTGTGCTGATATGCCTCCATAAAGAGTTAACTAATAGAAACAGGGAGAAGATGTCTATTGATTATGCATGTTGAAATTATCCAGAATTTCACATGGTATGAAACGATTTGCCTTTTAGCTGGCTAAAGAAGTTCTGAATATCCAGAAAGTAAGAATTTAAGGACTCTATATCCAATGCTCAGTTAACTCTTAGTGCAAATTATAGTTTAAACACAAGGAAGCTAGTTACTTTAAGGTCTAATAGTATAGGGAAGGTAAAATTATGGCTTTGGGAATCTCCAGCCTGATTCAAACAAAGATCATTTCCTAGCTCTATGATCTTGGTTTGCTTTATTAATCCATCTAAGTCTGAGTTCCTGCACCTACAAAAAAAAATGATGCTGGTCAAGAAGTCTATATTCATCAACAAAAGAAGAAAGCAAACAAAAAATAACCAGAGACATTGAAATTAAGAACAATCTAACCATAGCAAGAGGAGAGGGGGGAGGAGACTGTGGGGGGAAGGGTTTTCAGGAACAACTGTAAAGGACACATGGACAAAACCAAGGGGGAGGGTGGAAGCAGGGGAGGGAGGTGGGTGTGGCTGGCGGGGGTAGGGTAGTGGTGGAGGGAAAATGCAGACAACTGTAATTGAACAACAATAAAGTAATTAAACAAAAAAAGAAGTCTGTATTCGAAACCCACCGGGCCAAATGTGTTTTGGAATTCAGAATTTTTCACATTTAGAAACATGTCCAGGTATAAAAACTGTACGGTAAGTAACACCCTCAGTGGGGTCTGGGGCAGCACCCTGTAATCAGACACATTAACATTTCTGCTGGCAAATACAGGAGCTGTCGCTCCATTAGGATGTATTATAACTATAAATAGCCCCAAGTCACTTCTGCTGCCTGAGTTGGTACCAAGCATACAAAAAGTTCCTTCAGAGACTTTTGTTTTTTGGACTAATGAAATAAAGGTATAGGTATACACAGAGAGATGGGGAAGGAACTATTGTTGGAATAGAATTACACCCACAAAGTGCTTTTATAATAGGACTCAAAACTATTAGAGAAAACACCCAGTCCTGGCCAGAATGTGAGTTCCTTGAAGGCAGGAATCATTGCTATGTGCCTAAAACAGCACTGGGCACATAGAAAGGGTTCAATAAGTGTTCTTTGAGTGACGTGTACCTCCTCACCCAGGTCTCCTTTGTCCAAGGAGAGCTATGTGAAATGCAGAAACAACCCCTGGACAGGCTCACTTTGCTTTGCAAGGCAGAAGCAGAAAAGCAGTCAGAAGCTCCCGGCGAAACACAAAGAGTTAACTCAAGTCTTAAAGATCAACATTTAATTCCCTTCCTATTTTTCTTTTACATCGCTGCATTTGGCAAACGAAAAATATTGGCATGATTCACTTCCGAATGTGACTGATCAGGCAAGTCAGCCATTGGCAGGCTCACCATTGGAATTCTACCTACGAAGTTGGTGGGTGTCAAAACGAACAGAAGCTCGTGAACAGTTTTGAGGAATCAACACGCATGGTCGTTGGTAACCCACAGTGGGACTTTGGGATGCAGGCAGCCCTGATCTACATGAGAAACACTTGTCTAACCCGCCAACAACAACAAAACAAATGCAAATCCAGTCTAACACACGCACGCGCATACGCCACCACGGGACCATTTGGATTCTATATATTGGCTTCCATCTGACAGCGAACGAACGAGGTTCCTACTGCCAAGTTTATCGAATTACAGTACAAAGCACTGTCAAGGCTCCAGGCAAGACATTTCCCTGTCTTCCTCCCAGGTTAATGAGTGACACAGCAAAAAACGAACACGCAAAAGGAAGAAACTCTCCCTGAAATCGGAGAAACATGG
Organism: Micronycteris hirsuta; assembly: GCA_004026765.1. Classification (NCBI taxonomy): domain Eukaryota; kingdom Metazoa; phylum Chordata; class Mammalia; order Chiroptera; family Phyllostomidae; genus Micronycteris; species Micronycteris hirsuta. The sequence goes on from PVJI01001286.1 coordinate 143,253, forward strand.
CCTCAGAATAACAGGAAACGAAATAACATCTTAAGAACCAAGGTGGCGCAAGTTCAAATGGGAAAAAATGCATACCTCTCTCCAAGCACTGGGAGTGAGAGGCGTCTTGTGTGAAATGAGACAGAAGCTCGTGTGTGTGTGTGTGTGTGTGTGTGTGTGTGTGTGTGTTACACGAGTGTTATTGTGGCTACAATGGAGTGGAAGGCACGGGGGAGATGCTCTTTCTCCCCAGAGCAGTCTGTCTCCATTCAGAACTGTTGTCTTGAGATTATTCATATTCCCAAGGAAGCCAACAGGTAAACGAACAAGCCACCTGGCTGAAAGGACGCACAGCTAAGTGTGTCAGCAACTGGGACAGGCCTGATGTTAAGATCGAACAACAAGGAACAGATCCTGAAAGGGAGGATCTCAAAAAGCAAAGCTTACCCGGCCGACAAGAATCGGTTCAGGTCCAGAAAACTCTTCCAGGACAAACATTTGATTCCAAACCCAGCCTCTTTTGGAGCGGTTCAAAATCCGCTGCTCTTCGCTCAGCCGGTTTAGTTCCCAACGGGATCCACTCATTAAAGCTTGAGACGGATTCAGCGGAGCCGTGTAAATGCAAGGGGGGAGAGTAATCCATAATATCATTAGAGGGGTCCAGAGATCCAAGAGCATTTGCGTGAGCCGTTCTGGCATGGTCCCACCAGTTAAGCAAATCACCACGGAAACGAGACAATTACTTGTTTGGCCTCCGGTCCGCCGCCATCCAATGCATCATGCAGGGCCGAGCATCTACTTACAGGTCGGCCATGTGCTCACGGGGCCACGCAGACTCGTCTACACAGAGTTTCTAAGACCAAGATCCATTGGCTTTCCTTTTCATTGAAATTTCCTGCAAAAAAAATTTAAAAAAAAAGGAGGAAGAAAGAGAAAAAGTCCACTGAAATAGGTTTTAAAACAAAATCACGGCTCTTCAAAATCAGGTAAATGAACAACACCAGACATGTCCTGAAACTTGAGTTAAGGAAGTTGATCTGAGGATTCAGAGCAAGTAGGGTAATAACAGGCCCTTTTTTTGTGTAAGCTTCATTGAGATTTTAGTGTTAATATTTTATCTATGTTACTTATCAAAAATAGCTTAGAGTACATTAATAGAAATTGGCTTTTCCCTCTCTCTCTCCCTTCCTTCCTCCCTCCCTTCCTTCTCTCCATCCCTTCCACTCACTTTTCTTACATTCTCTTGTCTTTCTAATGCACATCAGGTTGTGTGCTAATGAAACCCTCTTGTATTCTTCTTTTTTTTTAAGATTTTATTTTTATTAATTTTTTAGAGAGAGGGGAAGGGAGGGAGAAAAAGAGGGAGAGAAACAGCAATGTGTGGTTGCCTCTCACATGGACCTCATGGGGACCTGGCCTGCAACCTAAGCATGTGCCCTGACTGGGAATCGAACCGGGACCCTTTGGTTCCCAGCCCGTGCTTAATCCACTGAGCTACACTAGCCAGGGCTGTATTCTTGTAAGAGGGTGCATGTGTCTACTGTTTTCTTCTTCCTTTTTCTCCTCTGTCTTTCCTCTTTTTCTCTTTCTTTCTTTACTAGTTTAAAGATCTGTTCTAGTTCACTTTATGCTGAACCATGCGAGGAAACTAGCCTTTAATACGTTTGTTTGTTTGTTTTTAATTTCGGCATGAGAATGAGAAGGGAAATTTCCCCAATTTTTAAGTCTTAGCTGCCACAGCCCATCAGAAGGGATCATCCAGTTCAGGGTGCAGAGTGCAACTCTCCACCAGGACTCTCATAATGAGTGAATAAAATTAGAAGGCTCCCAGGGAGAAACCCTGTAATGTCCAGTCTGTACACCATAATCAGGACAGTGTCAGGGCTCCCATTCCAAATGCACAGTTAAACTGGAGATTTAAATTATGGAAAGCTCCTTTGGGAGCAGAATATGGTAAAAATACAATTTTCAATTGAAGAGACTCAGAAAGGGATGGGCAAAAAAAAAAAAAAATCCCATTACCTCAGGTGTCAAATACATTTTTTTGCTTACCTTCAGCGTGGCAAAACGTGTTTCTTCCCTCTCAAAAAAATTATTTTTAAAGAAATAATGTTCACTGCAGATTTCAGACAGAAGCCTTGCTGAATTAAATTAAATGGGAAAATAATTCCTTGGGGCGCCACCAGCAACAGTGTGGCTCAGGGAATTCATAATGAGGGGGAACCTTTCACCTGTGGGTTCCTGGTGACATTCTGTCTCTGGGTGGGAGGGCAAGAAAGTCAGTGGCATGGGGAGGGGAGCACCTAGTCAGTTGGCTGAGAAAAGCTAGCTGCCAAGGGCAGACCCAGGTCCTGCTGCTCACACAAGCGGTATCGGATCTGCTTGTCACATTTTATCTGGGCTCAGATCAATCCGTAGGACTCTGTACCCCAAGAGTGGCTCCATCCTAGGGGTGAATACAGGAGCCCTAGCATGCCGCAGCCGTTTCAGAAACTGGTGAGAAGCTTTCCATAGGGAAGCCACTCAGAACAACGGCCTGACTTTCCCTGGCACGGCAGAACACTCGGGGAAGTCAACCCTCCCTTCCCAGAACATTTCCGCTAAGACCTCTCCTCGTCCTCCTGTGAGAACAGACCCTGGCAGGCTTCAAACCAAAGACAAAACAAAACTCAAAAGGCCTTGATAAGTGATCCCGAAGTGTTAAAACATTTCTGGGTTGCCAGTCCACGTATTTACTTAGCGTGGATAGCACACACTTCACATGCCATGGTCTCTCCTGTTTCCAGGGCCAGGACCATGCTGAAGTAGGAAGGCGGCGATGCTGCAGCGTGTCTGTCGTGGGGGCAGAGAGGCCTGGGTTTGAATCCCAGCTCTCCCACTGCCCCATGTCATGGTGGAAGACATACTGGAGTTCTCTGAGCTTCTGTTTCATCTTCTGCCGAAGGACCAGGATAACTCCAACTCTCCGGGCAGGAGGGTGATTCAGAAACAAGACGCATGGAAAGCGGCCAGAACAAGGGGAACACTCACTAAACTATGATGGGGGGTGCTGACGTGGCCCCCATCCTGGAGGGGCTTTGGTGAGAAAGTGAGACGAAGGAGCCAAGAAGTAAGCTGGGTGACCGCTTCTGTGGGAGTCAGCAAGGTCCTCAGAGGAAGTCCCAAGCTGTCCGCAGGTGGGGCCTGGGAGGGTGGGGGTGCGCTGGTGAGGAAAGGGCTGGACCATTATATACCAAAGTGGGGGCTCATTCTCGTCACGGGGCCTCAGCCTCAGCGCTGCTCGGGGAAAGGAGACCTTCTGCTTGCTACAAAGACACCCCGCCGTGGGGTAGACTAGACCTGAATGCTCAAGACCCCTGGACCGAGTGCAAAGAGGCGGAGCCCTAAGATGTGTGTGATCATTTCTTCTGGGCATCACCAGCCTGCCAGGGATTTGAATTCTAGTTAAAACACTACACTCATCCGTTGTCTAATGGGGGAGGGGGCAGCTACCAACAATAACAGTAACTATAATAATAATACCTACCCAGAGGATTAAAAGATTACAATCCTGGTAAAGCTATTAGGAAAAGCTGGAAGGTACCGTTGTTTTTAAATTGTGCCAAATCCTCTGCAAGTATACTCTGGCACCTGCTGTGCTGATAATGATTCGGGGATAGGGACGTTTAATCCCAATTTAAACTCATAATAGACACTTGCGTGATGGAAGCCATCAAGTAGCACTCGGGATGAAATGTGACATGATCGGTGTCCTTCTGAACTCGCCAGAATCAGATAAAAAGTAAGACTAGACCCTGAGACAATTTCACACAATGACACCACTTCAGGAGTCAGAGAGAAAGGGTTAATAAGTACAGGCAGAGCCCCAGATAACACCCATGAACACAGTATCTTACAGTTAGACCAAGCTCAGTATGCCTGGCGCTGCTTCATTCAGAACTGAGGCATGGAATAATTAAATGACTTGCCGAAAGAATACCTCCAAGAAGCAGATCATTATTTCAAGCTAGGTAATCTCCAAAATTCTCTTTCTTACCACAGCCCCTCCTCTCATTATATAAACATCTGCTGAGCATAATACTGTGTGCCCAATACTGGGAATAGAAAGGCAAACAGGTGAGAGAGCTGATCTCCAGAAAGCAAAGCATCTAAATGGTAAAGACTAAGAAATATATACCTCCAACATTCAGTGAAACACAGTCTGAGAAAAGTGAGGGGCACACAGAGTGGTGGGTGGGATACTCATCTTGGCAGCATTACAGTAGGCTTCCTGGAGGAGGTGGCATCTACCTGTTGAGAAGTGATTACCCAGCTGGGGAGGGGTAGGTGTGCAAAGACACTTAAGTCGAGCAATGGACAGGAACAAGACCACTGACTAGCCCAGGATCTCTGAATGAATCAGCACTGAGGGTAGTTTTCACAGCATTGACTTATTAACTCATCCAGTCCATGAGCACAGCATCTCCTCCCTATGCACTACATTCGCCCTGGCCATGGTGGTGACAGAGTGCATGTCGACTAGGGTGCCTTCTTTGCTGCCAGTTCTTTGTGAAGAGAAAAGCATGTTGGATTTCTCCAAAGCTTTGCGACGAAAAATACGTTCCCTCCCACAGAGAGGGTACGGGAGGCAGATGGGTGCTATTCCAATGCAATCCCTCGTTTTTCAAAGAAAAAGGGGAAACGACTTGGCCGGTGTCCTGTGGTTGGTGGCAGAACCCTGGCAGACCTCAAGGAAGAAATTAGCCCAACTCTGCAGGGGCCCTTCTGCGTCCCTCTTGGTCATTCCCACCACACCCCCTGCGCAAAGCTTCTAGCACCTGAAACACTCCCATACCCCCTCCTCAAATGTGGCCACATTCTTGAGTCACTTGTACTGTCACTTCATATTTTATTGAAATAGTTTCTGCTTTTAAAATATTTCCTTAATAATGGAAAGTCAATATTATTTTCTACAAGAGATAAAGTGAACACCGAACACTTAGGAAATGTTTGGGGAATGCTCCATCAACAAGGCGGACTAGTCACACTCACACACACACACACACACACACACACACACACATACTGTATGTCTGGATATGGTAAGTCATCAACAAAGACTATAGACAAATGGGCACCTGCACACATTAGGTGTTACACACAGGTATGTACTTATATACTCCTCTTCAAAATAGCCCTACAATATAAGTGTTACTATGACTTTAATATCATTATTCCTGTTTTAGGAAAAAGCAAATGGAAGCATGAAGAAATTGGTATGATGAGCAACGTTTTATTTTCTCCTAACGAGACACTGTCAAAGCCCAGCGTCACCTCTGTCTTTGTTAAAAGGGCAGACCAGTGACAATGAGAGGCAAGAGTGCGCTGTTAAGTATTTAATAAGTAGCTCTCAAAGGGAAAATTAAAAAATGCCTGATTTCTGATTTCCATGATACAAATCTTTCTACCATGACCCGCTTCAAGCATGACCATGAACCAGCTCTGGGGAAGTTTCCGAGTATTTGGCAATCAATCAGCTCTGATGCATCCCGTAGAAGGTACCTCCAGGACAGCTCTGGTGGGGCACTTCTCAAACTTTAGTATATATTCAGATAAAATGCAGATTCCAAAGCAGTGAATCTAGGGGTGGGGCATGTGATGTTTCATCTCTGGTCATCTCTCCTGTGACGCAGAAGCAACTGCTTTGAGGACCAGAGTTTGAGAAGCCAGGAGTTCCAGAGAGTAAGGGCAGCTCCCTGTCCAGACCAGCTCCTTCTGATGGTCCAGACAGGGAGGAAAACCACTCCCTGCTCCTGTCATTCAGAGCCACGCCCATCAACTACTTATCATCCCTCTGGATGTGAGACCACACCCACACATCAGCCTTCTGGAAACCCTGCACTGAAGTGTATGAAGACAAAGGCTTTTGTATGATGTCATAACATTCTCCCCCACACTTCGTATCAACTTCAGGAGTGACCCAGGAACAACGGCCCCACTGACTGCTACACCCCCATACGCATGCATTTTATCAAATACGCATGCATGCAAACTGTATGCCCTTCGCTTCAAGCAAAGCCTGCCACTTGGAGAGAAATGGAACTCTCCTATGACAATGGGAATCACACTCCTTATATTCTTGCATCTCTGTCATGGGCAGAGCTAATACCGTCTCTTTGAGGATCCAATAATAATTTTAAAGAATTCTTGAGATGCAGCCGCATGTTACGTCGCTGTTACCAGAATTAATAAACATTTTAAATGGCAGTGGCATACCCAAATTGCTTCACTGTATACAAGGAAGAAGAAATTGTGCAAGGGTGTAAAGCCTGGGTTAAAAAATCAATTCATTTTTAGATTTTCCAACCACAATATGTATGTCTGGCCAAGCAAGCCACTTTATTATAAGGCTGCTCCATTGATTTACACCCCGATAGTGAGATGAAGAGGTTTTACAGTCTCTCTGGAATTCCTCTGAATAAAAAAGTCTTTAGAATTCCCCCATAAGAAGCTATCTTCTCTTGGGTAAGATATTCGCATTCCGACTTTTCATGCACGCTCACATTTCTGAGATAGTTCTAATTACAACCCGGATCTGACTCTCCTGGACCAACATTGGATCAGGGTGAATTCAGTCAATTTTCAAATACGGTAAGTCATTATGCAAAAACATAGTGCACCATTGGTTTTGCAAACAATGTCAAGTTCCAAATGGTAAGCCACACACGGACAGGTGACATCTAAAATAAAAATGGGCTTTTACAGACACTGGGATTCAATCCAGAAGATTATTGTGGTTGACAGGAAATTATGCTTTTATTATCCACTGGGCCTAGTGGCCGCGATATTTCATGAAGGCAAAAAATGACACACAGAACCAGAGAGTTTCTATTAAAAATGTTTCTGACCTTGAATTTAGAGCCATTAGCAGGCTGTTTCAAAACAGATACATGCACACAGCATTCAAAGTGGCGTTTCAGGAACACAGGGGATGTGATTCGGGGCGTGGCCCAGTGCAATTCATGCTGAGTACTGGGTGATTAGAGCAGAACAGGTAGAAATGGGCTCTGGGTCTTGGACAGGGATGACAGATGCACGTGTCCAAGTATACATAATACAAGAGAATCACCTTTCCTAAAGCCTTCAGGATTCCCTGGCCAGATTCCCTGGGCAGAATAGGATTTAAATGCTTTATGTACATAAATATATACATGTATTTGTTTGTTTCTCTCCCCCCACAGCCACAGTTCTTCTGATCGTTTTTCCTAAGCCTCAGACCATTTCCTTATCCAGCTGTGTCTGTCTACCCAAAAGCGTATCATTTGCCAAAATAACCCCCATCAGATTGATTTTGTTCAGTTACTGACATGCTCGTCTTTTTCTGCCAGGAGCATTAGTTTCTTTAAGTTCTATAATTATTGGTTATTTTGGCAACAATAAATGAATAAATCCCTTCTCTTTTTCCCCAAGATGGAGTCAGGACCTTCTTTTGCCATAGAAGCTTTTCTAAAAGTCACAGGCATTTCAGAAGGCAGAAACGTGGTCTGTGACAAAGTCCAGAAGTCCAAAATAAGGTCCCTTTCCTAGAGTCACAGAGCTGGGCCTTTATTTATAAAAACTTTCTTAAAATGATAAGGTTAGTTAAGTTATCGAAGATAGATCTATTGTGTTGAACTTGCTTAAAGCAGAACTGTGTCGGGATCATCTCAGAAAGATGAGTGCAAGTCGAGGCTCCTTAGAGACAGGGCAGTGCCTGGAAGGCATTGGTCAAGTCTACTTTATGTCCCTCCTTCTTCATTGAAAAGCCACATCCTTTGCTGACTTTAAATAGCCTGCTCAAAGTGGAATAGTCAGAGACGGAAGGAGTGAAAACTATTTATAGTGCCTATTTGTTAGAGGAGGCCACAGAGAGAATGGGACCACAGATGACCCTCCAGCTGGACCAGGGCAATCAGAGGAGGCTCTTTACCTGCTCCTGGTCCTTGGAATGCAGGTTCTGCCCACGGCTCCTACACTAGGAGCCACTTCAAGAATGTAGCCTGGAGAGAGCAATGCACTGTTGAGACCATCTAGGCTGAACATGGTACTGGACCCCATGGAGGCCTCCATGTAAACTTTTAAGATTCTCCTTGGAGGCTGCAGAGAGCTACTTGTCCATGGCTGCCCAAGTCAAACTCCTTATGTAAGTTCCCTTGCTGATGAAAACCACCACCTATCAACATGGAGTGGTTGGCCCCTTTCTCCAGTCTCCTTGCCCTCTGTGTATGGGGCCATTTTCAAATCTCATCTGGAGAACTCCAGAGGTTGCAAGGTTGCAAGTCAGCAACATCCTTCAAATCACGGTAACCAATAGGAGTCAATCTTATTCTTCCCAAGTTTATCACACAGATGAACTGTGGGGAACCCCCAGGCACAATGGTTAAGAACCTTGACTTTGGACTCAGACAGAAGGAGCCTAGCATCACAGCTCTATCATTTGTAACATAAATGGCCCAGGTGAATTCATTCCAGTTGTGGCAGAGAAAGAAACCGATGCTCTGTATTTAATACTACCTAACTGAAGGATTGCAGGACAAAATTAAACAAGATAAGGTATGTAAAACTCTGTCAGAAACAGCAGTATTTATTGGATGTTACATGAGCTTAACAAAGAATCTTCACTGATTATATAAAATGATTTTATTTCAATTTCTTGCTGTGTTCTATGTGGACAGGTATAAGTAAAATAATCTTTTCCCAACCCTTGATTTTAAAATGAATGGCATGAACCAAGTTAGGTATCAATAAAATAGCATTTCACAAATAGCTTCCCTACCTGCTGCTAACATACAGTTAATGACTTCTAATAGTTTTCTTAGACCTCTAAAGGGTAGTATTTTTACCCACCCCCTAGTGAACCCAGTCTCTCTTTTCGATACAAGATGTGGCATTGCCCATCACTATCTTCTCCTGAGAAGGCCAAGGGCAAGAAAAGGACATCCACACCAGAGCTGTTCACTTTCAACCAAGTTATAACAGCTCACGAAAAAACACGACCTGGTACTTTTCTTCTGCGAGAAAAACCCCATTGCATCTCATCATCATCTATATTTGTGTGAGACTGGGCAAGTAGGGTGTCCCTATTAACTCAAAGAAGAGGCCAAGGTGATGTCTAAACACTTCTCAGAAGGGAGCTCAGCAAAGATAACGCCAGTTAGAGATTTGATTCAAGCAGCATCTTCTCCCACAGGCATTCAACAAACTTTTCCCCTGTATTTCAAGGAATTTGGACAGAACTGGTGACCGTTAGAAATGAGAAGCTCTCCCTCCTGGCCGAAGAAAAGTGGAAACGGTTACAATCAGGTCTATCACAGAACCGGGGCTGCAGAGTCTGGCAGAGTGAGACTGCAGCGCAGCCAAGCATCTCAGCACAGTAAGTCAAGACTCTGCCCATTAGATTAGACTGTGTAGTAGCCACCTTACAAGTGCACCTTCCTGTCACTCTCTCACATCTCAGACTTTGTAGCTTAAACACCACCCACTGACACCGTTAGCACGAACTACAGACACAGACGATGGGGCAGATAGACAGTCAAAGAGCAAGCACTCGTTTGACAAAAATATTACTGAGATTTCACAGAGAACATAGAGTGTATGAAAATTAACTAGACCGCTTGCGCAGATTGTAAAAAAAAAAGTAGACTATCTTCAGCTGCGATATGTTAGGGAAACTCAGAGGCAGGTATGCTTTACTACAATGAAAATAGACATAATTTTTTTTTTTATTTCTGAGCATCCTCATTTCACAGATGGACCTATTCAGATAGAGAAAAGTTAAGTTCTGTTTGTCAAACGGGAATGGGAACAGACTAATAGCGAGGATGGTGTGCCCTTGTGGTTGGTAGAGCAACTTCGGAGATGAGCTTGCACGCACGAGGAAGCGAAGCAGCGCCTGTGGTGTTTGCATCATCTCCTATCTACATATTTTATGTTTTTGTGTGTTACATCAGGAATCAGATCATCATATTTTATGCATTACTCTCTCTAGGAGGGAACCATGCCTGGAAAATATTATTCTCATTGCTAATAGTGCATGAATATACTTTGATAATATTTTCACTTAATTATATACAGAGGAAGGATTTAAAAGATCCCACGTACTACTTTTTGCAAGATATTCAACTTGCTTAAAATATCAGTAGACACATCCACAAAAGCACCTTACCATGGAATGAATTTTTATGTATATATATTTTCCCCTGTGTGTATACGTGAGGGCCAGGTACCTTGCTGATTAAAAGCAGTGTATAGGAGAGTAGAATTACCCTCTAAGACACCTAGACTTGCAGTTCACAAGAGGGCAATATGAACTGGTCCATTGAAATAAAAAATATATTAAAGAAAGAAAGAAAAGAGGAAGTGAACAAACGACGGAGATAGAAAGTAAGCTTCTCTTGGTAATTTTTTTTTATACATCCCCAGCAAGAAAAGAGAGCAGACCCTTCTGCACATGCAACACTTCCACAATTAGAGCCGTTTTTCCCAACGAAATACAGTCTTGTACCACACGCAGTTTAATAGCATGCTTGATGCAAGTCTCATTTGGGAGGCATTCCCACTGTTACAAAGCTGACTCATGCCACTTTTATATCCCCATATCATTTAAAAGTGATTTCAAAGGAAGAAAAATATACTTTGTGAAACATGAATAAAAATTGATTTTTTTTTTTTTGAGAGAGAGATGCTCTGCCTAAAAATAAACTCAGGACAATTTATAAAACTTCTGTAGAGAAGACTGAAGTAGATCATTACATTGGGCTCTGGATATGATTGTATCCTGCCCTCTGCTCCCTTTTACTGAGAATGCACCCTCTTTGCTAATTGCGAATGCATCAAGTAAACATTTACTGAGCACCGACTCTGAGCTTAGCCCTCAACCAACCACCATGCTAAGGTCTGCAGTTGTCTTTGGCAGCAAAGGTAGCCTAGGAAAGAGTTCGAAGATTCTAAATACAAGTGTTATTCTTTGATGCTGCTTTTCCAAAGAGGGACCGCCAAATCAGATCTATATATTTGCCTACTAATAAAACTGAAAGGAAAAGACTTCTAAAACCAAGAAGATGGATGGTATTTACAAGAGAGAATAGCATATGATGTAAAACTTGGGAAATAAAAGCTTGGGACATGACAGGAATGAGGAACTGTACCGGCCTTGGTGCTTTGCTGGGAAATATGAGGGAGATTCAGTTGGCGGCAACACAGGGTTGAGAAGCAGCTACAGGGCATCCCTTGAACTTCTTTTTTGTCTCTGACCTTTTGAAGTTGCCAGGTTCAACCAATTCTCTCCTCATGATTATATCTGAAGTGGGTCCCAGAGGCGGGAACCAAGAGTTCAGCAGAAATCTATTGGTTATCACAACTTCCATGAGAATGAAATGAGAGAGGACCGATATGATAGTTCTTAGGTTGATGAAACCTCACTAAATCAGACGTCAGCCCCAGTACATCAAAATATTATTCTACTTCACAACTATATACACCGATAAGATGCCCACACCACAAACAGATACATTGATGTTAAAGAGACGGGTGGGTATACAAATTCAAGAGCCAGGAGAGCAAAGCAAACCATCTAAGGCAGATGAAATGGCAAAGGAACATGATAAAAAAAAATCTCATACTTGAACCAATCAATGCATTCGTTATCTGGGCATGTTTTCAGGTTTTCTGGAAGTTGTGTTCGTGTGTGTGTGTGCACGCACTAGAATCAGCTGTGGTTCCATTCCACGCTCCGGAGGGGGTGCATCACACACCGAAGTCAGGAGCCTCTTCCTAAACTGGAAAGCAAAGTTAGTCCCCTCTGACCGTGAATGCCAACAGTGCTGAAATCTGCATTTTTTTCTGCCTCTCTGAATATTGTAAGAAATGGAAGATGACTGAAACCAGCAGTACCACTGAGCACAGTATTTTCACAAGAAAGTTTTGGGATTTTATATTGCCTTGATAATTAAAAGGCTGCTCTGGTTCTATTTGGCCCTGGATTTGTCAAACACAAAACTTTGCTGATATATAAATGGAAGGACATTTTACCCAGGAAAAGCTTCTGGTTTTGCACAGAAAATTTGCTCAAACTGGAGTGTTGATAAAGCATAAAGTGTGCCACCTTGAGTAGAAAAATCAAGATTATTATTTTTCTTTAAAGCATTAGCAAGTTTTTCTGAACAGCTGATGAAATGTGGAGTCTAACTTTCCTCTATGTGCTCATTCTTTTTCCTCACCAGTAAACAGTGAAAGGAACCTAGAAAGCAAAGCCCAGAGGTACAATTTCTCGAATAGAATCATTATTCCCTCATTCTTTGGAGTTTCCTGGTTTTGCTACAATAATCTGATGCTCCCTGGGAACCAGGAGTATCAACTCTTAAGTAGTTGACAAGGAAATGTTGCGTCATGACTATATTCATGTAACAGTCTTTAAAAATGTTCTCAAGTGGCTTATAGCAATCCTGAGGAACCTATCTTATGGGTTTTGTTCATTTGTTTTTTGGTTTTTCAGCCAGCATACCACCATTGGCTACTTAAAGAGTGCTATTTAAGGGGCTGCTTTGGAGGGCTGCTGCCTTGAGCAGAGCTTTGCATAATCCCCAATAAAGTTATTTTTCAGGTTAAAGATTTCCCTTTATTTAGAGTTGATATGTGCAGAGCAGGTACACAGAGCTAGGCTTCTAGGGAGGGCTCCAGCTCAATTCATAACACCATCAAGAACTCACGAAATGCATCCCAGTTACCAAAAATGTAGCCCAGAAAGGCTAGAGTTTTGGGTGGAAAGACATACCTATCTGGAGTCTTGAGAGTTTTAGGAGATTGCAGGTTGTTAAAATGAAGAATTGATCTTTAAGAGTAAACATTGGAAATACAAGATCCAGGTTGCAAGGGAGCAAGATTCAAAAGTTTGGATGATAGCATTTCTGCACAAATTTCAGAAAACATGAGCCTGTGTCTTCAAAACATCTGGCCTATCTGTGACGGTCACGGGACACCTTGACACTCGTGAGGGTGGCGTGGGGCACAGAACAGCCACTGAACAACCCTGATTGCAGAGACCGACCCTCAGAGTTGCCAGGGAGGCTGGCTCTTCCCTCTGTTTTCACAACAGATCCTCTCAACTCCAAGCCCTCCTCAGAGCCCAGGAAAGAATACGTCAAAGGTGATTTAAAATCCCGCAACTGCTCCAGCAAGGATGGCTAATGTGGCCACACACTTCTAATAGGCTCAAGTAGAATGATGGAATATTAGTAGTAGTATTCTTATTGAATAAGGGGGATAGCCCTACAATTCCTTGCAAGCACAGAGCTCCGGAAAGTGGAAAAACACATGTCTGGACATGATGATTATGGAGAACTCCCTTCGAGTGGGAAAAAAAACGTAACCCTCAGAGAACATTCTTCAATGGTATCAGGTCTCCGGTTAGAGAAATCTGTCTCTCTGTCTGTCTCTGTCTCTCTCTCTCTGTCTCTCTGTCTCTCTGTCTCTCTCTCTCTCTCTCTCTCACACACACACACACACACACACACACACACACACACACACACGCACGCACGCACTCCAGATAAAACCCCTGCAAAAGTGGACCGGCAGAGGAAGGCAATAGCCAGGCAGCAATCTCCGCGTTTGGCACGAACGATAGGGCTCATTTTGCATGCAGTGAGGTACAGCGGTGAGGTTGAATGGATGGAAAATCCCACTCGCTGATGTTACATAAATATCTCTTTCCCACAGACAGTTTTCCAGTTGAAAGGCGCCTATCATGGAGCCGGAGGTGACAGCCCAGGGAGGGCTGTTACCCCTGGAGATGGCTGTCCGGAGTGTTGCAGAGAGGACAGGCGCTTCCCACGGGCCCCAGCCCACCCCGGGGCCGCCTCCGCGACCTCGCAGGAGTCAGAGAGGGCAGCGCTCTCGCCTACCTTCTCCTGCGTCCCCTCCTTCCCATCGTCAGCTCGCAAGTGCTGAGAAGCCGGTGGAGAAAGCAGCCTGCTGATCTCTTTAGCAGCTCAGGCGCGCTAAGGGACCGCCGGCTCGTGCCTCTTAAAGAGGAAACTCTTGTGGAATCTTCAGGAAAGGGTGGTAAAGTTGAAAGGTCCGCGGTCTCCCTCCCGCTCGCCCGTGACAAGCTCCCGCCTTTAATTGGAGCTAAAGTGAGCAGCTGCCAGCCCGACGTTCCGTTGCAGACTCATGTTGTGCGTTGGCAACAATAAACAATTAATGTTGTTTGATTTCTTACATTTAGCAACCCAAGCAAACAGCTGCCATCTCCGCTCGCGGAAGCAAAGGGCTGGTCCTTGACTTGCCGCCGGCTCTGTGCCTGCGGGGAAGGGTCGGCGACTAGGAAACTTTGAGGTCGCGGCCAGATCGGGGAGGAGAAGGCTTTGGTCTTGGGGAGGGAAGGGGCGGAGGAAAAGGTGGATACTCGTTGGCATCCCCGTTGGAGACGGCAGGTTTTCACTGTCGTCTCCCAACCGCGGCTGGAGCGTAGGAGAACCGGAGTCGGTCCCTCAGGAACCTGTTACGCGCTGGCAGAACCCAGGCCAGAGCCTTCTTCCCCCGGTCCTTCCAGGGGCGCGGCCACCCCACCCCCCAGCCAAGGGTTGGCGGGTAGGAGCAGGGAGATGACAGCGCAGCTCAAGCTCTGCAGGCGCCGGGAGGGGTTGGGGGGACCGAGGAGTCCCCCGCTTTGGGGCGCTCTGTAAGCTCAGGCTCGCCGCCTGAGAAAGGACCTTGCCTGGGGGGTCCTGCCTGGGTGCCAGGCAGCGTCTTGGAGATTGAAGAGCCGCAGGGCGGCGCGGGATCCCGCAAGTTTGCAGCCGGAACCGCGCCTCCCAGGCTGGAGCAGCCACTTGTGGGAAAGCCTGGCGCTGGGGTTCTGGCTGCTGAGTCGTGATCCGCAGCCCCACCGCGGGGGTAGCCCTCCCTCTCCTCGGGGGTGGAGAGATGCAGCAAACCAGAGAGAGGGCACCCCATTCCCCTTCCCTGCTTTCCTCGCCGTGTCTCACCGGCCTCCCCACCAGTGGCAGGTGTTTCCCATTCACCACGCAGCCCCCGCAGTGAAGGCGCGCGGCTGCAGCTGCGCCTGCCTGGGTCTAGGGGCGGCGGAATCGCCGGGCGACCGAAAAGAGGGAGACCGGCAGGAAAACTGGAGGGGCACAGCCTGCTTTGCTAATCCCCAGAATCGACTGTCACAGAGGTTTGCAAACATCGTCAGGCAAGACTTGAGGCGCCCAATCGGTCGTGCACGCCAGGAAAGAAGATCCAGCACAGCCCGCCGCCGGGACTGGGAACCTGCAGCCACCATCTGAGCGGAAGGAGGCGCGCGAGGTGTCCGAAGGGGCACGGGAATTCCTAAAAGAAACGGTCCCTTCTGGGTCCTCGGAATGGAGAAAAACGGGGGAGAGGGGGATCACTTACTCTTGTGGGGCTGGCTCCGCGCTGGCGAATTTCAAGCCTCTTGATTCACAAATGGCTGGCGGGACTCGGGGTTGGCTCCCGAGGGCGGCGAGCACCGAACGGTCCCCGCGCGCTGGGCAGGTGCCTCCGGATTCCGTTCATGCCTCTAGGAGCTGCGGGGCCGGGCGCGGAGACGCAGAGCGGGCGCGCTGGGCTCTGGGTGTCCGCAGCCCAGAGTGGAGCGGCTGGGTGGACGCTACCGTCTGTGCGCAAACCGGCGACCGAGGACGAGCTTCGAGGAGGCAGGGTGATTCCGAATAAATCCTCTAAATCTGGGCTGAGCTCTCCGGCGTGCGAGCCCGCCTGCCTGCCAAATGTAACTGTGAAGTGATGTGGAAAAGTGAACCGGGTGCCTCCCCTGACGGATCTCATTGGGCAGAGCTCAGAGGCAGGTCTACCACTTGGAAATTCGTGTAAGCAGTCCCCCTCTCCGCCCCCTCCCAGCCTTCCCCCTTCGCTCGTGGCTCCTCCGCTCTCCCCCTTACCAAGTGGGCACACAACTTTTAGCTGCTCGCGACCGAGCACGCCCCGCGCGTCTCCGCCGCCAGGGGAGGCGGCGGGTGGAGATGCGCCCTTCTGAGCAGGGCGCGCAGCCCGCGGAGGGCCAAGCTCCCAGCCAAGGGGGCTGGCAGATGCTAAAAGGATGCGGGGGAGGTACCCGAGAGCTCTCTCTCTCAAGGCTTACCTGAGATTTGGGGCTGGCGTTAGCTTAAAAAGCGTCTCAGTGACCCACAACTGTTCTCCGTGGTGGGCGGGGGGCGTAGAGGGCGCACAGGGCAGTGGGGTCTCATGGGCAGCTTCTCTCCTCGTTATTCCAAGAGCGTCTTGCGAACAGAGTGGGGTGTTTGTAAGACCGCTGCCTTCTACTCAGACGATACGGGTTGAGAGGCCGAGTGTCTCGGTCTTGAGGGCGGAGCGCATTCCTGATATCCCCAGGCTCCTACTCCTTGGGGGCGAGGAGATGAGGGAGAGCAGAGGGGCGCGCAATAAGGGGAGAGGGGAGCAGAACTTGCTTGGGAATAAAGGGAGGCATCGCTAAAGGTCTTCTCGGGGTGTCCTGCCTCCAGATTTCTGTGTAGGCATCAGGCGTGCAGCTCCTCAGCCTCCGCCAAGAGGTGCCCTGTCTGCTGCTCCTTCAAGTCCTCGGATGGACTCCGCTCTGATCTTGAGAAATGGCCATCCTCCGGGAGAGCCGGTGTAAGAAGAAGGGATCATAAATTAGGAGGTCCCTTTTCTTCTTATCACTGAGGTTAATATGTGGAAATGTTCTCATCCGCTGTGATCATCGTTTAATAAAATTAGTAAAAAAAAAAAAAAAAAGGATAAAGCAATCCTTACTTTTTTGTTTAACTCCCTCTATAGAAAAGCCCAATTGAGCCCATGGCCTGTGCCTTAGAAGTGCTTTCTGAGGAAGGGTTTTACCATCTGGGGACAGAGCCCAAACAGATGGAGAAAAGGGTGCCAAGGACCAGACACAAGGTCTGCAGCGCTTGCACTGTCTGACTCAAATTAATGAGACAGAGTGAGCAGAATGAGAAAATAGATACAATATGCGTATACTATATATGCAGATTTGACATTGTGCATGTGTGTGTGTGTGTGTGCTGCATCTAGCATCCCACTGTGAAATATTGAAAAGGATATTGACTCTTGGTCCACTGTCTGTCTGTCTCACATTCTAACTGTCATGGGCAAGAAACTTAGTGAGTAATTTCGGAGAGGAAGAGCTAAGGAGAACCAGGAGGTATTTTTGTTTCTCCCCCAGACAGTCACTAAATAACTGTTTGTTCTTTCCGCAGACTCTGTGTGCTTACAGGGTATTCAGGAATTAGCTAATTCAGTCTTGAAAAAAGAACAGCCGTCAAACCTCAATCACAATGTAACTGCTGCTAGACCAGGCAGTCCCAAGTGGACAAAGAAATAAATCCCACCTTGGGTTGGGCTTCATTTCCAGCCATTCATTTTCACTTTTTTTTCTTTATTTCTGTTGTTGATACTATTGCAGATGTCCCCATCTCCCTCCCAGTTAGCCCCCCCTCCCGTCTTCCCAGCCTCTCATTTTCACTTTAAACAAATGGTCTGAACCTTTCCTTGGGGCACCTTCTTCCATCAGCGAGAACTAAAGAAAAGCTTGTGTGTTGCCGAAGGCTGGGAACTGTCACGAATAACAAACTCATCCCAAAAGGAAGCCAGAATGGTAGAGGTAGACAATACCCGCAAATCTCATTTTCTTAAAGGGGGGGGGGAAAGCTGTTCTGACAAAGTGAAGAGAGTTGGAATCCAAAGGCTTTCGGTGCCTGGGGTTAGGAAGAGTATATTTTGACTCACCTTGTCCTCAGGTGCTCTGAGAGCAGTTACGGCCATGGCCATTGAGTTCTGGCCAACTAGAATTCACAGTAGTCCCCTCTACCCTGTTGATCTCTCCTCAAAGCGCTGCAGTAGGAATTTCCTACTCATTTCCTCCTGATTCTTAGGAGAGGTCTGGATGATTAAGCAGTGTGAAAGAGGATTAAGGTAATGTTATAAAGCCCTATAAGGATGTTTCCAAAATAATCAGGGATGCTGAAAGACAAGGCGTTTGCCTCTTTAACAATTCCACCCACGCCTAATAAGATGCAGCGGAATGTCACAATGGTGAGAGCCTAACTCCTTAAGAAAGTGTTTCCTTTTCCACATCCTTTCTGGGGTTGCAGACTTCCAGCAGGAAGAGGGTTGTGTTACATAGGCTTTTTGGAATGGACAGTGAAATTGCATGTGTTGTGAAGCATTCGCGGGGGCGGGAAGGGGGTTATCTGAATGGCTAGGAGTATAATCTAATGAAGAGTTGGGAATGGGGTAGAGAACACTGCATCCAGAATACCCTTCGCTGACTGGCACACAGAGCGGGATGAGGCAAAGGTTCCCCCCAGCCTGGGTGTCATGACAAGCAGACAGTTTTGCAGAGGAGTCTATGGCAACTGAATGAGATGGAGAGGCACTCCAGTAGTAAAAGACACTACTTTTTCACCATGGGCGGGGCTTCTGCTATCATTTTGACTGCAGGAGACAGACAGCCATGAAGTGGCTGGTTAGTTGGAGCGTAGCATCAGAAGGCTTACAGGAAGCAGAGGCCTGGAGTGGAGAAGAGCCAGGGAGACTCCGACTTCTGTAGGTTGAGCAGGGAATGGTAGAAGAGAACATAATGATTATTTGCTGCATGGGACTTCAGTTGTTTTCTCCTTTTCATTCTTCAGTGCATGCTTAGAAACTAAAATAATGTTTAAAAATCCCAAAACAAAAATAAAATGTGTTTATCATAGTACGATTATTGAGAACATTCAGATGTATTAGTTGTTTTCAAATTTAGAGTAACTCATTCATTCATTCATGCATTCATGGACTAGCTCCTACAAGTAAAAAGTTGAAAAGTCTGGATTCCGTGAACAAAGGGATTTCATAACATGATATCTGCCAAGGGTATTTGAAAATAAGAGTTAAAATAAAAACATTAAGAATGTAAAGTATGAAGATGGCCAAAACATAAATGTTACACCAATTAGTATGTAATATTTTGGGGAAATTCAGTCCTTTTTTTTACATTTTATGTTAAGGAATCCTAATAAAGAAATCTAAAAATAACCATGTCCTTTTTCTTGTGTGTTGGGGTGGGGCGGGACTAAGTAATATATTGCAAATGTGGCATTAGACAAAAGAAAGTTTACAATTTTATTTTCAACTTCAATTGTGTAAGGATGAAAAAAATCAGAAAGCAGCCTAAAGAAGTTTGTTGATGTTTGAATGACTTTAGGAAAGTGTTTTTTTTTTTTTTTAAGTTTTAGAGTTGGTTTTAAACCAGTTTTTTTTTTCTCCTTAAAATCATGAACAGATACGATGCTGCTCCAGTTACGTGAGTGTGAGCAACCACAGTTGGGCCTCATGCTTGGACCAGGGCTTGCCTCCCTCTTCTCAGGGGCTGTGCTAGAAACTAAATTCTTGTGCCTGGCATCTGGGTGGGGCTGAGAAACCTGGGTTTGTAACCAATGCTCCAGGCGACTCTGCTGCTTGCTAAACTTTAAAAAACCACCGCCTTGTGTATTGTTCTGTTTGTTTTTTCCTGGTGATATCTATCTCCATATTTATGAGAAAGATAAAGAATATTCTGAAACAAAATACTATCTTGTAAAAAAAAATAAAATAAAGGAAAGCATATGCACACTGAATTTATCATGTGGTTACTTCACCAAGTTTAGTATAGGATTTGAAAGACTGACCTGGTATCTTTGGAAGTGGTTATGGCTTCTTAGGCTGAAAACACCGGTGAGCTTGCCGTTCAGAGTGTGGTGCTCTCTATAGTTCGTGGCCTCTGGTTTTAGCTGTCCCTGAAATTAGGCCTGGATCTCTTCATATCAACTGTCATTACCAATCTGGAACTGGCCATTATATTTTCAGTAAATGGAGGTGTAAACACGTTGGTGAAAACCACATCTGTGCCGAGAGCCTTTGGAGAAGGTTTTAAAAATGGCATTATCGCCCATCTTCCCAGGTGCTAGCAAAGAGATAAGCTCTGATTCAGCTTCTAAACAGAAACTGGGGGAGGGAAGAGGGGGGCGGTGGATTCATTTAAGGGACCGGTACAAAGCTATCCAATAAGCCAGCCCGGATTTTTGTGGACTACTCACTTAGCATTTTCACTTTCTTTTTTCAGACAGAGAAGAGCAGTTTGATGAAAATTTCAGACCCCTCTTGTTTTAAAATGGGAGCCATGAAGATGAAAAAAATAAAATAGAAAGAGTTCACATTGTGCTTTAAAAAATAATAATAAAGAAGAAAGAGAAAGAGGAAGGATGGGGAGCCTCTCCTCCCCTCCCTGAAATACTACAAGTTTCATGTATCAGATTGTACTCAATATTAAAACCTGATAATTCAATCTAATTGATCTTAAGTCTGATTGGGGAGATTGCCAGCATTTGGAATTTGCACAAGTATCATTACCTATGCATAGGGCCATGCAGATGCATGGGTGAAAAAGCCCCACCGGCATCTCTTATTATGCCTAAAATTGAGTTTACAGTGCTGATCAGTCGTTATCGAGTTGGCGATTCCAGGGAAGACTGCTAGATAGGCATTCGACAACTGCTCCAAGAAGTTGAAAGGACATTGCCTTTTGTGAACAGAATTTCTTTATTAATCCAAGCGGCGTAATGCTGCCTAAGGAGTTTTTTGTTTGCTCAATTATGAAAGCTATGCTGCCGAGTGAAACCTGGCACGGCTTTTCGGATGCCTCTGCAGCCTGCCTCGACCCCTGGTCCCGCCGAAGTGGCTGTGCAGGCGTTTTTCTCTGCTACCTCAAGTGCCCTCTAGCGTGCAATACAGGCGCAGGTTGCTCTGTGCGAGGAGGTGGAGAAAAAGCAATACCCTGCCAATCGCGGTCTTCATTCCTGAATGGCTCGGCGTTTCCTTCTCTCCTTCCTCAAAGGGTTCATTTCCACGGAAGTGTTTGGCCAAACAAAAAAGGTGCCGGTGCTTTTGCATGAAAAGCAAATCACTCATTGGCTAAACTGGGAAACAAACGCGCTAATCCTTTCTCCGGGGTTTCTTTTGCACATCCATCATCATTTTCCAGAAGTTTCATACACTCCAGGAATCAGGCAAATCAAAAGGAGGTAAGTTGCCTCCTAGGAAGAAATTCCGTTTTGTTCCTCACTCGCTGCAGCCCAGCGAGAAGCCATGTGTTGCAAATTGATTGACCTCTCCCTGGGCTTTCAGTTTTGTCTCCATAAAACTGCCTAATACTTCTCTCTTGCCTCAGGGGGGTGGTATGAGGCCTAATGGAGGTTTCTAAAAAATTTCAGTTCCTCAGATACAATTTGATAGACAGCCGAGCCTGCCTTTCATCTTGTATCTACTAAGAGGGTTTCAAACATTCTTTGGTAGTTAATAGGGGAACTATGGCCAGGATCTGTTTGTTCATAAACAGGTCAGTAAAACAACTGTATTATAAATAGGGGATTTGCTCAGGAGACGTAGAATGGTCGGAAATAAGAAAGACCATTTGGAGAAGGAACAATGTCTGTGTGTGAATAAATACAGCTAAACAGTTAAAGCAAAATTCCTACAAGACCTATATCTGGGCATATCTCCCTCAATTTTCAAACAAGCTAACAATAACAGAAGGTAATTTTATTCGCCCAGATGCCACCCACTGAACACTTAGTCTCTGAGCAAGAAGGAGATCCCTGTGAACAAACCTGTACATTGGCATCTGTTCAGGTGGGAGGACATCCACGCACCTGTTATGCAACTGAGACATTTATTTACTAATAATACAATTACGACGCGGCATTGTTTTGCCAATACCCTTATTGCTATGAAGTTTTAATGGGTAAGCAAAGAGAGAGGCAAATTCACATAACACACTCCATTAGTTCCTTGACGTAGAGTGTCTCTTTAATTAGGGAGTCCCTAAAGTCTATGGCCATGCCATCCTGAAGGCGCCTGATCTCGTCTAATTATTGAGGTGCTATCGGTGGATAGGCTACTGTTGGTATTCTTTAAAGTGTGAGAAAGCTGAGGCTCAGAGAAGTTACGTGATTTACTCAAGGATGCACAGTTAATACGTTAAAAAAGTGCAATTTAGCCCTGCTGGTGTAGCTCAGTGGATTGAGCGTGGGCTGGGAACCAGAGGGTCCCGGTTCGATTCCCAGTCGGGGCACATACCTGGGTTGCGGGCCAGGTCCCCAGTGAGGGCTGTGTGAGAGGCAACCATACATTGCTGTTTCTCTCCCTCTCTGTCTCCCTCCCTTCCTCTCTCTCTAAAAATAAATAAATAAAATCTTTAAAAAAAAAGTGCAATTTAAACTCAGCATTTCCCAATGTTACGTATAATCTAGTACTACCTCTCAAAACTAAAATTCTACTAACTATCATAACCTGCTTTTAAAATAGCATTATCTCATTCTCAAAGAGACTCCTGCATTACAATTCAAAAGGAACTAACCGTTATGTGTTCTCAAAGAGAATCAGAATTCCTTCATTGCATGTGGTTTTATAAATAGGAACCTGATTCCATGGCTAACCAACTAAATGAGACTCTCCAAGGAGAATGTGTATTTTTTCAAAACAAACAAGGTGATTCTGATT
Organism: Micronycteris hirsuta; assembly: GCA_004026765.1. NCBI lineage: Eukaryota > Metazoa > Chordata > Mammalia > Chiroptera > Phyllostomidae > Micronycteris > Micronycteris hirsuta. The sequence goes on from PVJI01001286.1 coordinate 165,807, forward strand.
CAGCATAACAAACACCATTCTGGGGATCTTATGAGAATATGAAGCCAAATGGACTCCAAGGTCTTGTCTAACTCCTCAGCCCTGGAGTCCAAGGTGAAGGCAGATTTCTGCTATTCCTGTTTAGATCTGTATAGCCCTTCATATATTTCCAAGTACATCCGCTCTCTTATTTGATCCTTGCAATAATTGTGTGAGGAGAGAAGATGTATTATTTCCTTGGTGTTATAGAGTTACAAGCTTTTAGAGCCGAAAGGGTCCTTAGAGATCATCTAGTTCAACCTCTTCATTTTATATAAAAAGAATTGGGTAAGGTTTTTGACTTCTGAGCCTAAGGTAACATGACTAACTCTTTGGGAAAAGAAGGAAAGAAGGAAAGGAAGGAAGGAAGGAAGGAAAGAAACAGGACCAGATCCTAGGTCATTTTAAGTCAGGTTGTCACTTGTCCCAGCAAAGACAGCCCAGTGAAAACCCATTAAGCTAAGAACCTGAGTAGTCCCGAAAACATGAAGTCAGGAGAACAGGCGGTGGGAGGGGGGGTGAAGAAAAAAACATCGTTCAGGTACTCAGATCCAAATTAATGCAGTCTCAAAAAGGTCTTCTTTCATTGGCCGGTGAGATTACATTTACTTCCTGCACCTAGTATCTGCTCAGTCTAATATGTCTTGTCTTGGTTGAATTATTTCAGTACTCTGGAGCCCGGCTCACTAATGCAGCTCCAGAGTCTCCTTCCAATCGATCTTATGTGCTGGATAGTTTGGAGTGAGGATTATTGGAAAATTGGAGGAAGACAACAACATCGGAAAAAAAGTAATTATGCCCTCATATGTTCTGAGGTACCCCACATGTTTTCTGTCATCTTCCAATAGGAAACCCAAATAGAAACCACCCCTTTCACATGGAGATAAGACTGACTCCTGCATTCTCCCAAAGCAGCAAAAAACAAATGCACATGGCTTGCCAAAATGATGGAGCCTGTTGAATTGTGCCCTTTTTCTTTCTTGCCTAATGGTATTCTGGCTTTCTTCCCTCAAATTATCTCATTGTACCTGAGCGGGGAACACTGTAATTTTTCGCCAGGTTGTATTCTTTCCTGAAATTAGCTAGGACCTATGACCACTTTCCTGGAATAAAACGTGATGATAAATGGCTCTCGCAGTTGTAGGTATTATTATGGGATGTTTAACATCCTTCTAGGCTCTGCAGAGATTGACTGGCCTATGTTATTTCATTTATTCTCCACAAGACCTTCCTAATGTTTCAGATGAAGAAACCATGAAGAGAAATGTAGATTACTTCTCTGAATCCCAATTAGGCCTCTTTTCATCTCTCCACTATCATTTCACAGCATAATCTATTTGCCCTGTAGGCACCCGCCAAACTAGACCTTTCTCGGTCTTTTGAAAATGTTCACTTCCTTATTTGGGGGTAGGGGCCATGATGCCTGCAAGAAAAAGCAAAGCATTTGGAGTCATATATACGTGGTTTCAAGTCCTGGCTGAACACATGCCTTGTTCTGCAAATCAGACCAGCTAGCTGGTTCACCAGTTTGATAACCACTCTGAGTCTCATCCATTCTCCGCAGGTTTTGTTGGACTGTTGAACTCATAGGGTTTTTTTTTTTTTTTAATTAAAAGGTGCAATGAAAGAAACAATGTCTACTTTTCAGTATATGTTAGTTTCTTCTCCGGTGAGTCCATCAATACCCACCTAAAAAGAGCAGAGGGCCAGAACATGGGTCTTTGGAGAAATCCCTACAGGGAGGCCACTCCTCTTAATTGTGTAATCCCGTCCCATGGCCTCACGGGGCATTGAGTCAAACCTCAATTAGCCATTCGGATGGCATCACCCACTGTTCTCGGGGTGTGTTCTCCACCACACCCCGAGCTCCAGGCAAGCCAGCCTTGCACCTCCAAAGCATCACTTTCTCAGCAGCTTATACCTTGCACACACAAGTGCATTCCTTCCTGAGATTAAAATTGTGTTTTTTATTATTTTGTCTGCTCCCCCTCACCCCTTCATTAGTAAGAGGCTTAAAGCAGCCAATGTTAAAAGGAAGCCAGCTTCAGTCTCATGATCTGATAACAGTATATGAATTCATATTTTGCATTGAATGATGTCAAGGATAAATCATAAGATCCCCAGGCATAAGTGAGAGAAAAAAGGGTGAGGGCCAAAATTCTTCTGGAAGTAGAGTTCTCCTACTTATCTGGTGAAGCAGGCTGTGGTATCAATTTTAAGTCAGGAAGGTGCTAGAAGTCAGGCAGGGATAAGCACAAGCCACTAGGCTTCATACTCTAGTTCAAAACATTTGGTAGGTGAGCCCTTGGCCAGCTGAGGGCTCCAAGGAAGGAGCTACGTGCCACACTCACTTTCCTGTCAATGAACTCTGCTGGAAAATTCTCATTTATCCAATTATCTGGAAGTCATGGACCTTGGAGACTAGAACGTGACCAGCCTGCACAAGGGAAGGTCTCAGGGAAAGAAGTCTGGGCCCGGAAATGCCTGGGTAGAGGCTGTAAAAAGATATGGCTCCTCTGGAGACATCCCTAGAACCTGAATTTACATAGAAAGAACACAGTTTATATACGTATATACACAGTATATATGCGTGTGTATATGTATATATGCGTATGTGTATCTGTATTGTGCTACTGGTAATTTTAGAGGAGCCCAAGATCCCTGAGATTCTCCCTGGAATGGCCACTGGTTTTAACTCCTACTCTGGGGCTGCAGTTGGGATCAGTTTGTTGAACAGACCCTGAGCACACAGAAACGGCTTTCTTCATCTCTCAGGATACTTCTCAACGGAGAGGGGCCATTGTCTATTTCCAGATGAATCACAGATATGACTTACACTCTTAAGTCTTCACTCACATCCCCTCTGTTACTCCTTGCACACCTCTGTAGCACAAGACTGAACACACTGCCCTATCATCTTACGTGTATTTGTCCATCACCCTAACTAGATTGATCCCAAGCTCCTTGAAAGCAGAGACTGTATCCTCCCTATCTGCGTTATCCCAAACTTAGCCCCAAGCCTGGTATGTTGTCAATGCCGAAGAATTGCATTATCTAAGGCAATGAACTAATACATATGACTGCAAAGATAACTATGGCATTGTTGTCAATAGTTAGCCAGAAATAGGCCTAGATTTGGAGTCAGAAAAATCAGATGGCCCAGCAGATTGGTGGGGGGAACTCAGCAAGCAGAACAGATTTCACTGGAAGGGAGAGAGGGAGAGGGAGGTGGCACCACAAAGGAAAAGGAAACACCACCAGGAAACTCACTCTCTGAGGACAGAAGTAGAGCAGTACAGATAACGCGCTCAAGGGCTGAACAATCGAAAAGAAATTAAAGGTTCCTCCAACTGACACAATTAGGAGTGAACACCAAGAAATAACTCAGATCCCAAATGGCGATTTGCATAATAGAGTAGTAATACTTGTGGAAATAATCGTTATAATGACACCAAATATTAATGAGAATTCATCAGCTCTTTAGTGCCTCAGGAGTCGGCACCTCAGTGTTTACAAAGCAATTTCACGTGCAGGAAGTAAGTGACCCCCCAGGCAGAGTGCACTGCCTCTGTAGCTTTAGACTCTCACACAGAGCACCCCGCCCCGAAGATGCAGCTTGGAGACGGATTCCTAGCATCCTCGCTCTGGAGGAAGGAGTGACCTTCTTTCTCCTTCTTTCTCCGGAGTGAGCTTCTTTCTCCAGACTTGTTTTCGAGTCCCCGTAGCACAGAAGAAATGCTCCATAAATTGTTGTTAATTTACCGTCTCATATCCACCCCACAGCAATGGTGTCCAGTGCGCCAGTTATTCAGATGAGGAAACCGGAAACAGCTAGTTAGAGTCGAAGCCAGGAAGCCAGTCTGAGATCTTTGAACACACTGGCTTTTTTTTTTTAAAGCTTTTACTTATGTATTTTTAGAGAGAAAGAAAGGGAGGGAGAGAAACATGGAGGTGAGAAACATCATTGGTTGTCTCTTGCACCTGCCCCGACTGGGGACCGAACCCGCGACCCAGACAACCTTTAGCTTTGTGGGACGATGTCCAAGCGACTGAGCCACACCAGTCAGGGCACACATTAGCTTTTTCTACTTTGCCTAACTACTTTCTAGAAAGATTACCAAGGTCACATTGCTTATTCATTACTTCTTTTATGTTAGGAATTCTAAGAATGCGCATTCCTTTAGCATTCATTGAGAGGGCCAGAGAAATCTCATGCCAAAGTCACAGCATCTCATGCTTTGTAAAAATCAAGGGCAAGCCTTGGCACTGAGTCAGTCTGAAGCACCTAAAGTACTCCTTCAGATACTGAAGTGGTGGAAAACAGGGAAGGCGTTTTGCATCTGGATGTAAAAATCCATGTGTATTCTCAGGGAAATGGAAACCATGCATTTCTGATTAATTTGCACTTAAATCAATGAAGTGTTTTGGAAAAGATAGCTGATATTCAAGAAGCCTTTTTAAAAGAGCCTAATGAGACTTTAAAGCTGTTTTTTGCCTTAAGAAAGAAGCCTCCTTTTCCCCCAAGATCTTACACCCAAGTGATGTGATTTTAAAGTCTCGTTTATGAACAGCATCTTATGGCTCTCAAAATCTTTCCCTTTTTCCCTACCCAGAGGTAGTGAACCTGTATTTTATTCTATTATTAATATTTTTTCATTTATCTGTCTGTGGTAGGCAGTTAGATAGATGTGAGCTGAGCAAGGAGGATGGGCCAGATACAGAAGGTCACCAGGGTGGAATGCCCTGGCTGCCTAGCAACAGGCAAAACTGGGAAAACAAGGCCCTCCCTCCTAGGGTGACCTTTCCTCCGCTAGCATATGGCTGGTCTTGTGGTTTAGATCCTTTGACATTTCCTCTCACTGGCCATGTGGTTCGGACCCTGCTTTGACCTTTCCTCCCCTGGCATGTTGCTGGTCAGGGCGCTTAGACCCACTCAGAGGGGGAACAGCCAAGGGGGCTGGAGAATAGCCCTTAAGCATTGAGCTCCCAGTACAATGAGGTTCTGAGCCGCATCTGATACTCTAGGCCTCAGTTGTATTTGCTCCAGGCCCCGAAAAGCAGCAAAACCAAACAGGCAATGCCAGAGTTAACATCAGGACCAGCTACATAGACTAACAACCCTCTGCCCTGGTGCCAACCAATCAGTGGAGACCAAGACCCTGAAAGGACACACCTGGAAAGCTGAAGAATATTCTATTGAGACCCTCCCCTGAGAGCTCCTCTAAAATCTCCACCCTTAAAAGCTCTTAAGATGGAGGACCCAGCGGGGGCACTCCTGCATCTTTCTGCTGCTCACCGTCTTCCTCCCCCAGGTGTGTTACCTTCCTCCCTCCTAAGCTCCAAGGGCCCCCTTCTTTTGCCTCTGTAACTCATTTCCTAAACCCATTTCTTCTAAAGCTCACTTCTTCTACCTCTGTGACTTTCTGAATAAATGTTCTCTTATAGTGTGAGTCTTGGCTCTGAGTTCTTTCCTAGCTCAAGTATGGAGGTTGCTGAACCAAGGTCTGGTCCGACTCCACCGGTCTAACACCTGGTGTTGTTCTCACTGCACCCAATGTGTCTGTTTATTTTGCCGGTGTAGCTTTTAATAGAACAGACAGATAGACTTGAGGAAGTTGTCACAATATTGGATGTGATTTCTTCAGGACTACAAACACCTCAGAGTGTTCTAGAAAAATGAGGGGTGGCTTACACAAGTTAAAAAATATTTTTGAGTGAAGATAGGATATGTGGGTTTGCAATGAATGGAGATTTAACGCTTGTAGAATAGACAGGACAAAAGGACAAACTGTTTTGAGGGTTGAGGGAAGCCAGAGTTAATTGAGCAGTGAGTATATGCTGGTGTCTTTACAGAACGCTACTCCACGTAACCCTCTCCACTGTTTGGAAATGCAGGTAAAATCACCTCCATTTCTCAGTTAAAGACGGAAACTGAAAGCAATTCCACCCTTGGCTTTCCAAACCTGTTAGGGAGCCCCCACGTTTGTCACGCTGCAGGTGTGCACCCCGTGGTGATTTCTGGTGCAACCCAGACACGGAAAATAAATACCATTGGATCTCATGGTGGGAGAGTTACTTGCTTTTCAATTCTCTTTCAAGCCTCTGATTATGTCGAGAGAGAGCATTTCGGTTGCCTTCCAGTGCCGATCTCTCTAAACAGAATGCTCGCCTCAGGCTCAGAGCCTTAAGCATAAGCCAAGTGCCTTGTTAGAAGGTTAAGAACATTGTTTGGTATTCATTCATTTTATTTCCAACTTTATCTTGTATTTATGGCAACTGAAAATTATTTTCTTATTTTTAGGTATAGCTATAAGTTCCCTTTTTTAAATTTTTTTAAAAGATTTTATTATTTTTTAGAGAGAGGAGAAGGGAGGGAGAAAGAGAGGGAGGAACAGCAATGTATGGTTGCCTCTCATGTGGCCCTCACTGGCCTGCAACCCAGGCATGTGCCCTGACCGGGAATCGAACCGGGATCGTCTGGTTCCCAGCCCGTGCTCAGTCCACTGAGCTACACCAACCAGGGCTATAAGTTCCCTTTTAAAACAAATGTTTACATTCTTAATGAAGTGAGTTGATTAAAAAATTACATCATACAGATGGCGTACAGACTTTTAAAAAAGAACACTCACATGAACTATTCAAATGATTACAGCTAAGGGGGGAAAAAACTATCAGCATCCTTTCAAAGTACATTTGTCAAGTCAAGTGCCCCCCTAAACTTGAAGATATACACATGTAAAGAATTCCTCCTGAGCTGAAAAGTTGCTATTCGATATCAAATGTTTCAGATTTCTCAACTTTGATTTCCTATAAAATCAACTCTTAAAGATATAATATGTCAGGCCTGGGAGTTATGAAGAATATAAGCAGTCCTATCTTTTCCACTGGACACTGCAGAACTGCTTTTAGGGTTCAGGTGCAAACAGTATGGCCCTGCTGTATCTCCGTCTGCCTCCCCATGGATATTTCAAAACAATGACCATCACCTTCTGATAACATCCTCCACATAGGTTGATAAAACCCCACTGTAGTTTCTTCTTTTTCTTAGGAAAGACTTTCCAGCATATAGATTTGCAGCAGAGCATATAGAAAAAAAAAAAAAAAAAAAAAAAAAAAAAAAAAAAAAAAAAAAAAAAAAAAAAAAAAAAAAAAAAAACCAACTAGAATCTACTTCCATTTTTTTTGTTCCTGTTTTATTTGGTTTATTACCCAGTTTCATATGGGGAGACATTGTAGTCCTCGTCAACGAGAGTTTATTTTTATTTTTTTCCTTGCCACTGTAAAGGGAAGTCAACATATTGCTCATAAAATGTTAAAGTCTTTATGAACTGCTGATAGATATCAAGGAAAGGCTCTAAGGATTAAAAGGTGAAATTGTGGCAAAATATCCACTTCCTCTAAATATTATCTTCAGTAGCTTTATAGCAAATATTGCTGAAGAGAGGGAATATAAATCACTGTATTCCCCCAGGACTTAATACTGAAGCACCATTTATGTTTTGCTTTTGTTTGAATTACTGACTAGCACTCTACTGAGTGAGGAAAAGGAAGAAAAGGAAGAAACACTTTACAAAGAAAAGTAGATAGAAAATGAGATGAGAAAAAATAGAAAAGGAAGTAACTGAACTTTATCTGATCTTCTTTTGATCCTTGGGTCTGCCTAATGTGGCCAGGTCCTTGGGACTTGGGGAATATCTCTGGATATTCCCAATTTTAAAACCCACACAGACACAGCTCTTTTCAAAGCCACAACTCTGGAAAGCATTTTGGAAATGCATGAGTTCGGAGTCAGAAAATCTGGGACATGTTCTGGTCCCTATCGCTTACTAGGTACAGGGCCTTCAGAAACTGAAATAGCTAGTGCTGTTACGTTGTTTTGATCTGTTTGTCTTTGAAAAACGAGGTTCGGGTAGGCATTGCTTGATAAATTGTAACAAGACCCTCCCTGTCCCCTTCTCTACCTGCCCTGCAAATTTGTTCCTGCTGATCGAGTCAGTCAAGATGAGAATGCTAATTTATGAAAGTGGTCTTTTATCAATGTCACTTTGATATCTACACAGATTTCATGTTTTTTCTTCTTCTCCCATCACAGTTACCCACTGTACCACCCCTCGTTTAAAACTCCTGGAACTTCAGGCTCTTTCTTAGTCATTGGGCAGAAATAACGTTTGCCTCGCCTCTGTCATTAGACCGTAGTAGAAAGCTAATAAGGTGAAATGCACGCAAGAGAACTATGTCCACTGTACGCCCGACACAGTTATGATGTTTTTACGGTAATGTTTGAGATCAAAACACAAAACAAAGCAGTAGAGCTTTTCCTATTTTTCTGAAATTCTGAGTGACATATTATCCATCCTTTTCCACAGTGATATTGCAAACAGGGAGGCTGGAGTCCACTCTCTATGTGTGAGGGCTGGCATCTCTCTGGTCAGCAGACCTCCTTGTCTGGCTTGCCACTCCCTTTCAAAATGTCACCACGAGCATTTCCCAGTAAGAGCTAAGGCATTATGTGAGCGCTTAGCGGTAACACTATTCCGTCTGTTTGATTAACCCGCTGGAAGTCAGTGTCTTATTAATGTAGAAATAAGTGCACATATAAATACATCTACATGACTACTTGCTTTCATCAAGCAGGCATTAATTCCCAGGTTGTTACCCCACTTAGTACCAGGTGCAGATAATTCAGAGATGAATGAGACAAGATGTCCTGAAAAGCTCAGTCAAGTGGCAGAGACAGACAATGTGAACGCGCTGTGAACGAGCTCGGTGCAATGACAGCTCTCGAGAGCAGCAGCAGAATGGATTGCGAGAAATGGGGATGGCTTACGCGTCAGAGAGTATCCTGGGAGATGTCACTTAACCTCCCAGAATATCCTCATAGCCCTCTAACCTTGGGAGTCACTTAACTTCTCTAGCAGGTCGTCAGGTGCGGCTGGAGTGTAGATACACGGGAGAATACAAGGTGGGTTGTGCACCCAGAAAGTTCAATTGACCAGCTCTGGGGGCCTTGTCTGTTAGACTGATAAATTTGGACATTAATCTATCAAGCCTCTGCTGAGAAACATCCAGGAAGTATAGACATATCTATCACCTCTATGATAGCCGTGTAAAAACATATCCTGGAGTTCTGGGGCCGGAATGCCACTTTAAAAATAACTACAATAATAATAAAACAGCAGTGAACACAAAATAGCACTGTTCTGAGTGCGCTTAACTCATTGACTGCCCAGAAGTGTGAGGTACAGAGAGGTTAAGTAACTTGCCATTGATCACACAGCTAGTGTAACTCAGAGATCCTACCTTTAATCATCATATCACACTGTAGTAGTCCAGGCAGGAAAATGGAAGGGCTTGCTTGAATGAAGCTGAAGCATTGTGAAATGTACTTTTTATTTGACTGTGCATTCTGGACTTGCTATCTTTCTGCCTATCATATTGTTAGTTTCTTTTTCTGGAGCCTTAGGCTCCAGTATAGGCCCTCTGAATTCCATGAGTTATTAATTTTATTGTGTTCTAATGGAGCCTGCTCCAGGGCCTGGCAAACAGCAGGTGCTTACGACACTTTAGCAAATGCACCACGGGATGCGGGCAGAGGGGTCAGCAGGGTCTGTGTACACAATTCGCCCATCACATAGGACTCTGTATTGCCAGGCAGGCAGGCAGCAGCCCCCATAGTCTCTTCTTTCTCCAAATTATTGCTCATTTCTTTAACTTAGAATTTCTCCCTCACATTCCCTGGTAGCTTGCACATCCAGAAATGTGCCTGACCCCCAAGATCCAGCTAAAAGCCCAAGCAGGGAGCTCCCATAACAAGCCTTCACTGTCTCTGCCCCTCCACAGTCTCTCCACCGTGACTTAGAGTACATGTCAGTATTTTCTAGATAGCTGATGTCTGTTCTCTCATGCTTACTAAGCACCTGGGAATCAGATCATTAAACCATGTAGGGACCCTATAGGCAAGGCAATATGTAGTAGGGAAAATAAATGTCTGAAAGGATTGTGAACCTTTGGGGAATGATAAAGGACGGATCACATCGACGTGTACGGATGGAATAGCTATGAGCTTAAGTCAAACAAAGTTTGTCCCCCTGGACTTTTATGTAGAATATAGTGTGTACCCAATGTATGAGTGTATAATTTCCTCAGCCTGACGTCCATAGGCTTTTTCATCTGCACCAGGTTCCCTTTACCAACCACCTTACACCCCACTTATACCCCACTGTGAGACTTCTCCTGCACCCACTCCAGGCACAGTGCTGGGTCCTCCAGATGCTTCGAATTCCTTGGCGATATGTTCATGCAGATGCCTCTTCTGTCCTCTGACCATGGCAGATGCATCTAACTGATCACAGCTAAGCATGGACTCACCCTTAAGATTTATGTCAGGGTTGCACTTGAACAGCCATGAAAAATCATTCCAAATTGGACAATTAGATTTTTGTTTTGTTTTATTTTGTTTTCGTTGCCAAATATGCTTGCATGCCTCCCTCTGCTTGCAGTGGCCTGCTTCACCAGGCTCACTCTTAGGAATCCTGCCAGCTCACTTCCTCCAGGAAGCTTCCTTGATTTCCTCCACTCAAAGGGGGCCACTCCTTCTGTCCTAAGGTAGCACAGATCGACAGCACTTAGGAAATCCTTACTGTTCTCAGTCTGGCTCCCTGGCTGTGCTGCTTACAGCTACCTTCATGCCCAACATTACTTATTGTCCTAGTCAGCTAGATCTGCTAAAGAAAATACCACCGATTGGGTGGCTGAAACAATAGACATTTATTTCTCACAGTTCCGAAGGCTAGGAAGTCCAAGATCAAGGTGCTTGAAGGTTGTTTTGTGGTAAGGGCTCTCTCCTTGGCTTGTGGATGGTCCCCATCTTGCTGTGTGCTCACAAGGCCTTTCCTGGTGAGTGGGAGGGGAAGGAAGAGTGAGGGGGAGGGAGAGAGGGGAAGGGGTAGACAGGTTCTCATATCTCTTCCTCTTTGTATGAAGACAATAATCCCATTATGAGGGCACCATTCTCATCTAAACCTAATTACTTCCCAAAGGCCCCACCTCTAAATACTATCACACTGGGAGTTAGGGTTTCAACACAAATTTGGACGGGACACACTCTGTCTATAACATTTGTATACTTCTTGTGGGTGGTGGAATCACTCCTTATATTTCCTATGGCACTCATCTATGCCTGGCACTTAGTAGGAGTTGCAATAACTGACTGATGCATGGGAAAGAGCAAACTCAATGAATATCGCGTGTAGTTTTGTATAAACCAACAAAATAGAGTTTGAGGAGAGGGTAGATTGGCAAGGCCATTATGTAAGTTAATTTGCTCTAAGATGTCACTGTGTGTTTTTAGCTTTCTTTGCTTTGAATCTGCATGAACACCTTGGCTCACAGACAGACAGATAGCTTGGGGGTGAATTAAATCATCAGTCAAGTCAGAAGAGCATCCCCCAGTATGTCCACAAAAACACTTCTATTTCAAGAATGATTATGAAAAGCCACAAGGAAGGCAGTGATAACACAGTTGAAACATTGACTTACTGATCAAAAGAGGCATTAATACCCACTCCTTAGGGGAAACAGTTAGAGTTTAACATGCGAACAAACACACCCCTAGCTCCTTCTTTTCTCTTCTGCATTGTCACACAGAAGTCCCACCTCTTGGACTTCCTTTTGGCTCTCAGCTCTTCTGCAATACTTTTCCATGCCTTCTGCTCTATATCCTTCCTTCCCATCTTTCTTCCTTCCTTTTTTCTTTTCATCTACTTTGGCAAGATCATTTTTCTTTGGGTTCTACATATTTTTTTTTCACCACTCTTGCTTTCCTTTTGTACCTTAATTCATTTTTTTCTCCTTTGTTCAGAGAGATTTTCCTCCTCAAACAGACAGCATGGTCATCAGAACAGCAAGCACTGTACAAGTTGCTGAAGTGGAAATTTCATCAAGCAAAAAGACACAGTGGGACATAGGTTTTACTCCCCATTCTCAAGGTGCAACACCTTTACTTCTGTAAACCTGAATTTCCACATGTGTAAAATAACACATGGGCCATATAGCTGGTGCATAGGAAGACTCTTCAATGCAACAGTGACCACTTCTGTGAGTACTGAATGGGGAAAATGAGCCACTGGCATTGGGGTGTTTATATTGGCTCAATACTTAGTGGGGTATTGTACTGGAACCCTCTGGGCTTTTCGCTTATTCTATGGATGTCAGTTAATTTCCTAAGATCTGCTTGGTTCTTTTCACCCGGGACATCTGTCTCCTGCGACACATTCCCATTCATTTCTGCGAGGCAGGTAGAGAGGGCAGCCGGGTGGTATAAGGGCTCCAAATTAAAATGGATATTGACTCTGCAAATGTCTCCTGACAGTGGCCAACTGCCATTGACTGGACATACATTTGTTTTCCTTGAGGACAGAAAAAAATGTTTTAAAAAGGTGCACAACTACTAGAAGCTCTTCCAAGTTACCTCTAACAGAATACTTGTCTGACTTAGGATTCAAGTGCCAACTGAAAGTAGAGGGGCTGCCTCCCCTCGTACTTCCTTCCAGCTGCCCGTATTCTGCACCATGTTAAAACACTTAGTCAGGAAAAACTCAGGGGAGATCCATTCGGAAGTATTTTTAAAGTTAGGTGTTAGTAAGGACACATTTCATAGCTGGGAGGGCACTTACAGGTGACCTAGGCCACTGGTTTATTTTAGAGACATGCAAACTGAGGTCTGTGTCCTTCACATAACTTGCTTGGAGTCACCCAGAGGGTTTGAAAACGCAGGGCTTTGGCACACAGATTTCATGCCATATGCTTTCTATTCAAGGAGGTGGACGGTTGCTTGGAACCGCAGCCGCTCTGGACCAGAATGGACACCCAGGACTCCTGACTCCAGGTCAGAGAGCTTTCATGTCACGTGTGTTTGCAAACTGACTTGCTCGTTAATTCATTTGCTAAAAAGACACGTGGCTTTGCATAACTTAGGTGGTATTTTTAGTCGCCACGGCTGGGCATCAACACTGTTTGAGCATATACACTTGGCCCTTGATGTATATTATCAATTTTGTCATCTATTTCAAAAACCGCATGATAGGTTATATGAGCCCAGTTTTTGAAATGAGGAGGATTACAGAGGTTAAATAACTTTTCCAGGGAAACAGAACAAACCCTGGAATTTCGCTTGGTCTGTGTTTAGTTGAAAGCCCGCATAATTTCCACAAATCCATTCTGCTACCTAAATCTTCCAGGTAGTGTGACAAGAGTGCCCTGTGGAAAACTAGTCATTTTATGCCAGTTTTCCTATTAAGGAGTATGCCCTAATATTCGTGACCTTAATGAAAAAGGTTAAACATATAAATATATATACTTACATGCATATGAGATATATTATATGTGAGTGTACAAAGTGGGGCAAACATAGGTTTACAGTTGTATGTGACACAGTTTTTATCTTGTACTCTTATTTATTCATTCTTGTATATTTTCCATATGAAAACTCTAAATCTACATTTGCCCCACCCCATATAATATATACTCAGTTAATTAATTATGCACATTGTATGGTATACTTCCTCTGAGGCTAATCAATCCATTGAACAGCACACCAGAGCAAATGGGAGAGACTTACAGAACGCACTGCCTGCCTGCAGAGAAATTAGGTATTCTTTGCAGAAGTAAGTACATGTTATTCAGAATACCACCACAAAACTGGTTTTCTTTGGCCCAGATACATGAAGAAATCTTATTTTCCAATAGTATGGTCATGGATTACCTCTGTCTGCGGAGCACTGACTAGGCTGGCCGGCCAACATTTCAACTTTTTATGTATATTTGTCCTCGTCCTCAGTGTACTGCACATTTACACCAGAATCACACTGAATACCTCATTGAAATTTTTTCTTTTTTTTTAATTACTTTATTGTTGTTCAATTACAGTTATTTGCATCCTCTCCCTCCCCTTGAAATTTTTTTATTTAACCCTCTAAGACCTGAATACTTCATTGAAATTTTTTCCTTTAACCCTCCCACTGCACAGTAGATACAATTATTATTCTGCTTTACAGACTAGAAAACTTAAGTTCAGAGATTTCAGCATTTTACCCTAAGCCAGGTGTGTCAAACTCATTTTCACCGGGGGCCACATCAGCCTCGTGGTTGCCTTCAAAGGGCCAAATGTAATTTTAGGACTGTATAAATGTAACTACTCCGTAACTAGGGGCGAGGAGCTCAGTGCTGCCACCAGGTAGAAACAAGGTACCGGGCCGGATAAAACAAGGTGGAGGGCCGGATTCAGCCCGTGGGCCTTGTGCTTGCCTCCTGTGCCTTACCCATGTAGTTTGGTCATAAATAATGAGGACTAGAATCCAAAAAGTCTGACTGCTATCCCAAACCTGGACCAAGGGCTTCCTCTGTGCTAAACTCTGCAAATACCGTAGGAAGAGTAGATCTTCTCAACAGAGAGTCTGGGTTTTGTTCTTTTAGCCCTTTGAAAGAAAACCTAAAGTTACATGATGTAATAGTATGCCCTTTTCCCGATGCATAATTTTTAGTTTTTAATTTCCCAGGCTCTTTAAGATTAGTGTGCAAGCAAGAAGACAAGTCATATCGAATTCTGTGTGTCAGTCAACTGCAGGGTCATCCAATATCCATGACCTTTCCATTCCTAATCATGCAAAAATGTTTAAGTTTTTTAAAGTGAAATTTATGCACACAGGACACACATATGCACAAATGAATAAATGATCAAAACTTCCTTTTGATATAAATCTTCACCTTAAGCAAAAGGCAATTGCTATTATTTATAATAAAAAGAACAGGAGGAAATATAAAAAAATCACAGTTTAGAAAATAGAATGTAATGATTTTGAGTAAGTTCAATGATAGGATATTGGACTTGGCATTGGTTCACATCCGTAACATTACTGAATCTGCCAAATGGCCCTAGAAGGAAGCAAAAGTCCATTCAGAAAAGCATCTCACGCAAATGTCAGTGTTTGAGTGTACAATATTGGATCTACAGGGGTGCCTCGGCGCTGCAGTGAATGGTACAGGAAGTTGTTAAGGACCCTGAACTCACTGAGTGGCATGATCCATGACACTTCAGTAGAACTAATTGCAGAACGATGCTTTGTGGCCTTGGCAGGTGTAATCTGCTTCCCAAGTCTCAGTTTTCTCGTGTCTAAAATGGGGAATGATTTTGGGTGGCATCTACCATCGCTGGCATGCCACCTGCTCTTCTGTCTCAGGAATGAATCCAGTACTAGAGAGGAAAAAACTAACTTCTCGGAGGAATTACAGCTCTTGTGCTTGTCGGGCCCTCGGTTTCAAGGACAGCGAGGGAATCAGTCATTGAGATCCAGAAAGGGTGGAGATTTCTCTTTCATGTCCATTGTGTGAATGCCATGCATGCTGCTCACCAGATTTTACTCTTCTGGTTTCATGATGCTTCTCTTCTTTTTAATGCCTGTAGGTGGGTGTATGAAAATGTTTGGATATAAATACAAGCATATTGCTCAGAACCCTTTAAAACGTGTCCATTGCACGTCTCTTGGCAGGTGGGTCATTCTAAGCCATGCTGCTCCTCACAGTGAGCGAAGCTGCAGTCCGGGCAGCCAGAAGTCTGGCTTGCACTTGGAAGTCCCTCTAGCCACCTATCTCATCTCTCAGTATATTCAGTTGACTTCTATAATTTCTCAAACATATCCATTCACATCCCCTGCCATTGCTCTGTTCTAAGTGAACAGAGCTGCCTAAGTGGGGTACATGAACCCACTGCGCTATTCTACCTATAGAGTCAGCTTTGAGAAATGCAAATCTGTTCCCGCTAACTGCACATCTGTTCCTTTCTGCCCTACCCACCTCCTCACTGCCCGTTCAAAATGCTCTTTGCAGCCCTGCTGTCATTGTCTTTTCCTTTGGGTACACAGATTAGCATCCTTGTCACATCCCACAAGAGCCTGAATGTCTCAGTCCTACCTCCCCGTCTTCCTCCTGCACCAGCCCCTGCTTCTTCTCCACGGTGGGGAACCCTGGCCTCTCCTCGGCGTTGCCCATGCAAGCCAGGCTCTCTTTGCTCTCGCTGCTCCTCCACGGTGAGTTCACGTCACTCATTCTTCAGGTCTCGCTGTGCGTCCTCTCTCCTCTGGAAAGCCTTCTCTGATTCCATCTCTGTCTCCAGCACACGTGATGAGTTCTGTTAAGCGCTCTCATAACACTGTGTCCTCTTTTATGTAGACATTGGCACTCAGGTTCTGGCTCTGCCACCTTCTACTCTGTTACCTTGCGGAAGTCTCCTAGGCAACTCTGTGTTCAGCTTCCTTGCTGGTAACGTGGGCATGACAATATCCACATAGGGGATGTGTGTGGGAATCAAGGGAGGTAACAGAGGCCGTGGTGTGCATGTGGTTGCTTGCTTGTTACCTTCAGTAGTTCTGCATCTTCGGGGTACAGACGAGCGCCTTTATACACACACACACACACACACACACACACCTACACACACTACTTTCTCAGTCTTCAAGAGGGTATGCCTAGGGAGCATTAGATGGCTCATTTCAAACTTAACCTTAATCAACTGAGTTTGGAGGGAAGAAGAGAGACACTGAAAATCTTCACTCTGTTGATTTCTCTGCCATGCGTTTCTTTCTTGAGAATAATGCTTAGAAACATAGACACTTCAACCTTATTGCCTGCGTTGAAGTTCAGCCTGTGCCGCCTACTTGACATGTGACCTTAACATAGTTTATTTGTTGTGATTCCCCTTTAAAATGGAAACAATCACAGGACTTAACTCATAGGCTTGTAATTAAGGTCAAGTTCATAGGTTAGAATAGTGTCCAGATGTAGTAAGCACTACGCAGATCACAGGCCAGCTTTTACCTGTCTTGGAAAAGCGATTAATGTGCTCTTTGATTCGTAATAAGGTGACATTCTTAGAATTCAGAAAAGGTGCTGGGAAATGAGTGAAAGAGAAAGCAAGCCAGGCCAGAAGTCACCTTTCTACATTATTTATGTGGCATGTACATGAAAGTTAGGCAGGAGTGAAGAAATTCATTTATTTTCTTGTCTGTTATAAGGCAGCGCTTAGGGCCACGAGTAGAATAAAACTAACACATTACGCCAGGCAACATCTTTCTTTCCTCTGCAACATCTTTCTTCTAACAAAGTTTCTTCTGTGTGTTTTCTCAGGATGTTTACTGACATATAAAAGAGGTTCTTCAGACCCCATTCACTGAGAATGGATGTTTGGGAGGGGTGTGAGGGAGAGAAGAAATTAGATTTATTAAGTGCTGACACGTCGCCAGGTACGGGGACAAGAATTTATCTCATCTATTTCTTCGGAAAACCCTGAGTTATAGAAACTCATCTGCCCTGGTAGTAGAGAGAGGGACCATATCTCATTCCCCTTTTCCTGTAGGAAGGCAGCATCCCCTTCCCATTCAGTTTTTCCTGCGATATCCCTTAAAACTACTATTTTGTTGGAGACATTTCCCAATCTTGACTCTTAGCCAACCCCGCTGAATCAAAACCAACATTTCTTTATAGAGAAACAGAACTTTGGCCATGCTTTCTGGACTGAAGAGGCACGGGTTTGCCTCTTTCTGGAATGAATTTCCCCTTTTTCCCTGTCTGGCCAACTGGCCAGCTCTTACTCCTCCGTGCTTAATTTGGAGGTAATCTCCTCCAGGATGCTCCCTCTACCTTCCCGGATCCCCCTTAGGAAGAGTTCCGCATAACTTGCTGTGCTCTGGTCAGCAGGAAGGCTCCCATTGACTTCCTGCCACTGCGGTCACTGCTGCTTACGGAATGAGGGTGGAGTGGCAATGGAGATGCATTTCTCCTGAGTAGAGACAGGTAGTTGGCTCTTCCAGGGGACTCTTCAGAGAAGGCCTGGCTTTTAGTAAAAGAAGACTTCCGAAACCCTTATCTCTCTATGGTTGAGTTATGGATCCCCTTTTTTGAGCTCCCGTTTACAGTTCCCCACCTCTGCCTGGGCTGTTACCCTCCTGGTCACCAACAATCTGGGTGTGACTCCTCCCATGCGAGCCTGTACAGTCCTTGCAGGCAGCATTTTTCTCTTACTCACCTATGAATCTGTGGTTCTTAGCAAAGAGCCTGACGAGTAATAGGTGTTCCATATAGATTCCACGTGCAGAGCTCAACATGGAGGGACCAAGAATGTGGGGAAGCTGGAGCTGCAGAGAAAACGGGTGGTAGACCCAGTCATTGGAGCCCCCATCCCTGCAAGCCCCACCTCTGAAATATCCTGAGACCTCCACTTCTCCAGAACTCTTTCAGGAATCCAGGAGGGGGGCACTTGCACTTGGATTTGTGTATTGCTTTTACCACCGGCTTATCTGTGACCACACCTGCTTAGAAAGTGTACCCGAGTCCTCGGAGGAATCCTCCACTCCCATCCACCAGTGGTACTGCTCCCTCACAGATACACACATCTCAGTTCAATTTGTAACTGGGAAGGTCGTGCAGAACAAAATCTAGCCAGGGTCAACATGGGAGATGAAAGATGCAGCAAGACGTTTTCTTTCTCGGTGGAAAACTGGGTGTGCCGGTGAGGACCGGCTTTTCCCGTTGAGTGATCCTTTGTGGCCTTCTTCATTGTGAGAGCACGTGGTCATCATGGCGGGGCTCCAAGACCTCGTTGTCGACATCCTGTGGGCTCCGAAGGTCATTCTGTGTGCAGCGCAGCCTCGGAACGCTGCCAACTCTGAATAACATGGCTGGCCATGCACATCTTAGCGTCTTGCATCAATGCAACCAAATAAGGAGACCTTTGATAGTGAAATTATCTCAATTGTTCTATTTTGCTACTGTGTAAAGACAAAGAGTGTTTTATTATGCCATTGATTTATATTGCATTTTTTTAAAAAAACAGAAACTCTGCAAGGGTAATGTTAATACTTTAAGATAAATGTGTAGTGGGAGCAATTTTATTCAAAAGAGTAGTTATAAATAATCATGTGTAGATTCCCAAGTTAGTACTTTTTGTAAAACTATGGTAATTATGGCTATTAATAATATAATTATTCATTGTACAATAATAAATGTGAAACTTGGTTGTATATAAAGATGAGTTTATTTCCCCCCAATACTTGTTTTCATAATAACTCAAAAAAAAACAACCCCCCAATGATTGATGGGATTTTTTCATTATGATGTGCCGTAAATAACAAAGAATATTTTTAAATGTCTGAAGTCTTCCGAAGAGCATATGTCTAAAGAAATCGACACAACATCACTTACTACTTGAGGGATTCAGGAGTAGCGATGTCCCAAGTGTCTGATTTTGTGGTCCCAACGTTCTCTCCCTCTTCCAGATGTTCCATGCTCTCAGGAGCAGCGGGGTCGTTACATTTCAGAAAGGCAGCCAACGATCATAACTCTGATCACGCTCACTTAACTGCAGCAGCACAAAATGTTTTGTTGCAAAGCACGCATCCGGTTTCTTTGTTGTGATCCTACACTCCAGTAGTTCATTTCAGCAAGAAAGTGTTAGTTGCTACACAACGAGCCTCCAAGAAATATGCCTTCTTGAATATTTTAATAGAAGATATTCTACGAATGTTTGCTCAAACTGTCGGAAGAATTTTCTGAACACCCTAAACACCTTCTTGGTGTCTAGTAACTGAGTGTAAGCCAGGAAGCATGGAAAATGGATGCATCTATTAATAGATTACAAGTCATCTGTGAACTTTAGCAGTTATATTTGTCTATGATTTTTAAGAAAGCTTTTCTTAGAATTCCAGTGACCTGCCAAAGAGCAAATCCTACTAAAAGTATGGGGTTTTGATGGTTTTAAGAAAAAGATTAGTATTTATAATCACCTATTTCATGCCAAACTCTCTATGTTCATGAACTCACATAATTTTCAATGTGGTATAATGAGGGTATTGGAATTATTTCTGTTCTACAATTAGAAATTTTAGATTTTGAGAAGTTAGGAAGTTTAAGTCATACAGCGAGCAAGTGACAGATTGGGCCTTCAAACTCTTATCCATCTTCCTCTGAAGTGCATACATTTTCTGCTAAAATCTACTGCCACCCACAGACAAATATTTACTTAAAACAGTTGCTTGCCTTGCAGATTTTTTCTTTCCATTGTTGACAAAAAGTCTGTAAAGAGAACTCTGCACTTTACTTGTGTCTTAAGAGACACGCTGTGTGTTTTTTTTTTAAGATTTTATGTATTTATTTTTAGAGAAAGGGGAAGGAAGGGAGAAAGAGAGGGAGAGAAACATCAAATTTTGGCTGCCTCTTGTGCGCCCCATACCGGGTACCTGGCCCACAACCCAGACATGTGCCCTGACTGGGAATTGAACCCACAACCTTTTGGTTCACAGGTCCATGCTCAATCCACTGAGCTATACCAGCCAGGGCAACACACTGTTTTTTTACCTTTAATATTTGCAAGTGTTTGGTTAATGAAAACCATTCTCAGCCTCTATGTGCAATGACCATACCATTTTTTCTGTGACTTATTTAGGGCAGAGATTATTAAGTCCATTCCACACATGCTTTTTCTGACTCTCTGTTTACTGAAATAGTTTACCCAGGGTTGCCCTGGATTAGTGGGGTGGTTATACTGCTGGTGAGGAGGGTTAGTGAAAGTGAGAACCCCAGAATATGGGATCTACCAGAGTCAGACGAAAAACAAGGATGAATATTATAGCTCCTCATTTTGACACAGAACAAGCACCAGGGGTCAAAGTTTAATTTCTAATAAGACTGGCTTTGTACCATATTTAATTTCTATTACAGCTACCCATTTCACCCACAAGAGACAAATAAAGCCACTGCTAGGAGCCATGAGAATTTGCGAGCTTTGGGGATAGTTTCCTTCATCTTGTATCAGCAGATCTTAGGGATTTTCCATCTGCTATGCAAGTAAGGTGAGAATATGCCTTTGCTTTAGGTAATGACAAAGGAGGTCAAGGTGATAGAGTACTTCAAATGTTGATTTCACCTTCATTTGAGCTTTCCATTCTACGATGGAGTGGCTCATTTTCCTAGTTTATACTAACATCATTAAACACTGTAATTGCAAACCAAGTGACTGCTGGCAGTCACTAATTTCTTACATCATTTACACATAAAGAGAACAGATGGAAACCGTTGCCACACTCGCAGGCCCCTGTATTTTTCTCTGTTCTCAGGCAAAAGCACCCACGGAATTTATGATTCTTAATTCCACTACCTCCTGGATCCAACCCAGAGACAGAGCTCTCTTGCTACGCCAGGATCCAAGGCAACTTTCATTTGCACAGGGCTCTCTCCAGGCAGACGGCAGTCAGAGCCTCAGCAGAGGGCGGCTTGGGGGCGTGGTGCCGGTTAGGGCAGAGTGCTGACTGCCTGGCTTTCACTACCTCTAACCACCTGTCTCTCCTGAAGCCTTTTTAAGGTGAACCCAGGTAGTTCATCCGGATGCCCCACACCTTTGGAATAGTTTTGCTTAGAAAGAAACGACTCAGCTGGCATGTTCATCTAAGGGATGCTTAGGGCGCAGGGTGTATGGAGGCGACAGCTTGACTTCTTTTGTCAAACTGTTGACCAGCATGGAAATGTCAACATTTCAGGCATGGGGACAGAGTGCTGGGTATTTACTTACTAAGGATGAGGTGGGCTATAAGAATCTCAGGAGAAAAAAAAAAAAAAAAGAATAAAAATGAAAGTGCAGTGGTCAAATCGATGGGCTCTGTCTGTGCCCAGAGGTCTTAGCTGGGGTAGGGGGCTGGCTATCTGATCATGTCATATCATATCATATCATATCATATCAATCATATTGTATCATAGAAAAAAACTTTTAATCTCTGTACTTTTTATGGTCCCTCTTTCTCTAAAAATATGGGCAATCAAATTAGAACTGAAGTGGACTATAGAGATTTGCTAAGTTTTTTGTTTGTTTTGATTTGTTTGTTTTAGTTTCTAAATTCGTAATTCTCTGAAGATATAGCAAACTTTTGGCATGGCTTGAACCCATTTAAACATTCCCACTTCCCATTCCAGAATATGAATTTTTATATGTCTCATCTCAGTGATGATATTTTTGGGGAAAATCTTCCAATGGCCTGGGAGGCTTGGGCAAGTTTCAGTATTACATGCTCTCATAGAATGGTATTGCTTTCCTTCCTAACAGATGCATCGACCTTTCGTTTTTCGTTCATTGTGTGAATACCTACTCAATGCCTATTTCACTCACTTGACTCTGAACACCACAAAATCTAAAAACTCATCTCTCTGCCCATCTTTATAAGACCAACTTTGTGCTACTAGACAAAAAAGTGTGTTTTTCAATAATATTTTTAGGTAAATGTGTGAATGAAGGATGTATTTTAACATTTCCGAGCCTTGATTTCCTCATTTCTAAAATGGTATATTGCTATATACCTGCTAAGGTTTTAAATAAACAAAGTGAGGCAAAGCATTTCTAAGGAATGAGTGGTTATTCATTGAACTTCCATTATGTTGCTTCCATTAAAATTGTCTCTTTTAAGAATCATTCTCTCTTGCAGAGTTACTGAGCAGATAAAGTGGCAACAAGT
>PVJI01001287.1:0-189501 GCA_004026765.1 Micronycteris hirsuta
GTGTGGGCACATCTGTGTGCATGAGTGCGTTCGCGCTTGTGCGTACAACCATGTTGTAAGCCCCTGAGGGTGGTACCGTGGGCCTGTTCCTGCTGAGCTCCAGCGCTCTCCAGTGCACACCAGTCACAAAACAGGGGTCCTCTACCTCTGCTCCCACAGGCACACTCCCACTTCCAACCCCCCAGAGCACCCCTGCTTCCCCTGCAGCTCGGCGAGCACCGCCCCCCCACCCCGCAACACGCTCAGAGCTGGGTGTTTAGGGAGGGGCAGTTCGTAGGTGTGGAATAAGCCTTGGACCGCGTGTCTCTGGCTGCCACCATCAGCTCCTTGACCCTGGCTCCCTGTCCCATTCACAGTTTCCTACCTAAGGCCCCATTGACCCAAGGCCCCGCCCGGGGACTGAGAACGCAGGAGCAGGAGTTCCGTTGTGTCTGAGACCCAGCCAGGCCTCAGACCTGAGGAGGAGAACCTGGGGCACTCGTTCCATGGCCCTAAGCCTCTGGGGGCCTTGCCACCCAGGAAATGCTGGGGTCTCGGCCTCCAGCCTCCCAGCCGCAAGTAGGAGCAAGGACTGGCTAAGGAGCCTGTCCTTCAGAAAAACAACTCAGAGAGGTGGCCGGAGTGCCTTGGGGCCTCAGCCACGGAAGTGGGTCAACATGGGGGGAAAGGTGGTTAAAAAAAGACAGAATCTCTTCCTGGAACTTGGTCTCACACTGACTGGGAGCTGAGCGTCCCCTGAGGGAGCTGCAGAAACCTCCCTCTTCTCTTCCAGCCCCTCAAGGGCCGCCCGGCCACTACCCCCACCCAGGCAGCCACAGGAACTCCAGGGAGAATCCAGGGAGGGCTGGGGGCCTCTCTCCCAGCCCACCCATGTCACTGCCACCTCCTGGGGACTCTTCTCTCCCACCAGTGTCCGGGAGCCAGCACTGGGCCCTGGAGGGGGTACTGCAGGGCAATGTGGGCTGCCTGTCTCTGATTTCTGGGTTGCGTCAAACTGCTCCACTTCCCCTTAAGTAGGACACACCGGGGAGCGATGGCACCGAGGTCCAAGACAGGCAGGGCGGGGCGGACGCACAGGAATTCCCCAGGCCGAGGAGGGGCCGCTCAAGGACCAGCTAGAGGCGAAGCTCAGGGGTGGGGGGACTCACTCAAGACCACCCCACTACATGGTGGCAGGGGTGGGATGCACAGCCCTGTTCACAGTGCTGACAAAGGGGCCTGGGCTGGGAGCCAGGGCGCCCAGGGCCGAGCAGTCTCAGACAAGTCTCTTCACTGCACTGAGCCTCCGTGTTTCCACATCTGAAATGGGAATAACAATGTCGACTTCGTTGCTGTCGTACAAACTGAACGAAAAGCTATGTGCAGAGGACTCGCTAATCTCCCGTACAAACGCAGGGTGCTGTTGTCTTCTCTCTGGTCCCTTCTATCAATAAGGCCCCGATTGCTCACGTGTTAGCAATCACTGGGCCTGAGGGAAGGAGGGTTCACTGTACCACTCCTTTTTTTTTAGATTTTCTTATTTATTTTTAGAGAGAGGGGAAGGGAAGGAGAGAGGGAGAGAAACATCGATGTGTAAGAGAAACATCGATTGGTTGCCTCCCGCACGCCCCAGCTGGAGATCTGGCCCGCAACCCAGGCCTGTGCCCTGACCAGGGATCGACCGCAACCTCTTGCTTTGCGGGATGGAGCCCAACTGCGAGCCCCACCAGCCAGGGCACTGTTGAATGCCCCGAATGGACCAGTCACGTTAGGACATGTGATATGACTATCATAACTAGCGTTATTATTATTACTATTATTATTCCCATTTTACAGAGATGAGATGATTGATTTTAGAGCCAAATTCTGGCCAGGCCCCCGCCCCGCCCTGCGTGCTCAGCCGCCGCCCTCAGGCCTGCTTTTCTTCGGCTTTAAAGGCAGTTTTTCTCCCCAGACCTGTGAGCACAGGCTCAGACAGTCCGGCTCGCCGCCCCTCGGCGCACAGCTCGTTATAAAAATTGTGTCCAGTTTTCCCCGCGCCTTCACCACAGAGCCCACTCCGATTCCGCCTCCGCCACGCGGCACCCACTCCGAAATGTTTGCTGCACATCCTTGAATGCACGTGTGCCTGTAAATTATAGAGCATTGTTGCGAGTATGTGTTTTGAATTTTCATTAACGGTATTGTGTTATGAATGTTACTCTACACTCTGCTGTTTCCAGCCAACACGCTTGTTTGGGATCTATCTGCTGCTGCATCTGATGATTCCAACACTTCGTAGGACCCCTCAGGACGCACCCACCACCATCCCCTTGTCCACCCACCGCCCACAGACACAAGGGGGCCCCGGCTTCCCTCGCCACACACAACGCACTCTTTCCATGTCCCTTTCTCCGCGGTGGGGGACATCTCCAGAGCCCACCCTGGCAGTGGGGTCGCTAGCCCGCAAGACCAGCACAGACTCGGTGAAATAAGCTAGTCGTGATTTGAGCCGGCATTTGAGAATGGCCTAGAACAGTGTCTAAAACTCAGTGAGCACTATGTGGGGCGTGTTCAGTAAAAACAATTAAAGAAAATAAATAGCAATAAACTTTCCAGATTGCTTTCCAAAATAAGTACACAGTTCACGTGCCCACCTGAGATTCAGGAAGGGTCTCTGCTCCGCACACCTTCGCCAGTTCTGTTTGGTCAACCTTTCTGTCTTTGCCATTTTGGTGAGCACAAATATTTTTTTTCTCTCCACACACACACACATATTTTGGCTTTTTTTTCTCCTTAAGAGTGTTTAAATTTACATTGCTCTCATTCATAGTCTTTGTACCTCTTCTCTCTTTTCGGTGAAATCCAGACTGGTGTTGGGCCCGTGTCTGGGCACCCTGACCCGCCAGGGCCCGCACTGTCCCCTCCCCGCTGTGTCTGACCCAGCTGAGCTTACTTGTCTGCGGTTCAGATACTTGTTAGTCTTTTTTTTTTTAAGGTGCTAGAAATACGCTTCCATTCCCCAAGGCAAGCCAGAGAAGAGACAGCGATAGAGGGGAACACGTGGTGGAGGAGGCAGCTGAGAAGGAGCGAGGTGTTTTTCTGCAGGTGGATCATCTCAGCCCACAGGGCTCCTCCTGCCCTTCCCAAATGGCCAGGCCGCAGCACGGCGGGCCTCACACGCTGGTGGCCGCAGACCCCTCTGGAAGGCTGGTTAAACTGCAGCTTTCTGGGCCCCCTGGTTCAGGAGGTCCGGGTGGGACCAAGAATTTGCAGCTCTGACCAGTCCCCAGGCGGTGCTGACTCTGCAGGTCTGACCCCACTCAGAGAACCACTGCAGGGGAGACCTCGCCCCACCCGGACAGTGTGGCTCTGTCACCTCGGGTGCAGCTTCCCCTGCAGGAAACTCAACCTGGCCACTGCCCTGGCCTGTGTGGTTTAGTTGGTTGGAGCGTCGTCCTGTAGACCAAAAGGTTATGGGTTCATTTCCCAGTCAGGGCACATACCCAGGTTATAGGTTTAATCCCAAGTCGGAGCACGTATGATGTCTCCCTCACATTGATGTCTCTCTCATGTTCGACCCTGCAGGCCTCACTCACCTGGCCCAGCCCTGGCCCGGCCTGCTCCCTTCCCTTCTACCCTTAACCCCTGACGGTAATCGCACAGCAGTCACAAGTTGCATCCCAGCACTTTATTCATCTTCAACCTGTTAGCAGTCAGCGCACTATGTCATTTGATTCTCAAGACAAGCCTAAGCGCTTCTTCACCCCTATTCAACAGATGGGAACACTGAGGCCTGGAGGGTCCAGGCAGAAAGTCAGGGAAGACTCTCCTCTTGCCGCCCCTGCCAGGCTTTGCTGTGCGGTGCGTTTGGGCCCTCCTCCTGCTCAGCCGCTGCCGCTCTGCCTTGCCAAAACCTAGGACGGCTGCACACCACTCATCTCCTCACCATCCGCCCTGCTGGTCACCTCCAGCATCGCTCGCTTTCCCCCAGCGCTCTCTGAAGGAAGTTGCTGAAGCTACGTTAACACCAGTGCACGACAGAGGACACTAAAGTCAGAGAGGTCAAGGCCTTTCCAGTGATTCCCATGATTCCAGCCACGCCATCCCTTCCTTCTTGGTGCACTTGCCTCAGACCTCCTTCCCTCTTAGCTGAAGACATGTCACAGCCCAGCCCACCTCCTCCAGGAAGGCTTCCATGCCCTTAATCCTTTCTCATGCACTCCCATAAGACCCTGTATTCGTCAGTGTTCTCCAGAGAAACAGGAATTGGCTCATGCAATTGTGGAGGCTGGCAGGTTCAAAATCTGCGTGGTAGGCCAGAGGGTTGGAGACCCAGGGAGGAGTGAATATTGCAGCTTGGATCTGAAGGCTACCTACTGGCAGAATTTCCTTTTCTCTTTTTTCTGTTTTCTCTTCAGGCCTTCAACTCATTTCAGGAGGCCCACCACACTGCAGAGAGTAGTCTGCTTTACTCAAAGTCCACAGGTGTAAATGTCAATCTTACTTCTATCCAAGATGGATGCATAGATAGATACACTGTGCTACCTTGCACAACCACAAGAAAGACAACAATAAATTTAAAAAGAAAAAATAACCAGATCTGACAGAAAATCAAAATGTATGGAAGTCTGACAACCAAGGAGTTAAAAAAGGAACATTGATTCAGACCAGTAGGAGGGGTGGAGCGGATTCTGGCAAGGCAGCGGCTGGCTGAGCAGGTGGCCCCACATTTGTGTGAGGATAAATCAGGAGGAACAACTGGGTAGCAAGACTGATTGCAACCCAGGGTTCCAGCATGGGGAAATAAAGCCTCAGAACCTCTGAAAAAACCTGTGGGGATTGCGGCAGTGGGAGAAACTCCTAGCCTCACAGGAGACTTCATTGGCGAGATCCACAGGGTCCTAGAACGTACACAAACCCTCCCATCCTGGAATCAGCACCAGAAGGGCCCAATTTGCTTGTGGGTGGTGGGGGAAGTGACTGGACGCCAGCAGAGAGCTGAACAAGCGCCACCGTTCCCTCTTGGACCTCCCCCCACGTGCAGTGCCACAACGCAGTGCCCCACCCTGGCAAACACCTAAGGCTCTGCCCCTTACAACATAATAGGCAAACCAAAGCAAGGAAATATGGCCCACATGAAATAACAGATCAAAACTCCAAAAATAGAACTAAGTGATGAAGAGATAGACAATCTATCAGATGCAGAGTTCAAAATGCTGGTAATCAGGATGCTCACAGAAATGATTGAATATGGTCGCAAAATAGAGGAAGAAGCAAATGCTATGCTAAGTGAAATAAAGGAAAATGTACAGGGAACCAACAGTGACAGGAAGGAAACTGAGACTCAAGTCAATAATTTGGACCAGAAGAAAGAAAGAAACATTCAGTCAGAACAGAATGAAGAAACAAGAATTCAAAAAAGTGAGGAGAGGCTTACAAACCTCAGGGACAACTTTAAATGTTCCAATATCCAAATCATAGGGCTGCCAGAAGGAGAAGAAGAAGAGCAAGAAATTGAAAACTTATTTGAAAAAATAATGAAGGAGAATTTCCCCAAGCTGGCTAAGGAAATAGACTTCCAGGAAGTCCAGGAAGCTCAGAGTCCCAAAGAAGTGGAACCCAAGCAAGCACACACCAGGGCATATCAAAATTACGTTAGCCAAGATTAAAAATAAGGAGAGAATCTTAGAAGCAGCAAGAGAAAAGGAGACAGTTACCTACAAATGAGTGCCCATAAGACTGTCAGCTGATTTCTCAAAAGAAACCTTGCAGGCAAGAAGGGGCTGGAAAAAAGTCTTCCAAGTCATGAAAGGCAAGGACCTACATCCAAGATTACTCTATCCAGCAAAGCTATCCTTTAGAATGGAAGGGCAGATAAAGTGCTTCCCAGATAAGGTCAAGTTAAAGGAGTTCATCATCACCCAGCCCTTATTATATGAAATGTTAAAGGGATTTATCTAAGAAAAAGAAGATAAAAAATATGAACAGTAAGCCCTGGCTGGTGTAGCTCAGTGGACTGAGCGCGGGCTGGGAACCAAGAGGTCCCGGTTCGATTCCCAGTCAGGGCATATGCCTAGGTTGCGGGCCAGGTCCCCGTGAGGGCCATTTGAGAGGCAACCATACATTGCTGTTTCTCTCCCTCTCTTTCTCCCTCCCTTCCCCTCTCTCTAAAAAATAAAATAAAAATAAAATCTTTAAAAAATAAAAATAAAAAAATATGAACAGTAAAATGACAACAAACTCACAGTTTATTAACAACCAAACCTAAAACAAAAACAAAAACAAAACAAACTAAACAAACAACTAGAACAGGAACAGAATCACAGAAATGGACATCACATGGAGGGTTATCAGTGGGGGAGTGGGAGGGGGCGAGAGGGGGAAAAGGCACAGGGAATAAGAAGCATAAACGGTAGGTAGAAAACAGACAGGGGGAGGTTAAGAACAGTATAGGAAATGTAGAAGCCAAAGAACTTATATGTACAACCCATGACATGAACTAAGGTGGGGGAATGCTGGTGGGAGGGGGGCTGCAGGGTGGAGGGGAATAAAGGGAAGAAAAAATGGGACAACTGTAATAGCATAATCAATAAAATATATTTTAAAAGAAAAAATAAAAGTCAATATTATCTAAAAACTATCTTCTCGGTGAAATCTAGACTGGTGTTGGGCCCATATCCCGGGCGCGCCGACCTCGCCAGGGTCTGCACTGCTCCCTCCCTCTGTGTCTGACTCAGCCATGTGTACTTGTCTGAGTCACCCCCAGGCTGTGTGCTCCCTGAATCGATCACGTGTCTTCGTTCATTGCTATCTCCACAGATGAAAGTAGCATGAGGCCGTGCCCTGGTAGGTGCTCTATAAGCAATCACAGGATGAATGAATGGAACTAGGCGTCACTGCCCACCACCGCCCAATGCCGCTGCCCCAGCACACACCACCTTTCTGTAATCACTTGCACCTGCTCACCTCTCCTCTCTCAACTCTGCACAGTGGCAGAGCCTTCACTGACGCAGCCAGTCAGGGGAGGCCCTTGAAGAGAAGGAGTCTTGCCTCACCCCTGGGACCTCGGGCAGATCCCTGATTACCTTCCACAAGGGGTCTTCTCCCAGCTCCTCCAGGCAGTCGCTCAGTCCCTAGGGCCCTCTGTTCAGCTCTGTTTGCAGCTGAGCACCACGATTTCTGCCCAGGCTGCAGGACTGGCTTCCCTGGGGAGACACCAGTGCCAGGAAGGGCAGGGCTACTCTGGGGAGCAGAGGGCAGGGGGCAGATAAAACATAAAACCTGTCCCTGCACTTCTGCCCTCCCCGCCACCTTCTACCTTCACGGCATCACATAAAGTGCACATCAAGCACTCTCTTAAAACGAATAAGAAGTTGTACAAGGATGACCTTGGGTAGGAGCAAAGGAACAGAGGGGTCAAGGGGAATGTGTAAAACACATGGTGAGTATGTATGTGTACATGAGTATGTGGGTGTGTATGTGTATAAGAGGGTGTGTGTGTGTGTGCATACAAACACATTCTGGACCTTTCATGTACACACAGGCTAGGGAGCCACCATTCCTGCCATCCCAGCCCCTCCCACTAAACACATGCATTGGCCCTGGTTCAGCCTCCCATCGTTTCCCGGGCTGGGCCTGGAGATGCTCTGCAGAGGGGAAGCTAAGTCCCTGGAAAACAGCCTGCAGCTGGGATTGCAGAGGCAGGTAAGGCTAAGAGACCCCTGGGCCAGGAGGGCAGCAGAAAGGCTTAGGGCCAAACAGGAGATAAAGCTGAACCAGGGCAAGAGCAGCCTAGGGGAACTCACCAAGGACGCACCTGGATAATGAGATGCAAATTGCCAGGCTGGGGCGGAGGAGATGCTTATATGCAAATGAACAGACCAGGCCTCTATCAGGATTAGACTCAGCCATATTTTTTAACCCCTTTTTGGCAGAATTAGTCCTCAAGCTAAAGGGGTAGGGAGCAGCCATCTCCATTCTGCAAAACGGAGAACTGAGACCCACCCATGGAGAGTGTCCGAGTGGACCGTGGAGAAGCAACGAAGTGCCCGAACTCTGGGGCGTCCAGAGCCCCATCCCAGAGCCCTTCCCCGGGCTTCCCGCTCCAGGAACCTGCTTGCAGCCAGGGCCCCAGATTAATGTGTGTGAACCAGCCAGCACCTACCGAAAGAGCCATGCCTGCATCCAGCAGCAGGAGTGTGGGGCCTGAAGGACAAAGGACCAGGAAGAGGGACCAGGGAGGAGTTGGGGGAGGGAATGACGTTGTCGTGAATATGGAAAAGAAGAAGGAAGACAGCAGGCATAAGAAGGGGCCCGGCATTCCCCAGGGAGCAAAGCAGAAGAGGGGAGACAAGCAGCTGCCAGCTGGGTCACTTGTAGGTCATGGTCCCCAAGAGTTTTGAATAGGAAGACCTAGGTTCTAATTCCCCTTCTGCAATCGATGTGTGACCTTGTGGAAGTCACTTAACCTCTTGAACTTCAGTGTCAGTATCTGTAAAGTGGAGACCAGCACTCCCCGTCCTGCCTCCCTCACAGGCCGACCCAGGCTCAGGTGAGATGACAGGTGTGAGAAGGTGTCACAAAGCGCTGTGCAAATGGGAGCCAGCATCATCATTCCGGGCCGGGGAGTCGACAGGGAGCTGGGGTCAGAGGTGCCTTCCTCACCACTGGAAGCCACAGGTGCGCTGGGCACGCTAGGGGAACTTCCAAAGGACCCCTACCTCTTGAGCCCTCATACCCATGGGTTAGCCCCAAGTGGCCTTGGAATCAGAAGACTTGGTTTCTGGTCTGGCCTCTGGCACCTGGGTGGCCTTGGGCACGTCACTTGCCCTCTCCGGGACTGAATTCCCCACGTGCAGAATGAGGCCTCTGACCGAGCTGGCCCCCGGGGCACGGCACTGAAGCCCGCTGGTGGTGCAGGGCAGGGAATCCTGCCGACCCCGGGAATTCCTGTGTGCTTGGTTTTCGTTTTTGTTTCCCCAACAAGAAATGCTTCTGGGCATCACATGAAGGAATAAAAAGTGCTTTTACTTCTGCCTCGAAGAGGGCAGCGTGGGCCTTTCTGTTTCACAGAGTGGACCTCTCCTGGCCTGGAGAGTGGGTCAGTAGGTCTTTCTCAGTGACTCCGGGTCAGGGTCCTTCCTGTCTGCTCTCAAAGCCTATCGCCAGAGAGCTGGAGGGTGCAGACCCTGTGGAATGGGCCCAAAGAAAGATGGGCAGAGGAAATGGGGGCAGGAACTGGGAGAAGAGGCCATGGTCATGGGTTTGGACCATGGGTCCCATCCCCAAAAGTGCTCTAGACGGCCTGGAGCATGCTGCTCTGTCACCCCAGGGACCGCGGCACGCACCTGGTGCGCGGGGAGCCACGGCCGCCGCAGCAGCGCCAGGGAGCAGGCGCCTGTCGGGCTGGAACCGCACCCCGTGCCCTGAGGTCTGAGGCTGCTGCGCAGGGACACACAGGGCGTTCCTGAGCTCTGGGGGCCCTGGAAGCCCAGGAGGCCAGGAAAGGGAAGGTCCCCCAACCGGAAGTTAGGGCCAGACTAAGACATATTAGGCTCCCTAAACTGGAGACAGGGGGGTGATCCCTCACCACACGTGTGCCCCTTGACCTTGTCCTGACAAGAGTTTGCGATGAACTTCGCCTGGTTACCACGGTCCCAGTTCAACACGATCTGGAAACAAACGTGGGTGTTTTGCACAGGCCAGATGACTACAGACTGGGGAAGGCCACCCTGGTAACAGAGACCTTCACCCAGGAATCTGAGGAGACCCTCTGCCTCGAATGATGACACTGAGGCACGAAGAAGGTTTTGGCGTCTGCCCGCCAACTTCCTGGGATTCCTAAGTCTGAGCATTCACGCGCCGGAGCTGCTGTAGCAGAGGAAGACCCTTCTTGCCTCTTCCTGGTGTCCGGTGATTCCTGCCAATCCTTGGCCTCCTCTGGCTTGCAGACTCAGCACTGCAGTTTTCGCTTCTGTCTTCATACGGCTTTATTCCTCTGTGCGTGTTTCTCCACGTCCAAACTCCCCTCATCATGTGGGGACACCGGTCACGGGGGTTAGGCCCACCCTAATCCAGCATGACCTCTTCTTAACTTGGTTACACCTGCAAAGATCCTATTTCCAACTGAGGTCACAACCACAGGTTCTAGGTGGACATGAAATCGAGAGTGGGGAGACATCATTCAGCCAGGCGTAACTGATAAGCTTTCATTCTGTCTCTATGCATGCAAAATAGAGTATCACTCTCCCAAAGCAGCGATCTCTGCTAAGGTCTGTTCAGTGGTCCAACAAACATATTCACTCCGGGTTAAGGCACGAAGGTGGACAAGGCATGGCTGCTACGTAGCCAGACTGGTAGCTCGAGTCCAGGCTTGTGGACAGGTGCAAAGTCCGGCAGGGGGCAGCTGCCAAGGAGTGGGGTGAGTTGAAAACAAGATTCCGCAAACCAGAACTAGAGGGGCACCTCTGCACACAAGGGAGTGGACTCCAGCGGGTCCCCAGCCTCACGCGTAGACGGCCCACCACCGCCTTAAGAAGCATTTCACCTCGACACCATTGACATTTTAAGTAGGACAATTCTAGTTGTCGGGTGCTTTCCTATGCGCTGCAGGATGTTTAGCAGCATCCCTTGCTTCTGCCCACTACATGCCAATAGCAAGTCCCCTACCATGATACCAGAATGCCTCCAGACATTACTAAATCTCCCCTGGGAAGCAAAACCTCAGCCAGTTAAGAACCTTCGAAGTTCAGCGACGACAGTGTCCAGAAAAGAAGCGGGTGGCTGTGCTCCAGGATCACTAGGCAGGCCCAGGCACTTGCCACACAGCTTTCTCTCCCATGACCCTCTCAGACCCACCTTATCTAAGACCAGGACACTTAACAAATTTTTGAGACATGATTAAAATTATGCTTATCCTGAGTGCCATCATAACCATACAGAAGTTTGGATCTCGTGATGAAATCAATGGGTAGAATCCATGAGCTCCAAATTCGAGATAGGTCAGCATCTCCTCAGTGGGCCCGCAAAGGTGGAAGGCGATTATGGACCCAGGGGAGGGGCTCGGCGGCAGAGCTGGCCCCGCCTGTCTCCTGGGCCCAATCGCAGAGCCCGATTAGAGTCCAATCGAGCTACTACTGGTGTCCTCGGGTCCAGTGGGTGTGTCCTTCCTGCAGCAGTCCTCATTAAGCTCAGAGAGGCCTGTCTAGGTTTAAACAGAATGCTGGCTAGGGCTTGGAGGCACAGAAACCAGTCTTGGCTTCCATAACAACTGGCAAAAGTTAGCCAGAAAGACAGAGCTCCAACCAGCAAGATTCAAACAGGCTCCATTCCACTGAGGAGCTGAACCACCACGGCCAGACTGCTGGGCCAGTTGTGCCCAGTGGAGCTCAGAGGAAGGCCAGATAGGGACTCACCTAGGACCCACCTAGGACCCACGTGCTGGCGGGGGAGGAGCCACTCAAGTCCTTGGCTGCCACTGATGGAGCGGCTGGATCCTGTCGGAAGGGAAGGGCCTGGCGCCCGGCTCTGGCCTGCGGCATGCACCTACCTGAGTCACGCTGTTCGTCTCTCACTGCAGTCAGGAGATGTCCTGGTTGATAAATGTGGAATTCACAGTAAAGTCCTCCATTGCCACTTCTTAACTAAATCAAGCTTGACATTTACAGGGTCCAAGGAAAGCTTCCTGTCCGGGAGACTGCAGACGCAGCACAGCACGGGCCGAGGGTTCAGGGCTTGGGGCTCCGGCGCGCTCACGCGGCAGTGCCGGCTCAACCACGTATGGGCTGTTTTGCCTACAGCAAGGAACTTCTCTGTGCCTCAAGGTTCTCCCCCATAAAATGGAAGGAACAAAGGTACCTATATCAAAGGACCTTAGGATTAGATGACATGACATATATAAAGCTTTGGCACAGTGCCCAGCACATAAAAAGTCCTCAACAAACACGCCTTCTTCTTAGACATCCACATCTCGCAGACATTCTAGGAGTGGCTTCCACTATAAAGCCCATGCCTGCGACACAGGGCACAGAGAGCCCTGCAGCTGTGGCGGCAGGATGGGGAGAGACCACCCCAGATGTCTGCAGCCCCCAGCCTCTGCTTGTAGCTTGGGCTCAGAAAGCAGAGTCCTGCAGAGGAAAGGGC
Organism: Micronycteris hirsuta; assembly: GCA_004026765.1. NCBI lineage: Eukaryota > Metazoa > Chordata > Mammalia > Chiroptera > Phyllostomidae > Micronycteris > Micronycteris hirsuta. The sequence goes on from PVJI01001287.1 coordinate 12,103, forward strand.
ACTCTGAGAGTGTGCGCTGTCCAGGCCCCATCGGGGAAGCACAGGGCTTGCAGGCACCGTCTCTGTCACCTGGCATTCGGAGTGCTTTCTTTCCACTTGCCGGGAAGCCAAGAGCTGTGCATGAGCGACGCTTACGCCGAATTTCCAGCTGTGCTTGTCGGCGGTGTGGCTCACAGGTGGCCACCAGCTGGGCTCAGGGCCTCCCGGGCATCAGTGAGCATTCCCTCCCTGGCTCCCCCCTCCACCCTTCGGCACAGCCCTTGAGTGCCGGGCTGCTCATTCCAAACTGCAGTGACAAACATGTGACCATGACAGCAGCCACCTCAGAGGCCACCGTATAACCACCTCTGGGAGAAACCAAGCAGGCTGGCCAAGGTTCCCAGAAAGGAATCAGAAGCTTGGGCTTGCATCAGAGCAATACAATCAGAGGCCAGTGCTAGCAGATTTCCTCGGCGAGCCTCAGAGAGGGGGGCCCGTGTGAGTGTCAGGGCCAGGGCTACTTAGCAGCAGGCACACATTGCTTCCCTTTCTTTCCTTTTCACGGGCTCGTCATGCTTTATGGTTGACTCTCTGTCTCCACCACCGACTGGAGGCTGTGTGGCTGGCTCGTTCTTGCTGTAGCCCCAGCACCTCCCACCACGCCCGATGAATAAATACATGTCTTTAGAATACAGAATGTTAAACTGTCTTTGAAAAGACAAAGCATGGGATATCATTACATCGGGGGATGTGGAAACATTTCATGAACTCAGTGAATATTGCTGCGGTGGACTCCTGCTCGTTTGATAAGCCTGAGGGGACCATAGGGCCCTGTGACCAAGGTTTTTACTCTAGTAGGACATGCACACACCAGCCCAGCACTGAGTCGCCTCCTCCCTCTGGGTGGACCTCGCCCAAGCCCACCGAGAGGGAACCCACAGAAATACTGCCGGGGACCCCCAAGTAACTGTCACTCACTGAGGAACATCTGAAGTTAAGCACCTTAGAACGCAGGCCAGGTGCCGCCCCTTGAACTTCCCCATGCCTGGGGAACGCCAGGTGGAGGGCCATGTTGGGAGACTGCCCCGGTTTCCACAGTGAGAGGTTTTCACGCCATCCCACACCTTCACCCGCCAGGGGCCCTCCGGGAAACGAGAGCAATGGAAGTGGGGCCTCGCTGCCGCCTTCTTAGACGGCCACACTGTTGCCGCTGCAGTCGGCCACCCCTCGCCCTTGCGTCTCCCACCGCAAGGCAGGGCTCGCACGAGCACCGATGCATTCATTCTCGAAACAAAGCAACAGCGTCCAGCCTTTTGTGAGGCAACTTCATTCTACGGAGTTTTTCTTCCTTGAAAAGCAACAACTGCAAAAGCAACGTATCTCCCACTAGGAAACTGTCCCATGGTATCAGCATCTGAGGACACTTCCAGGAATGGCAAGCGGTTATGGATCTCTAAGTCCACGCTAGGGCATTTTTATAAACACAATCCCCCATTTCTGACCAGTGAGGCTTCACCTAACCCCACCCAGGCTGTGCTAGGCCACGAGAGGCCAGAGAGAACTGATAAGCCAATTGCTTATGACTTGAAAGCAACATCATCCAGGCACAAATTGATAAAAAAAAGCCCTGGAGATTAGCACAAAAGTCAAGACACCTTAAAACTAATTCTATGTCCTTGCAATTACCAACTCTTTTTGTGAATCTTCTCCAAGGACGAGCCTTCTCTCTTAATTATGCCGTGATGTATGCATCCCTGGATGCAGAGGCTCTGCTCAGCATTGCGACTGCACACTGGTCCCCCAGCCTGAAGATGCACTTCCACGTGCTGATGTGCAAACCACACACTAGGCCAGGTTCTGGAAAATGGCCCCGGAAAGCAGCCTAGAGAGGGGAGAGGTGACCACCAAAGAGGACGTGGGCATGAGCCGTGACAAGGACTCAGTTAACAATGATGTGCGTCAGAGAGAAATGAGGAAAAAGACCCCACTACCCGAAAGGAAAAATACCCCTCCCTCTCCGGGAGCAGCAGAACAGACTGCAGGCAGTAAGGGCGAGGGCAGGTTTGAAGAATGGGGCCTCCACACCCTCCATGGCAGCCTTAAAGAGGGCGACCAGGTCACGTGGCTTAGCTCTGTCTCCCGGAATCTGGAAGCCACCCCCTCAGAGCCCCAGCCACCTCCCAAGGCTCTGTGTGAGTCCAGTGCAGGTCCCTGGGACCTGCCGCAACCTGCCATCCCAACCCCACTGCAGGAAGCTGCCTTCGGGGTTGAGTGTCCCCTGCCCCTGCCACATCCTCAGCATGAGATGGGGGCATAAGCCTGTTTGGATGCCTACTCTGAGATTTTGTTGAGTTTGGGGGGACATAGCTATTATGGACTGAACTCTGTTCCCCCACAATACTTATGTTGGAGGCCTAACCCATAGTGGGACTGGAGAGAGGGCTTTTAAAGAGGTAATTAAGGTTAAATGAGGTCACAGGGATGGGCCCTGATCCAACAGGTCCTTACAAGAGGGGGAAGAGACACCAGGGACATGTGTGCACAAAGGAAAAACCACGGAGAACGACACAAAAGAGGGCGGCCATCTGCCAGCCAGGGATGAGGCCTCAGGCGAAACCAGCCTGCCCACACGTGGGTCTCAGTCTGCCAGCCTCCACAGACAGTCGCTGTCTGCGGTTCAAGCCCAGCCGGTGGTGTTTTGTGACAGCAGCCTACGCAGAAGAACACGACAGCTAAGCGAACATCCGAGCTAAGAGGTGCAGCCCCGGAGCCCAGGCAGAGGACATCCCTGCATCTGTGCGGTGGCCTTCCACTTCTAGCTCCCGTGGGACTTTCCGATCAGGCTGACTGGCCTCTTTCGTCTGAGTGAACCCCCAGGGCCAGGAGGGGGGCGGAGGCCCGGGGTGGAGACGCTGGATTTGCTAACATGGGGCAGGGGACGTGACCCCATTGTTACCCCAGACTGAAAGGTTGCCAGTGACCGTCTCAAGCAACGGGATTCTGAAGGGGGTGTGCTTTTCTTTGTTTGATTTCTCCGTGCTTCCTCAGGTTTCTACAACGGACATGTATCGCTTTTGCATTAACCAAAAGAATAAGTTAGTCACCTTTAAAATCTCTGCCATTCTTGCCTTGGCCAGCGTGGCTCATTTGGTTGGAGTGTTGTCCTGTAGACTGAAGGATCACGGGTTCAGTTCCCAGTCAGGGCACACGCTGGAGGCAACCAACTGATGTCTCTCTCTCTCTCTCTGTGTCTCTCTGTGTCTCTCTCTGTCTCTCTCTCTCTGTCTTCCCCTTCTCTCTCTCTAGAAGCAATGAATTAAAGTCCTCAGAAGAGGAAAGTAAACACATAAAGAAATAAATAAAATCTCTACCATTCTCAGCCCTGGCTGGCGTAGCTCAGTGGATTGAGCGCGGGCCACGAACCAAAGGGTCGCTGGTTCGATTCCCAGTCAGGGCACATGCCTGGGTTGCAGGCCAGGTCCCCAGTGGGGGCCACGTGAGAGGCAACCACACATTGCTGTTTCTCTCCCTCTCTTTCTCCCTCCCTTCCCTTCTGTCTAAAAATAAATAAACAAAATCTTTAAAAAAAATCTCTACCATTCTTCTGAGCCCCAATCTAAAGCCATCTCTGCACGGGGCTGCTGTCTCACAGCTGAGTGTCTGAGCCCTTTCTCCCCTGAAGGCCCGTGGGCGTCAGATGTCACCAGGCCCCCTCCGTCTGGGCTGCCACTATCCGTGTGCCTGATCACGCTAGACCGCTAGTGTCACCTCCCTGTAGCCCTCGGAGAGCACCCTGCCCGCCTCTGTGGTCACTGTAGAGCTTGGCATGGCCTTGTCCCATACGACGATTAAGTGCTTCTTAAATCACGATTCTTCTGATTTTACAACAAAACTGAACGATTTTTGAGGGGGGCCAAAACACTGGAATTTATTTATAAAAATTGTGTATTTACTCTTACGCACTTAAACTTCAGTCACCTTCAGAGTACTCTCCATTTGGAGTGATACACCTAACAGGACATTCTTGCCACTGCTTAAGACAGTTTTTGAACTCATCAATTTTGATGCCTTTTGTTTCACCTCTTCCACATCAGCAAAACTTTTCTTTGAGGATTTTTTTCATCCAGGAAAACAAAAAAAGTTGCTCGGGGCAAGATCCGGTGAATAGGGAGGGTGGGACATGGAGGTCGTGCCATTTTGGGTCAAAAACTGCCGAACACTCAGCGTGGTTGGGCAGATGAGCTCGTAAATCAGCCATCATCAAAAGGGCAAATGCGTTGAGTCTTCAAAAAAAAATTCACTGAACGCAAAAGCAGCCTCTCACAACACCACCAGCTGGTACACTGACACAGATGGGCTCACCTAGCGGGGGAAGCCTGTACCAAAAGGCGCCTGCCCTGCAGAAGATAATTCTGGGTCTTTGGGCCCCCTCATATGTTATCTTATTTACTTTGTAGATTAGCAAAGCAAAGCTCAAAAACCAATGAGAGACCCAGTCTATCCGACTACAGGTCCTCACAGCAGAACTGCAGACGTCCCTGAGGGAGACAATCCTCATCATTTGGGGACAGGAGCCTCCGTGTACACCTCACCTGGGTCCGGGCTGTGCTGGCTGCCGTTTTAGACAGAGAGGAATTCACTGGAGGGGGACAGGGACCAGGCAGGTGTAGCTCGAAGCGGCGGGCGCCCCCTTCCTCTCTCCACCATGGCGGGCTCTATACAGAGCCCTGGGTGCTCCCGGGTGAGGGACCGACTCCATGCAGACGTGCAGAACCAGCAGCCTCCTCGGTGACAGACCAACGCCCTCTCCCCAACAGTTCTCAGTAACAAAGGAGGCGTTCTGACCTCCCTCTGCCTGGTTCACAGTTCAGAACTTGCACGGGAAAGAGAGGGTATCATATAAAGACCCCCTCAAGTGCCACAAGAGTCCAGCTGTGCACCGAAAACATGGTGTCCCCCCTTCTGTTTAGTGTGGTGGACTAACTCTAGGACAGGGTTCCTCAGCCTTGGCGCTGCGACATTTCGGATGGGGCGATCTCTGTCATGGGGGGCCATCCTGTGCGCCGTAGAGTGTCAGGCAGCACCCCCGACCTGCCACTGGATGCCAGAGGCATCCCTCAGTCCTGATGACCAAAGACGGCCCCAGGCATTGCTGACAGCCTTCTGGGAGGGAAAGCTGCCTCCGGCTGGGAACCCCGCTCTGGAGGTCAGTGCTCCCCCGCCTCTCACCCCGGATAGTGCCGGCCAGTGAGCGTCAGTGCCAGACTGGGCCCTTCAGAGCCAGGCACTGGGCTGGGGGCACAAACAGTACAGCAGGAGTAGGGGCTTGACCCCAAGGCAGGACTAACCTCTGAGCAGTCTTAGGTACCCCATTCCTAGCAGAGATCGTTAAAAGCAGTTAAGGACCCATCCATTCAATCAGTCAATCAACAAACACGTATCTATTCATTGATCAGTTATGTGTGTATTTTTCAGACTATAAGATGCACCAAACCATAAGAAGCACCTAGGTTTTAGAGGAGAAAAATAGGAAAAAAATTTTGAAGTAAAAAATGCGGTAAAATATTAATACCATAAATAACATAATATTTCATTAATGTAAATGTAAACAGCCAGGTAAGCTACATTAGGACTAGAAGAGGCACCCCCATTTTCCTCCCAAATTTGCAGGGGAAAGTGCTCTTATTGTCTGAAAAATACGGTATACTGGGCGCTGTGCTATGAGTTGGGGGCACAAGAACAGCAGATAGGCAGAGTCCTCGCCCTCACGCAGCTTGCTCTCCAGCAGGAAAACAGGTATTACACAGCCAGTATGATACAGTGTGTCACAGGGCATGAGGGCAAACCACAGACAGGCACTCAAGGACTGGAAAAGCCTCCTTCGTGCCACCCCCCACTGTAAGTCGCTCTCCAACGCGTCACTGCCTCCCCACCCCAGCCCCTCCTCACCAGACTCAAAGGCCCCCCTCGGATCTGCAACACGGTTGTGATGGCCTGCCCTCATTGGGGCCCTCGTTGGGACCGGGGAAGGCCCCACAGGCTGAGGGTGTGTCGGGATCCAGTTGACTTTGCTCCCAGGTGTAAATCCTGGTTCCATTTTGAACCGGCTGAGGCTGTGGAGTAATCGAATTAGGCAAATATTATGGAGAAGAAAATGGGCCTGTAAGTAGCTGAAAGTAATGGAAATGACCTGAAGGTGGCCGTGCAAATGGTCTGTATAATATCCTGTAATAACCCTGGCCAGGCAGCCCAAGAAGGCAGGCTCCAATAATGAGGTGTCTGATTAGAATAATGTTCAGTGGGCGAGTGTGTGAATGTCTGCATAAATCAGGCCTGGAGAGCCTCCCCAATTAGCCAGGAAGGAGACAGGCAAGGTAGGTGCCAAGGCTGCACGGTGCAGGGAGGCTGCTGGGCCAGCTGCAGAGGTGGGGGAGGGGTGCTGATCATCTTTATAATGGTCCCTGACATTTTATAGCACTTTACAGTTTATAAACTCCCTCCCTGTGCCATAGTTCATCTGGTCCTAACACAGCTGTTCAAAAGATTAAGTGAGATAAAAAATGCCGTCTTTCGATAACTAATGGTCCGTCCGGGTCATGCTTTCACCCCCAGAGCCCAGCATGGTACCCAGCACATAGTACTTGTTCAATAAACAGAAGCCATTGAGGACCCCGTAGCAGAGAGCCAACTACACCAGGGCCACTAGCAGGCCCTCACATGTGCTCAGAGAACTTCCTTTCCCACCCTCCACTCTCCAAACTACGGGGTAGATTAGCATTACTCTCAGCAGAAACAACAAGAGAAATGTTAGTTTTATCTTTACCCCCATCCCCGCTCCGGCTGACAAGAACCCAGGTAGAAGGCTCAAACGAGTCCCACAAGACACTCTGTTCCATGCAGTACTTGGGTATTGAGTGCCATTCATTCATTCATTCATTCATTTATGTGTTCAAAAATAATTCTTGAACACCCAGCAGGGGCCAGGGCCAGGCACATGGGTGAAGAGGATTAAAGGGAAACCAACATTTCTAGGGGCCCTGGCCCAAGGGGGGGGCAACACACGACCTGTGGTCTCGCCTCCTCCCTGGTGCCAGAGTCAACAAGCCATGGGGAGGGGACTGCCAGAGACAGGAGCAGGCCCCCAGCCCCCGGAGAGCAGAGCACCTGGACCCCTCACATGTGTGGGCAGTGCGCAGCTAGCGGTTTCCACTGCGCCCTGCGGTCCTCACAGGTCCCCTCTGAGAAACATTTCCATTCTCTTGGTTTCACAGAGCAAGATACTGAGGACCGGGGAAATTAAGTATCTTGCCTATAGCATAACTGATACGCAAAAGCTTATTTCAACCCAGGGATTTAGACTCAAATCTAGTCTTTTCTATGTAAACAAACGTGTGGGGCACTCCAACTCCTGGGCTCTCCCTCAGCCTCATTTAGCAGACCCACGTGTGGCCACTGTACTTACACGAACACTTGGTGTTCCCACACACAAGCCCACACGTGTGCACACACTAGCAGTGCCCCAGATTGGTACCTTATCTCTCAGGCTTTTATCTTTTGATGCCAAGAGTAGTGATTTGTGGAGGAGCAGTTAAAGGCCAAAGTGAGTTTGCAGTACTGCATCCAGTGCCCTGAAATGCTGGGCTGGATGTGAGACTTTTGGGGACGTTTGGGTGAAAATGGGAAAAACTTGACCCACAGTGACCTTGTTGCAATCTCCGAAAGCCCAGTGTAACTTGAAGGTTGTTTGTAGGTAATTCATTATGTATAAACGTACTACCTGCTCAAATGAATGAATGAATGAGTGTTCCCTCTTGTATTAGTCTGACCGGGCCACTATAGCAAAACACCATAGACTGGATGATTAAACAACAGACGTTTACTTTCTCATGGGGCTGGAAGTCTGAGATCCCGGTGTCAGCAGGGCTGGTTTCTGCCTAAAGCTCTCTCGCTGGCTTGAAGACCACCGCCTTCCCTCTGTGTCCTCACCTGGCCGTCCCTCTGTGCTCATGCAGAGCAAGCTTTGGTGTCTCTTCCTCTTATTATAAGGACACCATTTCTATCAGATCAGGGCCCTGCCCTCATGACCTTATTTAACCCTAATTATCTCTTTAAAAGCCCTCTCTCCAAATACAGTCCCACTAGGGGTTAGAACTTCCATATAAATGTGGGGGAGACACAATCAGTCCACAACACCTGCATGCCATGAGCAGGAAGCAAGCTCTGGGCGCAGGAGCACAGAAAGACGCAGAGAGCTGCACACCGCGTTCACCCAGGAGCAGCCCTGCAGGGCCTTGGTTACTGCGCATCTGGGACACAGCTTCCTTCTGCACCAGAAGCTAGTAGCACATGGTCCGGAGGAGGAAGTCCGTCAGGGTGCAGGAAGGCTAAGACACAGACTCTCCCTGGTACCCAGACTCTCCCTGGTACCCAGGAGCCTGCTCTCTGGGCCCTTCCTCAGCATCCGGAGACCAGGCTGGGGGAATGTGTGGTCCAGGAGCAGCAGGAAGTAGCCCTTGAATCCACAGGCGACCAGCTACAGCCGCACGGCCGTCCGAGAAGTGGGCCTGAGCAGAGAAGTGGATGTCCACACTAGGGAGGCCTCTAAACAGAGGCGCAGCTGTGGGATTCCAGCTGGCAGAGGGAGAAGAGCATCCAGAGCCTGCCTGTCCAAATCCCTCATTTTGCAGAGAGGGACACCAAGGAGGGGGACTTGCTGAAGCTCTAACCACTCCCCATGCGACGTGCTACAGGCGTCCATGAACCCATCAGCCAAACTTCTTATAGCCAGGCTCCAGAGTGGCAGGCTGAGGACCCCTGTGTCAGAGCGACTGTGGCTGCTTGTTTTAGGCAGATTCCTAAGCCCCTAGCCTGAGAGTCTGTTTCATAACGTCTGAGATGGACCTCTGCCTGTAACTAAGCTCCCCAGGTGGAACAGGTGCCCACCAAAACTTGAGGATGATGCCCCAGAGGAGTCTGGTCTTCTATAGCTACTCAGAAACTACCAAGCAACACAGGGACAGGGGGACACAGCCTGTAGTGGCAGCGTGGAGGAAGCAGCCCCCACCTGGATCCAGCACAGAGCTATAGACAGTCTCACACAGAACCGTGAAGCTGGAGGGAGGCCCTATCCGTTCATCCAGGTCACTGAGTTCTCCCTACTGATCAAGAGAGCATCCATACCACAGTCCGATTGCCCTTATATCTGAGATACAGGCACACTCTTTTCTTTGGGAACCCCAGGATTTGGCTCAGAGATTCCTCTTAACTTGGAGACCTCATTACAATACATAGGTACACTGAACATTGCACATTGCATCTCCTGGCCATCCAGAAGTCTCCTTGAGCAGCAACAAAGCTGTGCTGGGGCTGAGAGGCCACCTGGTGGCCAAATCAGGAATTGACTGCCCTGCCCTGCCCTGCCCCCTTTTCCCCTGCCCTCCTCCTTGCAGTAATGATACACAACTAACCTCCCTTTTCTCTTTGTATCATTTATTACTTCTTTCAGTTGATTCCTTCTCAGATCATCTCTTTCCTGCAATCACCCTCACATTCTTTTTAATCCCCTCTCTAAATGATGTCACTCAGGGTTTCCAAACTCAAACGCCTACAGAGGCCATCCAGAAAATATTTGTATTGAAAGAAGAGGACCTAGCCAGGTAAGCACCTGCTTGTCACCTGTGGAAGTTTAGTGCCATACCCCAGGCCTCTAGGGCTTCCCATCACCAGAAGTCTGCATATTATTAATGGCCTTGTAACGTCCTGGAAAATGATTTTTTAAAAGCTTCAGAATACTATGCGGATACTGCACTGTACACTTGATGTTTCCTAAGAGGATGGATGTTAAGTGTTCTCACCACAAAAAGAAACAAAGGTAAGTGTGCAAGGTGAGGGATGCATGCACGTTAATTAGACTGGCTGTAGTGATTATTTTACCATGTGTACTATATCAAAACACCGAGCCACACACCTGAAAAATACAGTTTTTATTTGTCAATTATACCTCAGTAAAGACGGAGAAATAACATTATGTAATGTGTAGTATTGTATTAAAGAGTCACGTTGGCCGGCACGATGGCGGCCCAACAACACGGGCCTGTGGATGCTGCCAGGAGGGCTGCTGTCTCCTCCCCTGTTCCCTTGTCTTCTCTCCCCTCTCCCCCATCCCCACTGAGCCCCAGAGATTGCCGTGCCTGTGGACCATGCGAGAAGGGCTCAGGTCAGGGAGAGATAAGGTGCTGTGGGAGGAATCCTTGAATTTTTAACCAAACTTGGACATTTAAAGAGCCCGTGCCAGAATAAAAAACATAATTGGTAGGCACAAAATAGACAGGGGGAGGTTAAGAATGGCATAGGAAATGGAGAAGCCAAAGAACTTATATGTACGACCCATGGACATGAACTAAGGAGGAGTGGGGGGAATGTTGGAGGGAGGGGCACACAGAGCAGAAGGGGATAAAGGGAAGAAAAAATGGGACAATTGTAATAGCATAATCAATAAAATATACTTTAAAAAAACATAAAATAGCCCTGGCTGGTGTAGCTCAGTGGATTGAGCGCGGGCTGGGAACTGAATGGTCCCAGTTCGATTCCCGGTCAGGGCACATGCCTGGGTTGCGGGCCAGGTCCCATGTGAGGGCCATGTGAGAGGCAACCATACATTGCTGTTTCTCTCCCTCTCTGTCTCCCTCCCTTCTCCTCTCTCTAAAAATAAATAAATAAAATCTTTAAAAAAAAAAACATAAAAATAGCCCTGACTGGCATGGCTCAGTAGATTGAGCACTAGCCTGTGAACCAAAGGGTCACAGGTTCAATTCTCAATTAACGCACATACCTGGGTTGCAGGCCAAGTCCCCAGCAGGGGCATTCGAAAGGCAACCACACACTGACATTTCTCCCCCTCTCTTTCTCCCTCCTTTCCCCTCTGTCTAAAAATAGATAAATAAATCTTTTTTAAAGAAAAAACAGAGGACTTCTGGCCAAGATGGAGGTGTAAGTAGACACACTGTGCCTCCTTGCACAACCAAAAGAGGAAAAACAACAATTTAAAAAACAAAACAATCAGACTGACAGAAAATCCAACTGTATGGAAGTCCCACAACCAATAAGTTAAGGAAAACTCCTTCATCCAGACCGGTAAGTGGGGCAGAGCTGGTGGACAGCACGTGGTAAGTGGGGCGGAGCTGGTGGACAGCACGTGGTTTGTGGAGTGGAGCGGGGCGGGCAATGCTGCAGCTGCCGGGAGAGACCCACGGCGGGCGTGCCTGGCCAAAACGCAGCCAGCGCACTCAGCGAAACCCATGGCCGGCACACCCGGAGAAGCCCAAGGCTGGCCGACACGGAATCAGCAGGACCAAGATTGGTGGACGCGGTGGTCCCTCATTCGCTTGCAGATAAACCAGGAGAAAAAACTGGGGAGCGGAGAAGACCACGCAACCCATCACTGCAGGGAAATAAAGTCTCAAACCACCGATTGAAAGCACCTGTGGGGGTTGAGGCATCGGCAGGAAGAACTCCCAGCGTCACAGCAGAGTTCATTGGGGGGAAGTGACTAGGAGCCAGCAGAGTGGAGCAAGCACCATTGTTCCCTCCCAGGCCCTGTCCCCACAGGTAGCGTCACAATACAACATTGTGGGTTACCCTGCCCTGGTGAACACCTAAGGCTCCGCCCCTTAATGTAACAAGTGCACCAAGAAAAAAAAATGACCCGAATGAAAGAGCTGATCAAAACGTCAGAAAAAATACAACTAAGCGATGAAGAGATAGCCAACCTCTCAGATGCACAGTTCAAAACACTGGTAATCAGGATGCTCACAGGATTGGTTGAATTGGTCACAAATTAGATGAAAAAAATGAAGAGTATGCTAAAGGAAATGAGGGGAAATGTGCAGGGAACCAATAGGGATGGGAAGGAAACTGGGACTCAAATCAACGGTGTGGACCAGAAGGAAGAAAACAACATTCAACCAGAAAAGAATAAAGAAACAAGAATTCAAAAAAATGAGGCAAGGCTTAGGAACCTCCAGGACATCCCTAAACATTCCAACATCCAAATTATAGGGATGCCAGGAGGAGAAAAGGAAGACCAAGGAATTGAAAACTTATTTGAATAAGTAATGAAAGAGAATTCCCCCAATCTAGCAAAGGAAATAGACTTCCAGGAAGTCCAGGAAGCTCAGAGAGCCCCAAAGAAGTTGGACCCAAAGAGGAACACACCAAGGCACATCATAATTACATTACCCAAGATTTAAAATGAGAGAATCTTAGAAGCAGCAAGAGAAAAGGAGACAGTTACCTACAAAGGAGTTCCCATAAGACTGTCAGCTGATTTCTCAAAAGAGACCTTGCAGGCAAGAAGGGGCTGGAAAGAAGTATACCAAGTCATGAAAGGCAAGGACCTACATCCAAGAATACTCTATCCAGAAAAACTTTCATTTAGAATGGAAGGGCAGATAACGTGCTTCTCAGATAAGGTCAAGTTCAAGGAATTCACCATCACCCAGCCTTTATTATATGAAATGTTAAAGGGATTTATATAAGGCATGGAAGGATATCAACAGGGGAGTGGGAGGGGGAAAGAGGAGGAAAAACTACAGAGAATAAGTAGCATAAACGGTAGGTAGAAAACAGACCAGAGAAGGTTAGGAATAGTATAGGAAATGTAGAAGCCAAAGAACTTACGTGTATGACCCACAGACAAAAACTAAAGGGCAGGGAGTGGGGGGGGGCAGAAAGGAATAATGGGGAGAAAATGGGACAACTGTAACAGCATAATCAATAAAATATATTAAAAATAATAAAATAAAATAAATAAAAAAGAAAAACATAAACTATAAGCACAGTAAAATAAATAAATAAATAAAAATAAAGCAGCTGTGCCATCAGCCTCTGTCGGAATCCCTTTAGAGAGCCCAGGGACCCGCACAGACCGCCCCCGACACATCTCCAGAGCTCCCCTTGTCTTCAGAATTACTCTGCTTCTCTCAAGCCCCAGGATCCTGCATAAATAAAAAGTGAGTCCTTATGCAATGGACTCATTTTCCTGTTTTGCTTAATTGCCTCTGTTGGTACAGTGCTGCTTTCTACCACTTTCAATGCAAATGAGCCATGTTCCTGCTTCGTTTGTTGTGGATGGAGCTGCGTTCTGTGAGCGGGCCCTGGGAGCAAACACCGCCCCGCCTTACCGGGAAAATATCCGCCACCCTGGCCGGGCAGCGGCTGGGCTGGATCCCCAGTCAGGGCACAGACAAGAACCGACCAATGAATGCATGAATAAGTGGGACAACCAAGCAATGTTTCTCTCTCTCTCTCTTCCTTCCTCTTGCTCTCTCTGAAATAAAATTTTTTTTAATTAAAATTTTCTTAATTTTAAAAGGAAAATATGTGCCAAATTCCAAATACCCAAATTTTACAGATCAGCGCTGAGGTGCCCAGCCTGTGCACAGGCCAAGGGCACCTGGGAGGAAAGTGTGCTTTGAGGGGTGTGGCGTGCTGTTCACACCGGTGTCACGAGACTCACGAACTGTGAGGGCGAGAAGACCTCCAAAATCACTTAGTCCGCCCTCTCACTTCACAGAGGAGGACAATGTTCCCATGGGAGGCAGTAGGGAAACGGGGTGACGTGCCCCAATTCGCATGGCTGGGCAGGAACCCGGGTCCCCAGGCCCCTGCTGAGATGGCCGCCTCCTCAGAGGAGGGGAGACCCCAGGCCGCCGGCAGCCTGGAGGGCGAGACGCGCAACAAGAGCCGCCAGCACTCACTGGACGCTTGCTAAGGGCCAAGGGCCAGGCAAGGTAGTTAAGCGCGTGTGAGCTTCCCGAAGCCCTGTCGGGTGGCACAAATACCCGCCCCACTCTACAGAGAGGGCTCCAGGGCTTCAGCTGTCAGCCCAAAGCCACACAGTGAGTGTTCCCTGATGTGACAGGGAACGCAGGCAGCCACTCTCGTCATCAAGGGGCTGCTTCAAGGTGCCCAGCTGACTCCCCTGCCCCACCATCCCCCAAAGGAAGACCTCTGCCACCCAGCCAGCTGGGAGGCTGCGCGGCACAGACTTCAGGCCTGCGTTCTTCTTCCCGGCTGTAAGCGAGGCGGCATCTGTGGTGTGGGATGCCTCTGTTAGGAAGCACCAGTGGGACCTTTCACTTCTGGTAATCAACAGTTCAGATGGTCAGAAAATTCTTGCAGTAACGAACACCAAAAAATATGTCAAATAAAACTAAAATAATTTCATAAATGCTTGGCTCAGCTTGGAGAAAAGAAAAATCCTCAAAGGCTAAAAATCATCAGAAAGCCCAATGTCAAGAGGTGAGTGCCCACTAAGGCCCAGGGAAGGGTGAGGGGTCATCAGAGTATCCCTGTTGGCCTCTAGCTTGAGTTTTAATGGATCAACGTGAAGGGAAGGAGCTCTGGAGACAAAATCTGGGCTCAAGTGGAGTGGGAGGCCCCCCCCCACAAAGCCAGGACAGCTCTATACCCTAATAAACCCACCCACGCCTGGTGATGGCGGGAACACCTGCCTGTCTCTGCCCTGAGTGGAGATTGTCTCCCTTGATAATTCTTAGCCAGACAGCAGCTTCATGTGGATCTGGGGCTGAAACCTGGACCAGCTAGGAGGCACCACAACACAAATTCATTTTAAAGTGGTTTCACTCACAAAAACATAGACCCTCTGTGTAAGAACATAATTCAGATTTAGACATCAGAGGATTCCTACAGAGAAAGCACCAAAGAAATCACCCCAGGTCTACGCACCGCCATGTTCAGGGCAGCATCAGCTACGACAGCCAAGGCAGAGAGACAGCCCAAGTCTCAGTGGACGAATGAACGAATGAGGGAAACATGATATGTACATATAATGGAATATTATTCAGTCATAAAAAAAATAAGGAAATCTGCTCTGGCTGGGGTAGCTCAGTGGATTGAGCATGGGCCTATGAACCAAAGGGTTGCCAGTCAGGGCACATGCCTGGGTTGCAGGCCAGGTCCACATTTGCAGGGTGAGAGGTGACCAGTCAATGTTTCTCTCCCTCTCTTTCTGAGTGAACTAAGTCATGCAGACACCACATTGCATCACTATAAGTGGCCTTCTTTAAAGGTAGCAACAGTGCAGAATGGAGGTGGTAGGGATGGGGCGGTGGGGAGAAAGAATGGGGAGAGGCTGGTAAAAGAATACACACTTTCGGCTCTCAGATGAATAAGGTCTGAGGAGCTTATGTGTAGCTGGTGACTATAGTGAGTCCCGCACTCCGTACTGAAAATTTGCCGGGAGAGTAGGTTTTAAGCATTCTCTCTCTCTCTCTCTCTCACACACACACACACGTGACTGTGTGAGGTGACGGGTCAGTGAATTAACCCGACGATAGAAATCCTTTCAGCACGTACGCATACATCAGATCATCACGTAGTACACTTCAAATATATTAACATTCTATTTGTGAATTGCTCCTCAATGAAGCTGGGGGGAGTAATCTCACAGTGAAAAATTACAGGACACAGCAGAAAATGAGAAGTGTTGATGCCCGAAGGAAAAAGTCCGATGGGGAGAGGTGAGCTGGGCTCCGAGGCGCTCAGGCCGATTCGGGCCACGAGAGCGTTAGCCTGATGGTGAGAGAACGCCGTTGCCGCCCGCGCCCGGCGCCAGGGCTCGGCGTGGACGTGTCCCTGCGACCTCTGCCTATACCTTCAACCGACCAGCCAACGGCGGCCTCGGGAATCAGCTTGAAATAGCAGAACTGGAAAGGGCATCATCGACCACCTCCTCTCAATGCTTTCCAAACTGCGAGCCTTGCAATTTTGGTCGTTATATAGATAGATGATAGGTGATAGATAGATAATAGAGATAAATGTGCACAGAAACACATGCCCACCATGTGCGGGTATTAGTCAGGGTTCTTCAGAGAGAAGGAACAATAGGACATACATTTACACACACATATACAGACACACATACACATACGCAGATATGTACACACACAGATACACATTTACACACACAGGGTGGGGTAATGTAGGTTCATAGTGGTGAGTGTGCAGAATACACAGTTTATTCTTGTATTATTTATTAATAATTGTATCATTCTCCACATGAGCTCTGTAAACCTACTTTTGCCCCACCCTGTATATATGAGAAGAGAGAGAGGCAGAGGCAGACAGAGAATGAAGAACTGGCTCACAAGTGGGGCTTCCTGAGCAGTCCCCAGGTCCGCCATCCACGTGCTGGAGACCCAGGCAAGCTGGGGGTGTAGTTCAGTTCTCGCCCACAGGCCTGGGACCCAGGGGAGCCCACAGTGTAAATGACGTCTGAGGCCAGGAGGCGCGATAGATGTCCCAGCTCAAAGAGGGAGGAGGAAAAGGGCGAAGTCCTCCCGCCTCTGCCTCTGCCTCTGTGCCATTCGGGCCCTCAATGTGCTGGAGGTGCCCACGTCGGAGAAGGCCACCCACTGTACTGAGTCCACAGGTTCAAATGCTCACCTCACCCAGAGACAGTCTCGTGGACACACGTAGAAACAATGTTTAATCTGGGCACCCCAGGGCCCATCAAGTTGATACATAAAATTAACACCACAGTATATGTATCCATCCACATATACAAACGATATGATACATACCCTGGGTCTCCATGTAAAATGCATTTCTTACTGCCAAGCTTAAAAACAAAAAGTCTAGGAAACACGGATACAGTCCCAGCCGCCATTTTCTCCCATGGGAAACTGAGGCCCAGAGGGGGAGCGACCCAACTTGCCAGCATGGCTGGAGGAGAGTCCAGAGACCCGGACCGGGTCTCTCCACGGCTCCGCAGGGCAGCAGGCTGGCACCCTGCGCCGCCCCACCCGGACACTCCCTCGTGTGCCCTGGGGAAGGAGGCACAGAGCAGGTCTGGCTCTGCACAGAATGGAGCATGAGGTCATGCGCCTCGGCCCCCTCCCTCCTCCTTCCCCACCTTTTGGCAGAACCACCTGTGGTCCCTTCTGCTGTCTCCACGCTCTCTCACGATCCAGACTTGGTCTCGGGAAATGAACGAGTAACCTTCTTCACACAGAGCTGTAAATGATTCCCATGCTATCTTCCTCCTGGTTATTTGCTCTCTGACTGAAAGATTGAAGATTTAAGCCAAAGAAAAGAACTTCTCATCCTAAAGTTTCTCCCTGGCATCAGCAACCCTGCAGAGAAGCCTGCCGGCGGTGTGGGGGAGGGGAGGACACACTTGGCCTCCGTCCCTGTCGCTGGTGACCCACTCTGCCTGGTGCCGGGTAGCCAGAGGCCACCAGCAGACTCTGCTGGTCATAAGGCCACTGAGGCATGGGCATTTCCTTCTCCCCACCATCTCCTCCAGCTGCTCTTTTCTCTGATATGGAGCCTCTGATGTCCCTATCTGCAAGGTTGATAAAGAGATCAACAGATAAAATTATCAAGTTATGAATCTGCTTTTTTAACAGACTTAGCAAAATGTATCAGTCTAGACAAAGTCCGTCCCTTCAAAGCTGTCACCTTGGGGACAAATCACTTATTTCAATGATTCTCCCATTCATTTCAGAATCTCTGTTTTAGGAATATTAATTATTATCAATTATGAAATGCCTGCTGTGGATCAAAAACTGTGCCAGGCACTTTACATATTATGCCTTATTAAATCCTGTAAAAGAAGTATTGTCCTCGTTTAAACAAGACAAAGCAAGTTTCATTTTATCCGTATCAAACCCCATCGGTGGCCACACTCTAATCCCCAATTTCAGTCGTTGCACTTAGCTCTAAACGACTCTGGGCTGTTTCCAAAAACCGAAGCTACCCTTGAAAGGCAAAGAGCGGCCCCCACAGAGAAAAGTCAGAGTTGTTACATGCTCAGTTGGATTTCCCAAAAAGGAGTTCCAGGGACATTTGATGCCCTGGCAACATCTTTGCATAAGTTCCTGGCACAAGGTGAGACTTTGATGCTTGAACGTGTGTGTGTGTGTGTGTGTGTGTGTGTGTGTGTGTGTGTGTGTGTGAGAGAGAGATTGGCCGCGGTGCCATAGAGATGCAGCCTGTCTGCTCTTGGAAAGATCTGCCTACATGTCTCACCTGGAACTTTGAGAGGGGGAGGGAGCAAGAGGTGTCACAGGAGTGTCCTCTCCTCACAGGTGAGGGGGCATGGCTCGGTTTTACCTGGTGTCCTCCTCTCTAGTCCTGCACCTCCCTTCTCACCCCATTGGCAGCTTCTGGTGACAGAGGGGATGGCTCAGTCCCCAGCTGCGTGGCTTACCCCACCTCAAAGGGTCTCCCTCCCCCTCCCCTGCCCTGGGATGTCCTAAGGGGTTGGCCTTATTTTCCTCCCCCTTCAGACCCCCTTCTCTCTGATGTGGAGGACTGAAGTGCCCCAGCCTCGAGTGGGCAGGTCGCAGGGTCGTTGTCAAGCTCCCCTTCCAACCAGATCTACATCTCCAAGTCCTTCAGAGACAGAAATTCTGGAGTTGCCACTAGTCGAGTGGCCTTAAGTGCAGCTCAGCTGTGGCCACATTCCCTGAGCTCCCTTTTCCCCTCTCCTCATGCTGCCGACTCCTCCCCCCCACCCTCGCCCTCAGCCTGTGGCTCTGGCTTCCCCGCGAGAAGCAGCAGCCAGGGGCCCACCGGCTCCCCCAGGCATCGGCATCGCTGCCTGCTTCTGCCTTCCTTCCTCCAGCAGTGACCTGTCAGCAGAGCTTCATTCACAGGGTGGACACCACCCCCTCCTCAGAACACTTCCCCCAGCGCCTCCAGGGCGCGCCCGCCAGCCAGCCCCTCTCCCTGGTTCTTCTCCCCCTCCTCTCCGGTCACCAGCTGCCTCCGCCCTGCCGTCCGCTGATGGGTCCTCAGAGCCTTCCTTACTGCAGGGCCTCAGGGATCAATCCTTTGACTTCTTTCCTTTTTTTTAACAAACACTCACTTTGAAAGTGAGTTCATTCTGTCGCGTGGCTTTTATATACCATCTCAGCTCTAAGAACTAACTCATAAAGTTCAATCTCCTGGCCACACACTCCCCTACATTCTGGGCTCCTGTGTGTACCTCCCCACCCACCATCACCGCTCAAAAGTCACGTCTCAACCTCCACCTGCCCCAGCGGGAGCCCTTGATCTTCCCTGGACCCGCACCTCCGGCAGCCTTCATCACCCCGGCGCATGGCAGCTCCGTCCTTCCAACTGCTCAAAACACCTTGCTGCCTGAACATCTCTTGCTCGCAGCTCATCCAATCAGGAAATCTCACTGCACTACTTTCGAAGAATATCCAAAATCCAGTCACTTCTCGCCACCACTGTCACCTGGTCCACATGACTGCAAGAGCCTCTGCCCCTCCATTCCTGCCTGTCAGGGTCTCTTCTCAGCACAGCGGTAGGGCGATCGGTTTAAAAGTAAGCCAGCTTGCGGATGCCTCTGCTCACAGCCCTGCACTGGCACTTAGGACGAAGTACCGCGTCCTTGCCCACGTGGCGCTCCCAGGCCTCCCAAGGCCTGGCGGCCCACTGCCTCCCTCCCTGCTCTCCCCAACTCCTCCCTCCCACTCGGCTCCAGGCCCACGGCTGCCAAGAATACTGTTCCTTACCCTCTCAGCCTGCTTTATTTTTCCCCTCAGTCTACGACCACCAGGTGTGTCCTGGCTCCGCCTCCCCTCCCCTGCCCTCCCCCACCCCAGCAGCCCTCCAGGAGAGCGGGGGCTTTCCCCCTGCCGGACCTAAGAGACTCCTCCTGGAGCCTTGGCTGCCCCCTGGCCTCGAGGCAACAGCTCCTCCACTCCTCCCCACCCCCTGCTCACCTCACCCACCTTCTGGCCCTTTCTGCTGCCCGTGCCCATGGGACCAGACACGTGGGAGCAACATCTCGGGGCTGTGGGCTCTGCACCCAAGAGGATCTCAGGAAAGGCTGGTGCTTGCAAAGAGGTCTCTAAGATGCTGGTTCCTGGTGCAAATGGGGCTGAGTGTCCTGGGGACTACACCCACCCTGACCCTGGGGGCACCTGCAGGCCCCAGAGCTGACTTCTCAAAGGCCCACTCCGGCCTCGAGAATGCCACCAGCTCCTAGAGCCACAGGACTTCCGTACCCCTCGGCTCCTCCTTCCCACACCCCTGAGTCCACCTGAGTCCTGCTGCTGGACCTTGGACAGGCATTCGACAGCACTGACTGCACAACGGAGAAGTCCTCCCTTTTCACTCCCTTTCAAAGACCCTGCTGTGGAAAAATTGTGCTCCCACACCTCCATAAAAGATACAGTGAGGTCCTAGCCCCCCACACCTCAGAGTGTGACCTCATCTGGAAAAGGGGCTGTTACAGACGCACTTAGTTCAGATGAGGTCACACTGGAGCAGGGTGGGCTCTGACCCAACAGGACTCCTGTCTTGTAAGAAGGCGGCCATGTGAGACGAGACAGGAAGAAAGAGCCATGTGGCAAGGACGGCAGAGACTGGAGAGATGGGGCCACAAGCCAAGGGTTAGAGTGGCAGTTAGTTAGATATTAGCAGAAGGCGGGGGAGTGAGTTGAACAGTCAGCGGGGAGAAGTAACCAGCATCTTTGCACCAAACAGGGCAAATATCCTGCCTGGTGGACCAAGCAGGAAAGATAGCTTTAACAGCCACAGTGGGGGGGGGTGCGGCAGGGGGCAGTTGAGGGGAGGTGTGGTAACCAGCGTGGTTCCACTGGATCGATGGGGGAAGAGGGGGAAGAAAGTGGCGAGGGAGAAAAGCCCTTTTACTAAGCTCGCGCGCAGTAGGAGCCAAAATGGTGACCATGCAAAGGGGAGGGCACCGGCCTGGGAAAGTCTGGGGAAAGGACTGGACTGGGGACGGGCACAGCCCCGGGGAGTCCAGGAAGGAGCCTGGATACGGGGAGGCACAAGCACAGCCTGGGGAAAGCCCAGAAAGAGACTGGCTGGTTTAAAAGAAAGCTTGTTCTTTCCTGTACCTGAGGTAATAAATGGAAGTTAGACAAAGAACCCCCTTGGACCACGCCCATGCTGCTCCTCCTCTCCGGCGCACACTTATTTTTTACCTTCTATTCTCCTAAACTCGAAGAGTCCCATGAGACTTGCAGCCAGGAGAGCAGCAAGCAGCGGCAGAGGGCTCTCCTTCCGCCTCAGTGACTTCCTTCCCTGCGTCCACGCAGCCGCTGCCCTCTAGCCTGCCTGCTCTCTGCTTCTCCAAGAGCACATCGCTTTTCACTCTAATAATCTTGCCACCACCGTTTAAAATCCCTCCTATGTGAGTGTCCTGAAATTCTTTTCCCACGACACTGCTTAAGGACCTGTCTCCTGCAGTAGCAGAAGGAAGAGCGAGGATCACCAGCCAACCACCAGAAGCTATTGCAATATGTATAAGAGGCGAAGAAGACCACAATGAGCTATCCCCTCACACCTGTCAGAATGGCTGTCATCAATAAATGAACAAAAAAGTGCTGGTGAGGATGTGGAGAGAGGGGAACCCTAGTGCGCTGTTGGTGGGAATGCAGACTGGTGCAGCCACTGTGAAAACAGTATGGAGTTTCCTCAAGAAATTAAAAATAGAAGTACCTTATGACTCAGCAATCCCACTTCTGGGTATTTATAGGAAGAAATTCAAAACACTAATTTGAAAAGATATATGCACCCCTATGTTCATTGCAGCATTATTCAAAATAGCCAAGATATGGAAGCAACCCAAGTGTCCATCAGTAGATGAGTGGGTAAGCAAGAAACAGCACATATATACAATGGAATATCACTGAGCTATAAAAAAATTATATCTTAGCATTTGCAACAATGTAGATGGACCTAGAGGGTATTATGCTAAATGAAATAAGTCAGACAGAGAAAGACAAATACCCTATGATTTCACTTCTATGTGGAATTTAGAAAACAAAATAAACAAACAAGCAAAACCAAAACAGATGTAGAGATTCGGAGAACAAACTGATGGTTACCGGATGGGCTGGGTGACAAAGGTGAAGGGATTAGGAAGTACAAATCAGCGGTTACAGAGGAGTCATGGGAATGAAGGTCAAGTTCAGCGTAAGGCATGTAATTGATGATATTATAATAGCTGGCGATGTATGGTGCCAGGTGCAGGCCAGAATTACCGAGGGATCACTGCATAAATTGTGTAATTGTCCAACCACTATGCTGTACACCCAAAACTAATATAATATTGAATATCAACTGTAATTGAAAAATAAAAATTTTTTTAAAGAAGCAAGGAAGGATTCTCCTCAAGAGTTTTCAGAGAGAGCATGGCCCTGCTGACACGCGAGTTCTGACTTCCGGCCTCCAGAGCTGGGAGACAGCCCGGTTCCGGTTCTGTGGGTTCTGCTGTTGGAAGCCCCTCACGTGCGGGCAGCCCTAGGAAGCTAATGCAGACCCTGATTACCGCGGGAAGTCTTACCTGGGGGCCAGCAGATTTTTAGTGCCTTTCTGACACTTGTTAATTTTCCTTTTTTACAAAGAAGAAACAGTCTTCCGGCTAAAAGCTTTTGGCAGGAAAGGCAACTAACAATATTTTAATAACTGTGTTTTGATCTCATTATATTTCTTTTTATGATTACCATCTATTTCTGGCAAGTGATAACTGGTTTTCCTTGCACAGTAGTAAAACAAAGGTTCATTTTTAAATAAGTTAAAAATGAGTTAGAGAAAAATATTATGTCAAGTTAATAAAAATGGCATAAAAATGTGGCAAAAAAACAGCAAAGGTGGGGATGGAGATGGAGTCTTGGCATCCACCCTCTTAGGAAAAGCCGAGACCAGCCGCCAGGGCAGCCCTCCCTTTGATGGCCTGACCCACAAATGCGGCGTGAGAATGCCAGCGCCCACGATTAGAAGAAGTGGGGCACACCGAAAGTGTCTTCACACCCGCCGTGCTTTTCTACACGTTTTCTCCATCCTCGCCCCCTTCTTGGCCCTCCCCCATTTGGGGGCCAGGGGCCACACGTGGCTAGCCTCCTTCTTGTCGCCAAAGAAAACTGACTTGATAACTAGACCCCCCTGGGCTGGCAGTCAGAGGACCTGGGTGACAGCCATGTCACTGCCACTGATGTGATGAATGACCTTGGGCAAACCCCTTCGTCTCCCCAGACTTCAGCTCCCCCCTCCAAGAGAAGAGAAGACTGTCTTCAGGATTTCTTCCAGCCCTGCATTCCGTGCTTCTGGGACGCTAGTGATTTAATGTGGTTCCCTCGCGGGGACTCATCTTTCACTTTAAAAGAGACCCCAGGAAAAAGATGAATAAATTCATAGGACTGAGTCCCCAGTAGAGGAATTCCAGGTGGGGTGGCACATGGAGGAGAAATATTTTCAGAGTGGGGGGTGGGGCACTGCTGAAACCACACAGGAGGCAACCCCTGTCTCTGCACAAGGCTGGCTTCACCCCCAGGTGACAGGCGACCTTCACCTCAGACTTCCGTCCCCAGGGTCACTGCCTTCTGCTTTATCGGGAATCAAGAAGCCAGATCTCTGGCAGGACTGAAGGCCATGTCCTCGATTTTTAAAGAGCAAAATACAGGTATTTACATGCACATTGGCAAACACGTGTGTGAGTGCGTGCACACGCGTGTGCGTGCGCGCACACACACACACACACACACACACAAGCTGAGCTGGGGGCAGAGGAGGGCCAGGAAGAAAAATCAGCTTTGACAACCTAATAAATGTCAGTTTCCAAGGGGGGCTGCGTCAGAAGATGGATCCTCACAACTTTAATTGGAGACATGATGCTCGCTCTTTGCCAGGCAGCCCCGCCTCCCCCAGAT
The DNA here is from genome assembly GCA_004026765.1 of Micronycteris hirsuta. Lineage (NCBI taxonomy): Eukaryota > Metazoa > Chordata > Mammalia > Chiroptera > Phyllostomidae > Micronycteris > Micronycteris hirsuta. The sequence goes on from PVJI01001287.1 coordinate 35,799, forward strand.
CCCTTGTCTGTTAGGATTTGGTTCTGGGATGTCAGAGATGCAAGAGGTGGGGGGTGGGGGGCGGAGGAGGTGCTCTAATGCCTCCAGCCCCACACCTGGGTGGCACCCGACCGCCCCTGCCCAGATGTCATCCAGGAGAGACGAAGGGGTCTCCCAACAATTGACGCTCATCCCCACTAACAGAAAGTCCGGTACTCCTTCAGAGATGGCGCGCTGATCCAAGAACGGTGGAAGGCACCAGGAGCTGGGGGGCAGCACCGGGGGGGGAGGCGAGGGAGCCAGGGCCTGCCATGGAGAGGCGGCTTCCCGTGGTGGCTGGGAGACTGCTCCGGAGCCGGAATGACTGGACTGATAGCCCGACTCCCCCACGGCTGCACCTTGAATGAAGAGTTTGATCTTTCCGTGCCTCAGCCGCATCATCTGGAAAACGGAGCCAACCACGTGCCGCCTTGAAGTGCTGTGAGCGGGTTGTACGGGCTGCAGGCAGAGCACTCCTGCTCACACGCAGCTCGGGGAGTGAACACGGCGCCCAGTAGCCCTTCCCCAGCCCAGCACAGCTCTCCCTGCCGCGGCCTGGGCGCGGCGCTGCTGAGCAAACGGGGCGCCTCGGCACACGACCCGAACAAGAGACAACCACCCATCTGACCGAACCTGGCAAGACCGTTGGTCCTCGCCCGACCACGGCCCTGCATTCCTGCTGACCAGCCACTTTCCAGTAAGACAGGAGGAACACTTCTCCTCCTCTCCTTGAAGACCCCCACTGCAGCTGCTGTCGCCTGCCCAGAGCTCCCAGCATTCTCCTTGTGCCCCTCTCCCCACAGACCCTGGTCCCAGTCGTGCAGTGTGGCTCACTTTTATATTAGTTATGGCCCAGGTAACTAGAGCTTTACAGTGTACAAAGCCATTTTTAGTTTACATTTTTGAATTGTTAATATACTCACATGATTCCAAAATTAAAATATGCATATTAAAGGGAAAACCGTGATGACTCTCTGTCGCTCCCACCTCTTATTCCTCAGATCCCGCCCGCCCCCGACAGCTGACTTCTATCAGAGGGCCTTCCAGAGCTTGCGAGGCGCGCATTCCTCCACCCGTTTTGAACACAAAATATGCGTGTGGCACACGGCATTCTGTTCTGTGCTTGTCCTCGCTTGACAGTATCTCACACGTCAGTCCAAAGCTTTGTTCTCCTTCCTCTCTCCAGCTGCACAATTCTCCCTGGTGTGGCTGAGCCATGTCTCCCACAGAGCCCTCTTGGTGGACATTTACGTTGTTTCCAATCTTTTCCCACCTCGCACAACACTGCAACAAATAGCCATAAACACAGACCCTTTGCACTCAGGCAAACATATCGGCAGGACCCGTTCCAAGAAGCGGAATTGCTGGGTCAGAAGATAGGAGTATTTACAATGTTGGTAGCTCTTGCCAAATGGCCCCCCGCGGAGGCACCATGAGAAACAGAAGAGTGCGTGTGTCCTCACAACTTCTCCATTAAGTGTTACCAAACGCTGGAATCTTGCCAATCTGATCGCTGAAAAATTATTTATCGGTGTAATTTTAACTTACATTTCTCTTATTTTGAATGGGATTGAACATCGTCACAAACATTTAAGAGCTATTTGTATTTCCTTCCCTTGGATGTACTTTGCTGCCCATTTATCTCCTTTGGTCTTCACAACACCCCATGAGAGATGCAGAAGGCGAGTATTAATGAGATCCGTATTTTAAAACGATGAAGCTAAGACTCAAGGCATCTAAGATACTGGCTCAAAGCCACAGGCTGGTGTGTGGCAAAGCCGAACTCCATCATGCCTTTTTCTCTTGTCTGCCCGAATCCATCCCGCTGATCCTGGAGCAGAGCTGAGATGCAGCAGGAGGGAGAGCCAGGGGGCCTGAGATGGGGCTCGTGGCTCCCAGGTTATTGGCTGCGCCCTCAGGCCGGATCCTCCACCCTCGGACGACTTTCCATGTCTGCAAAACCAACTAAAGGTTCGAACTAAATCACAACGGTCCCTTCCAGAAATTATTATAGTGGGAAGCACTCCATGAGTCTTTTAATATTATTTCTTTTTGAGCAGAGGAAATAAAACAGTTTTCAAACCTCACAAGTTGAGAACTTTCAAATCACACCCTTCTATGCGAACCTAGTCTCTGCAGCAGCGAGAGGGGCAGCAGGCGAAGGGAGCCAGCAGCTTCCTGCAGTGTCGGGAAGGAGGGCCTGCGGCTGGGTGCGCTGGGGCTGGTCCACACTGGGAGCCCACGGGGAGATTCTCAGGGGGTTTACAAGCCAACTGCTGTCTACAGATATCTTGAAAGTGTCCTTGGTGGTGTGAACCCTGAGATAAAAAGACACCTACTAAGAAGGGCTCAGGTGGTTAACTGGGCTAAACAAAACAAAACAAACAGACAAAAAACAGAGCCTAGCAACCATTTCTGCACAGGGGCCTCTCGTGCAACCTGCACTTCAGGGGGAAGCACAGTGTGCACTAGACTGCGGGCCTGCACTGTGCGTCTGCCCGCTGAACCAGCCCTTATAAAGGCGGTCCTGGAGTCCTATTGCAGCCAATAGGACAGAGCATTCCCCATACAATCAGATCTGTGCAGCTCCAGTCAATCAGAGTGGCTCTAGTCTCACCGATGGACAATGCCTTTTGGACCAATCGAACTGTGAGAATTCAAAGTCCTCATCTGCATGAGGAAGAACCAATCAAGGACCAGGGCTGGGGGCTCCTGTCCATATAAGCCAGCTCCCTTCCTGCTCTTTGAGGGGATATTCTCCCTTGCCACCAGAAAATGAAGACTTTGTTTCCCTGGCTGAGTTGAACCACCACCACCAGGAGCTGTCTCAGCCCAGCATGCAGCACAAAGCAGACGGGCAAAGAGCAGGACAGACCGTCAAAAAGTAGCACTGCCCAGCCAGAGAGAGGCCTGGCTCTGGAACTGTTCTATAAACACATCACAGTTGAGCTGTTTTGCCGTGAATAAAGTTTCTGTCTTCACTGCACCAAGAACTGTAGATTCTCATTGGCTTTGAGTTGGCACCAAGGGCCATCAGTTGACCGTGGGAACGTTTACACCCTGGAAAGCGGCAAGTGCTACAAATGAGAGCATCCCATTTCCTACCCCTAGTGTGGGTTGTGCAGATTCTACCGGCCTGCCTGTCGCAAGCACACTGGAGCTGAGTCGGGGGAGGGACGGCTCCCTGTGTGCAGCTCTGAAAACCTAGAGTAGCTCTCTCGGCCCTTAAGCCTGTTTCCATAGCTGGAAAGGAGAGGATTGGACCCATAATCACCAGGGTCCCCCAGCCCTCCCCTGCTCTAGCGACAGTGTCCCTTGTCCTGTGGAGACCGCAGGTGAGGAGCACAGCTCTCAAGAGGCCTGCTGAGGGCCGCCCTGCTGCCCTGCCCACCAAGTCCTTCACCAGGTGCCCTCCTGACAGGGGCAGCCCTCACGTTGTGATCAGGTTGTGCCTTCACTCACATGTTGACGGTACTTTCCCTCTAGTGACCAAACTCTGTCCTTCCGGCCAGAGGGCCCTCTCTCCTCCCCCACTGTAGGGGCTGTGCTGCACCCCTTGCTCTGGAAAGCCTCCCCAAGGCCCAGGTAGAGCCGGGCCTCCTCTCTAAAGCTGGGCACCCACACCCCGTGCTGTGTCTGCAGACCCTGAACACAGAACACATCCCGCCTGGAGCATCTCTGTCTCTCCTCTAGGCTCCTGAGACATGAGCTCGCCCTTCCTTCTGTGCCCTCTTACCTGGCCAGAGATGACCCTGTGATGGAATGAGGGAGGGAGGGAGGGAGGGAGGGAGAAAAGGATGGAGAAATATAAGCGAGGGAGACCAGACACCTTCTGAAACAGGCCCTTGCCCACCTGTCCTATGCTCTCCCCACCCACACTTCCCCCCTCGCCCTCCCCTCTCCCCACAATACCATCTCAAGCCTTGACTTTCTGCTGCAGAGTGACCACTGACACCCCCCACGGCTACACTGCTCCCTCCAGATCTTGGTGTGAAAAAGAGAGAAATGGCCCAGATTAAGGCTGAGTAATGAGCCATGCGAGATGAGGAAGCACGATGTTCCCCACTCATTCTGGCTGGTCCAGAACTTGCCGACCCCACTCCCTCCCTCCTCCTGCAGCCCAGGGAACATTTCCAGACGGGCTGGCTCTGCACACTCCCCTCCACTGGGCCCCAAGAGCTCTGTGGCTGTTGGTGTATTAGGTGGAGGAGGAGGCGGGCAAGAACAGAGGGTGGGCCCCAGGGCTCTTGCACACCCCTCAAAATAAGCAGCTCCCCCGGACCCAGGGCTTGCAGAGGCCGAGAGGCCAGTCCTTCCTTCACAGACCAGCCCCGCCAGGGGCCTGCCCTCCTCCCATCCCATCCCATCCCCTCCCCTGCTTTATTCCAGCCCGCAGCAGGGGCTGCCATTTGACATACAGAAATTTTGGGGGGAAGGGTGGCTGTGTTTGTTTGTTTATTGTCCCCCTGTACCCCAAATGTAAATTCCACAAGGGCTGAGATTTTTGTCTCTTGTTTACTCTGCACCCCCAGGACCGAGAACACTGTTTGGCACCTCATAGGCGCTTGGTCGTGAATGAATGGAAGTAGGCATCTCCATCCTCAGCCCAAACACACACATCACCCTGATACCTCTATCCAGACGATACCTGCCTCATCTGCCCCCTGTTGAAATGGCAATAACTGAAGTGTTAGCTGGTGATGAATTGAAGGCATTTTATAGGGGAGGGCTTGAAAAATGATTAACTCATGAGCCAACAGCGTGAAGGGATAAAGGATGAGTTGCACAGGGGAGAAATTTCGGGCTACTCCTCTGCCCTGTCTAGAGTGCCTCAAAGCAGATGAACACACAGGGGAGTGTGGAACCCCGAGTCATGCAGCCGCGGCCGTGCCCGGCCCGAAGCCCAGTCAGCAGTCCCTGATTGCTGGGGAAGCTGTAGCACCCTCTGAGCTCTCCCCTGCCCCACCCATCCCCCGACACGAGGCCGCCTTTTTTCTGTGTCCAGCACACCTGGGCCTGGAGCTGGAGCACAGGCAGCAGTTCCCAGGCGGTGCTGGGCACGGCCCATCCGCAGCTCCCAGGGATTCCCTGGCACCTCCCAGGTAGGTGTCACTAGGCCAAGAGCCTCAGGTGCCCAGAGAGCTGGCACACTGGCCCTCGGCACTGAGCCCACAGCAAGGCCACAATGGTATGGAGGAAGCAGGAGAGCACGCAGAAGCCAGGGATCAGTGAGTCCGAGGATGAGCCCTCCTTACCGAGCATCTGGTGTGTGCCAATCGAGGGTGTGGCCTGAGGAGGGGACCGTCCCACACCCCAGGCCACTGTCTTCGCTCCCAGGGCCTATCAGCTCTGATCTAGCCTAGGGCTTGGGCTGTTTTAGGAGTGCCAACCCAGAGCCCAGCCTTGGAGGGCGCCTGAAAATGGAAGGGCCTTCCTACGTCTCCCCACTTCAGGAGACCCCCCCATGTGAGGGCTGTCTAAGCTTTCCAAGCCGGGACCCCAGCTGCAGAGCCAATGCCATGGCCCCTGTTGCAGGCGCTCGGAACAGGCCCGCCGTGGGCACAGACCTGCTGGGGGAGCTGACCGCGCGACAGGCTGCCCCTCCTGCAACCCCACCTTCCAGGGGCAAGCGGGCGCCCTGAAGGCCCAAGCCAGCCGGGTGCCCACAGACACCAGTGAAGAGTGGCCGGGGGCACTCAGAGTGTGACTGCCATGGATGCACACCCTCCCCCCAACCTGCTCGGCCCTCTCAGGGCACACCTTGAACCGCTGGCACACTCGCTCAGATGGAAACCACAGCTACCTCCCGGGTCCTGCACAGGGACGTGGCATCAACAGGAAGGGCTTCTGGGCTCTCCTAGAGTGGGCGTGGGGTGGGAAAGGGCACAGGGGCTCCAGCCGGACCGGCGCTCCTCTCCAGGGCAGGGCAGCATGTTGTAGGCTCCAGGAGCCTAGGTGCTTGCCATTGGCCCCCACGTGCAGCCCTCCATCCACATGGTCTCCATTGATCTGTTTGAGGTTTTGCCAACTGGTCAGTTCTCCATCCCAGTTCCAATCCTGTCTTCCTCAGGCCAGCCATCATCTGACCACCTGCTGGGATCAGCAGGAAGGGGCAGCCTCTTAAAGGAGCCAGGCCCAACCCTCCGGTGCCCTGTCAGCTGCCTGCAGGTACCAAATCCCCCCTCTGCCCTGGAATCTTGACGCTGGTCTGGCCCTTTGTGCTGCCTCTGGGGAGCTTCAGAGGCAGCTGGCCAAGCCAAGAGTAAGTGGGTCTTTGAGCTCCCTACCCGCCCCCGCCACCGCCTTCCCATTGCTCTCAGCCCAATGCCCAGGGAGGGGTGGGGTGGGGCTCAGACGACCCCTGAGATGCGAGCTGATCAGAATTTCAGCATCCGTTTGCCCTAAGGGACTGCAGAGGATGACTGAGACTTAGACTGAACAGAGGCACACGACTTCCACTCATTTGCCTACGATCTTATTTAAGCCACACAACAACCCCGTGAAGTTGGTGGGTGTTACCGTCCCATCTTACAGATGAGAAACCCGAGGCCCAGGGAAGTGAAGCAACTTGCCCAGGGTAGCAGCACTGCCAGGCGAGTCCTGGAGCTCCTTTTCTTTCCACCCTGCCACATCTCCTCTTGGACATCCTCAAGTCCCTCGGTCCTGCAGGGACTGTGATGGGCAGCACTGGCAGCCAGCTGCTTGGTGCCACCTCACCATGCAGGTGTTCAGGCATGCTGGCCAGGGCTTGGCTGAGTCCCACGTGGCCACTCAGGAGCATGGTGACCTTGGGCAAGCCATCCAGTCTCTCTGAACATCAGCTTCATCATCAGTAAAACACAAATAACGCCCACTGTTCTGAAAGGAACAGGGTAGAATGTGGGGTGTTCTGGATTCCAGGAAACCTGTGCCCAGGAGAGGGGCCGTCGTTGCCACACCCCAGACATCACCCACATCCAAGTGTTTGAGACATGGCACATGGTGACAAAGCAGCCTCTGCAGCTGACTGTGACTTCCGAAAGCAAAAGCTGCTGTCTCCTCTCCTGACTCCCTTTGTGAAAGGAACCAAGAGGACCAGGCCTGTGGCTGGGGAGAAGCAAAGAAGGAGGGTCCGTGGAGTGGGAAGGGGGTCAGATCAGGGAGGATTTGGACCTGGAGACAGGCACTCCTCATAGCTGCTAGAGCGTGTGCCCAGCTGGGACCGCGGCAGGGAGAAGAGGCTGCTGGACAGAGGGACCGCTCTAAGAGCAGCTTCCATGGAAGATGGGACAGATTTGACACCCTGAGCAGGCATCTGCTAGTGAAGGACCCTGGTCCATGAAAAGTGCTTGCCAGGTGTTTATAGCTGTCCCCAGGTGCTAGCTCTCTGTCTTCCCGCCCAATGCCAGCTCCACTGAGACCCACACACTCACATCTTCCACTTCTGCACTTCTGTGTCCAACGGGTACCACAAATCCATAAGACACTGGATCTGGGGATCTGCCGGCAGTGCTTGGCAACCTGTAACAAAGCACGGAGACGCTACGTTTCATTTCCTGTCTCAGCGTCTAGCATGGGAGTGCCCAAGTGTGCAGCCGGCGCTCTCATCAAGAGGCATGAGTCCTGGAGACAGGCCCCAGACACAACTTCACCGCGGTCTCCAGGAATGGTGCCCCTGGTGCCCCTGCCCACGACGGGCCTGTAGACACCACACAGTCCCTAAAACACCCCAATCCCTCTCCCAACCTGTGCTTCATTCCTTGGTCAAGCTCGTGGCGTCCACTGGAGCTTCCAGTATGAATGGCGCCCCTAGCGGTGGTCATTGCTCAATCTTACAGCCGGGAGCAGAGACCCTGCAGGGTCACCTCCTTCCTCTAGGGGGAGTTCTCTTCCAGGACGCACCTCTGTCCCTCACGGACACAGCCTGAATCCCAGTGGCGCGCCCACCATGTGTTTGAATTAAGACTTCTGATCCCATGTTTTCCACACCACCTCTTATCAAAGCCATTTCTGCTGCCTTGCTGTCCTGGCAATTTCCCCTGAACAAGGGGCTCCAGAGTTACTTCATGGGGACTTCGAAGGTCGTCTAACCTAGAATCCAGCTCTGTCATTCTGCAGATGGCAAAGCAAGGCCCTGAGACGTGCAGAGGTACAGACCTGCCCACTGTCCCACAGCCAAGCAGGACTCATAGCTCCTAGTCCAGAGCTCTGTCTGGTGTCCTGTATTTTCCCTTCTCACGGACGCAGGAGATTAAGGGCACGGAGCTGCTGAACTAGCTAAGACGCCTCAAGCACACAGGCCTCTGCCCCGCTGCTGGCCTCGCTGCTTTAGCCATCAAAGGAATCAAAAGGCCTTTTGCGGGGGGTTGTGTTGGGAGGGTGCAGCCCTATTTTGTCTACAGGAAGCAGGGCTCTGAGCTGGGCCAGTCGAGAAAGAGGCAGGAACCAGAGAGCACAGGTCAGCTGTCAGGACCTGGCAGAGCCTGCAAGTCCGAATGCCCAAAGAGCTGTGGCCCAGGCTCTGCCTTAGGTTCAGGCTGGGTTTGGCTGGTTCACGAGGCCCAGCCGGCCCTGCAGGACCCAGGCCCTGGGTGCAGGCTCTGGGCACCCATTCCCACCTCCTGTGAGCAGCCCATCTCCAGCCTCCCAGGCCTTTGCGCACAGAGAACCCAAGTGCTCCATGCCCAGCTGGGCCCGCTGAGCCCACCCAGGCTGGCCATGTTCCAGGCCCTCAACTCCTCCCCCAGCACCGCCTCCCACCCCCAGAGCCAGTCAGGTTCCCACTCCCTCTCAGCCAGCTCTCCTGAAGAAGAGCAGGATTTTTCTCACTGGTTCTCAAGCATAACCCCAGGACTGGACAAAGCCACCACCCAGGCCACCTGGCAGCACTGGGATCTGCTTTGGTCAAGCCACAGCCCCCTGAGGCTTCTCCTTCCTCTGTGACCAGGCAGGGGGTCCCATCCCAGCTGCTCCCACGCTGCCCCCCGGCTCCCTGGATACCTACCCCTGCCCGGCTGGTACCTCTGGCTCCTCACCCAGCCACCATCTGTTTGTCCCTAGCGTGTCTGCATCTTCCTGATCAGCCAGATCCACCCCACTCGCCTATCCACAATCGGTCTCCTCTCCACCAGCGCCTGGCCCACCCTCACCTCGAGCTCACTCATGGACTAAGTCACGCCTGTCTGTGGGCGGAGGCCAGGCTCAGGACCCCGGAGCCAGGTCTGGCTGCCGCACCCTGCTTTGGAGTTGCCTGCTGAGGACAGCTGCCCTGGGGGGAAGGATAGATGCACAAGGGGCTGGGTTGGGGTAGTTCCTGGAGGGCATTGCAAACGTAATAGGCCTGCCTGGCTGTCCTTCCCAAATGAATCAGTGAGGTGACCCGCAGAAAATGTGCAGCTGTGTGCCAGCTGCCCTGGATTAACCCAGGCCTCTGGCTCCCACCCCCGGGCGTTTGCCCTGGGACGTGCGTGGTGATTGAAGGAACCGAAATTCTGCCACCTGAAGCTGCTTTTTCAAATACTGATTTAAGTGGTTTAGCAAGAAACAAAAGACTCAGGAAGAACCTTTGACCCTCCCCACATTTTCTGCCCAAGACAGTCAGACAGAGAAACGTGCCTCAGGAAGGTCCTAGGGTGCTGCTCTGGTCGAATTAAATGTGGTAAACCAGCAGGTTTCAGGCAGGCCCACCCTGCCCGGCTGCCATTGTCTTGGGACCCTGGCAAGGGTTCCCCCGCCCTGTGTGCTCCCCTCTTCCTCAGCTCCTTGTAAATCGCCCGTTCTCGCTTCCGAGATCTCATGCCCACTCCCTCCCTTTCCTCCTTTGTCCCAAATGTCTTACATACCCACGTTGCCTCGCCGACCTTGGAATTTTCATGGACTTACCATGTCTATGAGAACTTCCCATGTACATGTATTAAAGTGTTTTTTTCTCCTGTTAATTTTGTTATTAGCCCGGCCTAGAACTCAGAAAGCACAAGGAAGTGTCAATATTTTTTTAGCCCCCCCATGACCTCGGGGAAAGGAAGAAAGCCTTGCTTAGACGGTAGAGCCCTCCCCTGTCCCTCCCCCACCCACATAGAAGGTGAAAAATGATCCCCGTGGACATCGCCAGTCCCAACATCAGTGATTGGTTCCTTTGCATTAAGCACAACAGTAAACAAATTCTAGTAAAATACAAATACATCTGAGAGGGATGAAAAATGAACTTGGCCTCAGTTTCCTTAAGTGGACGATAAGGACTCAGGCCGAAAGGTTGCTGAGGCCCCACAGGGCTCAGACACTCTGCCCCTTGAGACGCCGGGGGGAGATGGGGTTTCCCCAGCACGGGTCGGAGACAGCGCAGGAGACGGCGGGCACGGACAGGGGAGACCTGCCAGTTCTCGGTTCCGTTCCGAGTAGGCCTGCTAAGAAGTATGCCCTGAGCCCAGAGTGTGCCTCCTGCACCCGCAGGCTGGGCTGCCCGGTTTTGAGAGGCAGAGAGGTACAGCACCAGCCGACCTCCTAACTCCAGACCCAGCTCCCGGCATTCCCAGCTTCAGCCCCTCCTTCCTGCCCCCACGGGGGCTGCCTGCCTCCGGCAAGGCCAGGCCTGCTCCTTCCACACTAGCTGTCTCCCAGGATTATTAGTCACTCCGATGACGCCCTGCCTAGGGCACTGGCATTGAAAAGAGCCCTGCTGGGAGGGGAAGGGCAGGCCCCAAAGCTAAGGAAGGGATTCCTGGAGTCAGTGGGATCCTCCCTGGACGGGGAATCCTCCCGGGGCTCCACAAATCACTGCATTTTGGGGAGCACCTGTGTTCCCCCATTCCAAGTAGAGTGGGCTTCCTTTATTCTTTCCATCGAGAGAGTTATCCGAGTCTGCAGACCCGGTGCCGGGCATTGCGTCAGGTGCTGGAGGTACAGCGATACATTAGGTAAGGAACGAACCCACCCAGGGGACGTGTGCATCCCGGTGGGAGAGAAGGCAAACCTCCGTGAGAGCGCTCTCTGCTCCTGCGCGCCCCTCCGCCCAGCCGCCCCCTCCGGGTTTGGGGATGGACATAGGGAGACAGGTGGGCCCCAGGCTGCACACTCACTGATGACACCAGTTGGTGGGCTGATGCCAATGGGACCACCAGGAGCTTCCTCCCAGCAGGGAGTCTGCCCTGTGGCCCGTGTACCAGCTGCAGGGCCCGGAGTGGGCGCAGCGAGCAGCTCAGATGAAAGGGAGAAATCTGCCCTGTGGCTTTGGCTCTCCAGCCTTGCTTCCAGCCGAAGGCCTTCTAGTCTAGAAAGCAACTTTCCTTCCAAGCTCTCCCACTTCCGGGCATCACAGGGTGGGCAAGCCTGCTCTGCCCAGCTGTGCGGAGGTCCCCGGCCAAGAGCCACCCACCCTGCAGTGGAGAGGCCTTTGATGTTGTTCCCTCACCTGTCCTGGAATACTTTTCCACTTTTCTCTCTTCCTATCAAACTCCTACCTCTCCTCCCCAAGCAGGTCCTCCCACTTCCACAAAGCTTGAGTTTGCCCCCAAAGATAAGGGACTCTGCTTATCTATGTCTCCATTCCCTGGCCTGTAAAAAGGCACACCTTGCCCTGCGCTGCTGGCCTGGCAGAGCCCCTGGCAGGTGGAGTGAGACCGCAGAGCTCGCTGCAGCTCTGGGTGTGCCGTGCGCCGTTCTCGAGGGTGAGCTTTTACTCACTTCGTCCTCACAGCAAGCCTCTGGCAACACATTGCTATTATCAGAGGCGGAAACAGGGGCACAGAGACACAGAGCTAGCAAGTGGCAGAGCCAGAGGGTGAACACAGAGAGCCAGGCTCCAGTCTGTGTGCCTAACCGACCACACCAAGCAGCCCCCAGAGCGGCCTGCACGTGAGAGAACACTGAACGAACTCAAGAACATTATTTTCCCAAATGCTGCTGCCCCCCGGGCATACCTTCAGTCCACCCCCAGCCTGCCCTCTCTGACCAGACTCCTGAAAGCACAGGCTGCCCCCGCCCTGGGGTGCAGTTCCCAGAATTACTCAACCCAACCCTGGGATTCCAGCTTCCACACAAATCCCTCAGAACCGCCTGTTACCCACTCCACTCCTCCGGCATACACCAGCCACCTCTGGCCCCGGGCCCCAGGAGCTGATGGCGTCAAGGAGAGGGCTCCAGAGGTGGGGGCGGGGGAGGTAGGAAGAGAGCCTGGAGTGGATGGGTCCTGCATCAGACAGGGTTGGGAGCTGAGGATCGGGGCGGGGCAGTGACACCCCGCCGCCTGCCAAGGAAAGCCAGCCTGATAGCTAACCAGACCAGATGCCCCTACCAGCCTCCCCACTCCTCTGCCTCCCCACCCCGCTCACCGACCTCCCCGCTGCTGCCCAGCCCTGCCCTCCCTGAAGTCTCCAGCTGCCCCAGCTGACTTTATAAACGGCCCTGGCAGGAGGTGGGCACCTTGGCTAATTGAATCAGCGCCCATGAGGCAGGAGGCTGGAGGCTGCTTAGCATCACAGCTGAAAGGTGGTGGCAGCAACAGCTTGCATGCTGCCATCAGGGAGGAGTGGAGGGAGCAGAGAGGTGCGGGCAGTCTGGGCCCCAGTTCACTCTGAAGCTCTGAGGCTGGAGCTCACCAGGGGGCCCTGGACTGGGAGCAGGCTTCCAGGTGGACTACAGGCCAACACACATACTCACACCCCATTCACATGCTCTAGAAAAAGAAAATACAAGAGGAGGCAAAAGAGAGAGGGAAGAAAAGGAGCAGGGAGCCCTGGCTGGTGTAGCTCAGTAGATTGAGCACGGGCTGGGAACCAAAGGGTTGCTGGTTCAATTCCCAGTCGGGGCACATGCCTGGATTGCGGGCCAGGACCCCAGTGGGGGCCATGTGAGACGCAACCACACATTGCTATTTCTCTTCCTCTCCTTCTCCCTCCCTTCCCCTCTCTCTAAAAATAAATAAAATCTTTAAAAAAAAAAAAAAAAGCAGGGAAAAGCGACACCATGCGCTTGTGTGTGCACACGCGCGGTTATGTGAACCCTTGTGCACAGCTCTATGACAGGCACCAGTCACAGGGCGCCCTGGTGCTTAGCTGCCCTGAAGTTGCCTCTGCACAATAGTAGCAAATGGAAACAGCATCCCTGGTATCAACAGCTACAGGTAGCAGACAGACCCTGGGGCTGAGGATCCTTTCTCAGTCCTCAGGCTTACTTTGCTCTGTCCCGTTGAAACCAGTCTGTCTCCTGACCTGCAAATTTGCCCCTCAATCAAGGTGACACAGAGGAGGAAGAGCTTCCCGTGGCTCCTGCCTTTAGGAGTTCACCCAGCAAACATCTCCGCCAGGCCCTCTGCGAGGGGGCTCCAGGCAGGTGGCGGGACTTACTGGAGGAATGAACTAAGATGATGAGTGTTTCACCAGCGAGGGTGCAGCTGACCCACCCGCTTGGTCCTGTCCTCTGCAAAGGCCCTGGCAGTGTGGTCAGCGTCCTCAACAACGGTCTCAAGGACTTTCATTACCCGTTCCGAGTTCCCCAAATGCCCCACTTCCCCTCTTGGCAGCCTCTCCCTACAGCCCCAATCTACCACTTCCCCTTTCCAGCAAAGCTGGTAGCACCAGAACAAAGAAAGGGGTCCATCCCCTTTCAAGTCCTGGGATCTTGAGGAGGAGAGAGGATTCTCAGTATCTGAAGGAACAAGTTTTGAAATGCAGATTCCTCAAGCTGTACCCTCCATTTTTTGGGTTCGTAAATATTTAATTTCTGTCCCTCAGGGCCAAGCCCGCAGGCCTGGCAGCAGATAAGCCCCTGGCAGCCTTTTCCACAGGCTAACACTGCCCCCTGCTGGGCTGAGTTGGAACACGCACCTGAACTGCTACGACAGAAACAAGAAAGGCGGCATCCCTGCCCAAGGGCCCCGCCAAGTCCCACCAGGCCAGGCCTGGACTGGGAAGCGCCTGAAACCTTTAGAGGCAGGGTCTTCCAGGACTGGGGCTGGGTGGTGGCAGCAGGGACAGCCCACTGGCACAGACAAAAAGAGTCTGGGCTATAGAAGGCCTCCCCTGTCTCCAGCCTGCTTGAAGATGCCTCAGATTCCTTTAAAATGGCAGAGGCACCGAGAGATACCTCTTACCTCACAGCACACCTGGGAGGCTGCGGGTGGCCCTAAGGTCTCTATCTCACCGCCCTCCCTCTCCAGCTGCTTTCGGCACGCCTCTGGCTGGATAAAGCCATCTTAACCTGGTGTAGCTCAGGTTAAGAAACCAAGCTCACCTTCTTCCCCAAACCCGAATCCTTCTGGAAACCCTGTTTCTCTGTGTTCAACATCCAGCGTGACTCCAGGGTCTGCAGGCCCTGCCTCTACAGCGTCTCTCTCGGCCCGCAGTCTTTTCCGAACTCCCCTCACACGGCAGCCCCCGCCCACCCGGCACCCTTTCCACGACGTTACTGCCCTAGGGCGCGGCTTCTACTCAGAAGCCTGGTCCTGCCTCCCTCCTATAGGCACGCATTCCCCCACAGCACGGTCGGAGCCCACCCTCCCGACCAGGCTGCCGCACGTGCCCTCCACTCAGCACGCAGAGCTCTTTCCTGAGAGCATCCGTCCCTTCACTCATGCTGGCCTTTCTGTCCACGCTGCTCTCTTCACATCTCCTTAATCCTCATCAAGCTCCCCCCTCTTAGATGCTACCGTCCACAGAAAGCCTGCATGGGTTCTCCAGTGAACCCTGAGGTATCTATCTCCTCTGACCCAAGGCCCCGAGTCACCCTGTGGCACTAAGTCCCCCTCTCAGGACAGATATCTGTGCCCCTGTCTCGGCCGCCTCTGGGCTGCAAGCGGCTCAAGGCCAGGACAGTCCAAAGGCTACAGATGGGGCTCCATAACCCTGGCTGACTGGCTGGCAGCAGGAATGTGTGGACCTACCTTCCAGGAAAGCAGGTTTTGAGGAAGGCAGTGCACAGGCCCCGACCTGCGGGGAAACAGGACGCAAGGGCCAATGGAGAATTACGGGGTGGCAAGGGCTCTCGGAGCCCATGTGGTGGGACCCCTCATTTCACAGAGGGCAGTCTCAAGGACGGCAAGGAGCTGAAAGGGGTCCATCCCCTTTCCGTCGCAGCAGAGGCTCGGGACTGCCAGCTCTTTCCTGTCCTCCAGTCCCGCTCTTCACACCCCCACCTCCCCACTGCGTTTCCAATGTTGGCCCGACACCAGCAAAGGGTTAGAGATGCTTGAACCTTCTCCTTTGGGCCCCGACTTCTGCAGACCCCCGGCTCAGGTGCTTGGGAGCCAGCCTAGGCCCCCAGAGGACAGTGTGGCTGGGCGAGGAGGTACCGGTGGTGGCCGAATGAAGCATCCATTCCCCACCAGGCTCTGGCCGTCCCACCTCCGCCCCCACAGCACGGGTGCCACACAGAAGCTTTTTAGCAACATTTAATGCCACAGGGGAGTCCAAAACCTGCAGGGCGCTGCAGCCACGCTCCTGAGGGCCTGGGGCCAGAGCTGTCCTCCAAAGGGTACATCAGCAGGCAGAAGGCCTGCACGAGCCAGGCGGTTGGCTGACACCCTTCTGTCCTGTGCCCTAGATGCCTGAGGCTCCCTCAGACCCGGGAAAGGAACGAGAGGAAGTGGGAAAGGAGTAGGAGGGGGTGGGTCTCTTCAGAGCGCACTTCCTGCTTTGGGGCGGTGACTCACCCAGCAGACCCCTAGGGACAATTCCTAGGACCAGACTAAGGCAGCCAGAGCCTAGGATTGTGGGAGGAGCAGGGGGAGGTGCCTGGGGCCCAGTGGGCAGGAGTCATCAGCAGAAACCAGAAGGGAGGCCTTCCTTCCCCATCATGCTCCTCCTCACCAGCCTCCCACCCCTCCTGGTGTGCACAGGCCCGCCTCAGCACTGGCCTTCCATGGGGTCCCCAGCTCCTCAGCCCACCATCACTTTGGGCCTTTCTTAAGTACGACATTGTCATACTCGGTTTCCTGTGGCCAGTCCTTCCCCACTGGGTAAGTGTGCTGGAGGCCACTGGGGTCTCCATCCGCTGTGGCCTGCCTCCTCCAGGCCTCACCCTGGGGCTCCTGCGGGCTGTCATACAGGGACAGGACTGCCACTCCCTCAGGCTCATCGTATATGTGGTCGGGTCTCAAAGGCGGGCGCTCCTCTATGCTGTCATACAGAGGATCAGCGGGGGGCTGGGGAGGGACCACGAGGATGCCCCTCAAGCTCTTCCCCAGGTTGCGGGCCACTGCATCGAAGGGCACTGCATACTCCCCCTCCGGCCCCCGAGGCCGGGAGCCAGGCGCCGGGGCCGAGGGCGAAGGGGGCGGCAGTGAGTCGTGGGGCCGGGAGTAGGGGCTCTCCGGCCGTGCCTGTGCAGCTGGCCCTGTGGCGAGCTGGGTCTGGGGCCCAGGAGGGGCCGCATTCTTCTGGGCAGAGATGGCCTCTTCCAGGGCCAAGAAGATCTCATTGCCTTGGTGGGTTTTGAACTCAAAGTTGCCCTCTCCAGAGACGCACCGCCGGCCTGCCTCGAAGGAAAAGGTTACCTGGGACGAGGGGAAAGGCAGATGACTGGCTAGGCCACGGCACAGGGTCGGTTCTCCTGGACCCAGCCCCGGAACCCACACTCAGCACTCTGGCTCCCCTCCACAGGGACCTGTTGGAGCCCTCTCCCCGGGCTGTTTCCTCCTGCCTCCTTCACTCCATGCTTTTCCTTACCATCAAAGCCCCGCTCACCTCCTTCTCCAGTCCCTTCACCCCCCTCCCATCCATCCACGTGTGGAGCTGGGCACTCATTTCATCCTCAGGAACACTGACCTCCGACCTCTCCTGGTCTCCTCCTGCCCTCTACCTTCTCTCCCACCAGCTTCTTCACTTTCACACCCCTCCTCTGGTTCCCTCCCCATCCCCTCCTTCGGGCCTTTATCCCCTCTTTTCTCCCTCCTCCCTCTGCCTCTTCCTCAAAGGGCGTCTTGCACATCTCCCCACCATCTCTTTTCTCCCATAGCTCATCCTTTCCCTCCGCCCGCCTGCTGGGCCGCTGCTTACCTTGTCCCGCCCAAAGCGCCGCAGGAACCTGTAGGGCCAGTCATATAGCTGGGTGCGGGGCTCCGGGCCAGCCCACAGCTCCAGGGCGTTCTTCCCAGTCCGGAGGGTATAGGGCCCCCGGAGCTGGCACCTCTCACTGGCGTCCGTGGGTCTCACGGTCACAGCAAACTCCTTGCAGGGGGCCCCTGGGGAGAGAGGGGAGAGAAGGCTGTTCGCTGGCCTCACTCTGCCCTGCTCTCAATGAGTGCAGGCCAGAGGCCACTAGAAACAGCGTCATTTGCGTGAAACTCCCCCAATGCCATGTAGCTCTCCCTCCCCTGGTAGGCAGGAGTCCTGACGCGGCCACACGCACCCGACCTCGTGCCCACATCCTTCCGACCCTGACACCAGAGCCACAGCCCTGCCTTTTCCATCTCATCACCCCTGTCACCTCCCCAGCCCCCCGCCCAGC
Source organism: Micronycteris hirsuta (assembly GCA_004026765.1). NCBI lineage: Eukaryota > Metazoa > Chordata > Mammalia > Chiroptera > Phyllostomidae > Micronycteris > Micronycteris hirsuta. The sequence goes on from PVJI01001287.1 coordinate 53,235, forward strand.
CACAGGTACACCCCACCCTGCCCTCGCGGCCGCCAACCTCCTCACCGACTGGGGGTGGAGCCTGGATGCCCCCCCATCCTCCTCCTCCTCCTCCCACACACACCCACCCAAAGACCAGACAGACCGCAAGGGGGGAATTGCCTTGTCAGCAAAAAGCTCCCTGTCACAGGACACCTTCAATCCACAAAAAGAAAGCCTTTTTTTTCTTTTCAGAAGTTGCTCAGGTCCTAACAACAGAGGGTTCCGAGCAGCACCTCCAGCGAGCCCCTCAGCCCGGCCCTCTCCTACCAGCCGGGCGGGCCAGAGGGGGTGAATGGGGTGAAGGGCTGACGTTCAGGGCGGGCGGGGCACTCCACCTTCGACCACGCCCGGAAGCGATGCAGAGAGGCCGATAAGGGGGCTGCCCGGGCAGGGGACAACCACAGACAGGAAGACTCCAGACACAAAGGCGAGGCAGCCAGCAGGCTGGCCCACACCTCCGCCCCGCTGGCCTCGCTGCGCCCCGGGGAATGCGGGCGGCCCCTCACCTGTGGTTGCGGTGCTGTACAATTCGTTCTCCTCCATGCAGGGCCGGCTGCCCGACCCCTCTGGCCCCAACAGCTTCTTCCTCTGGCCCTGGGGAGAAGGCGAGGCTCTCAGCACTGTGGCCAAGCCCGAGCCCCACCTCAGGCCCAGGCTTTCTTTCAGGGCACACTCAGCCTGCTGTCCTGTCTGCATTCTGGACCGGGGTCGCCCCCACCAAGGAACCACCCCCAATACCCTGGCCTGAGCTCTCACAACACCTGCCCACCACAAGTACCGACTGCCCACACCCCCTTGCCCTTTCTGCACCCCCATACAACTCACAGGGAAGGCTAGGAGGCAGATGGCCTGCACCCAGTCACTTCGCTCAGCAGTGGGGGCCGCCAGCAGGTACAGGCGCTCCTTGGTCTCCAAGAAGAAGGTGCTGGTGTCCTTGGGGCTGCTGGCCTCCCCACTGGCCTCGGTCACCCGCAGACAGTCACTGAGGCGGATCACTCTCCGGGCAGCCTCTCCCCAGCGCGACTTCTCCGGGCCCTCCTGGAGCTCCAGCCGGGCCAAGGCACAGCCCGACTGTCCATACAGCGTAGCCCCAAACCTGCGCCATTTCTGAACCCAGGTGCATGGCAAGGGAGTGCCGAGAGGGAGGCAACCAGAGATGGAGAGACAGTGACCAAAGGGGAGCGGTGGAACCATGGGAAGGGACTGGGGCAGCCACTTGGGGGTGGGGAGAGTAGTGAAGAACGCAGCAAGAAAATAAACAGGGCCTGAGGAATCAGAAAGCACTGGTACTGGAGACCCACCGCCGGCAGCCCAGAGGGAGGCCTGAGACGACAGCGGAGAGCACGCTGGAGACAGAGGCGGCACAGCGAAGGCTGCCTGCGGGCCAGGCAGTCCCAGCCCCGGGGTCCATGCCTGCAGGCTGGACGCCTGCGAGGCCCTGAGGCCCAGAGCGGGGCGGGAGGGCAGCACCAGGGCCTGCACGGAGACCGTCGCTCTCCTGTGGAAGGCCCTCCCTCCAGGACCTCCCATCGACCCTTCTGAACCTTCCCATCTCATCCCTTGACAGGATGGCAGAAAGGGAGGAAGGGAGAGAAGGGGGGAGGGAGAAGGGGGAGTGGGAGAGAGAGATGGGAGGAGACAGGGAGAGAGCGGTGTTCAGCGTGGGTCAGTTGAGGGAAAGAGGACTTCCTCCTTCAAGGAGGCCAGGGAAGGAGAAGGAGGTCGGCCACACTGGGGTCTGGGCTCAGGCTTACACCAGTGAACCCACCCCCACAGGGGCGGTGCGAAGGAAGGACCCTCACTGCAGCCCTGCACTGCCCTCTCTGCTGCTTCTTTTGTTCCCTTCCAAGGTGTCCCCATGAGAAGTCACCACAGAGCAAGAGAGGTAAGAGAGGGAGTTAGAGCCTCCCTTTACCGTCCCCTCCCCAAGGGGTGGGGGAGCAGCGTCAGCGAGATCGCAGCGTGGGCCCTACTTGCGGGAACAAGCAGCTGCTAAGGAAGGAGCCCTCCCAAGTTCAGCTCCGGGTCTACCTGGGTGGACGGCACAGTTCCCACCATCCCACAAGGGTTAGGGGACATTCGGCGCACCCCTCTCCCCCCTGGAAATTCCTTGCAGGCCAGCCTCACCCCTCCTACCTTTCCGAAAGTCTGCTGCTGCTGGAGGTACAGGAAGCCCTGCTTCACCGCGTCCGCCATCCTCTGACCATCGCGGTGCCCGCGCTGCGGCCGGTTGCTCCTGCCACTGCCGCCCTCTTTCTCTCCTCTCTGCCCCGCGGCGTGTTCCCCCTGCTCTCAAGTTCATTTCCTCTCTGCCTAGAGTTCTCTGCACTATTCTAGTCTGCTTGATGACGACAGGCTGATAGGCCCTGTGGTTTCTTGCTCTGTGTGTGCGTTTTTTTTTCTTTTTGATGAGTTGAGTTTCACACCCGAGCTTCCTGCATTTTCAGTCAGTGAGAGTTCATTTCCAAACAGCCCACCTCCAGCTCTTTGGCAAGTAACAACTCAGGTACAAAAGCTGGCATGGGGAGCCACCAAGGAAGAGTGGCTGACCCATGGGAACAAGGAGACCCAGAAACCAGTCCTGAGAGTCAAGCCCACAGTAAAAGGCCCCCACACTCCAGCTGGGTGCTTAGCATCACAGAGCTGGAAGAGAGCTTAGAGATCGATCAGCGCAACTTCCAAATTTCCAAGTGGGGAGACAGGCTCAGGAAGGTCTGAGGGATGTGCTCAAGGCCACCAAACTGGAACCCGGGCCTCGGACACGGTAAGAGCTGAGCCACATGCACACCAGCCCACGGGACGAAGAAGCACTATCCTGCCCCCAACAACGCACACTCCCACGGTCTCCCGAGGTTCCAGGCGGGTGAACGTCCTCACACAGACACAAGCTCCCCTCCCAGAGCGCATCCAACCCGGGGGACTTCACCATCCTCCCAGACTTGGTAGCATTATAAAGACACTTGAGTTTCACCTAGTCATTATCTTTTTAAGTTACAATAGCAATCGCTTATATATGTATTTTTTTTAAAGATTTTATTTATTTTAGAAAGAGGGGAAGGGAGGGAGACAGAGAGGGAGAGAAACAGCAATGTGTGGTTGCCTCTCACACGGCCCTCACTGGGGATCCAGCCCGCAACCCAGGCATGTGTCCTGACAGGGAATCGAACCGGGACCGTCTGGTTCCCAGCCCGCGCTCAATCCACTGAGCTACACCAGCCAGGGCGCTTATATATTTTTAAAAAATCAATTCACAGTTACCAAAACAAAAGTGCTTCCTAGTTAGCAAAGCTCCCAGGCACACACGGCTCCCAGCCTCACTACCTCGCCCTGGAAAAGGAAGGGCAAGTTTGGCACACCTGCTGGCAACTCTCCTCCTGAGGTCGCAGGGCTGCGGGGGCACAGAAGGAAGTTCTGGGGCTTCTGATCTGTAATGCAATGGTCCTTTTACGGCTGGCTCCGAAGTGGCATCCAGGCTTCATGCAAGACGGTACATTGTTTGGGGGAACCTAAGCTTCCCGAGAGTATTTAACTTACAGCCAGATGGTTTCGTGAAGCAATTTGAGGGAGGCACGGTGCAGAATGTTGGAGGGACTAGGAGAACTAGACCGGCATTCTTGGGGTAACCCCATAACGGGGGCTTATGTAACTGGGCCACTTCCTCTGCCACTTGGAGTTCAAGTGCCTTGGGAAGGAGAGCAGAGCAGTGCACAGCTCAGGCCTTCTGCTGCACATGTGGTGTGCTCTATCAAACAGCTTTAAAAGGTGAATGTGAGCTCTTGGAGGAGACGGCTGAGTCACGGGAAGCTCCTGGCGCTTGGCCTGCTGCCTGGGCTCCAACAGGATGATCCAGAGACCAAGGGAGGACCAAGGATGCTGGTGGGAAACGCAGTTTGGGAAGCGGTCAGGAGTATGGAAATGGGACCAGGCCGATTCCATCTCTCCAGCCCCTAAGGAGAGACACCACCTGGGAGCCAACAGCAGCATCTCCCTGCAGAATGAGAAGGTCTTCCAGGGCCACCCTGGGAGCTGACGGAGCAGCGCCTTTCAGCCGGAAGTGTGCAGATCTTGTTAAAAGGCAGACTCTGACACAGCAGCTGTGGAGTGAGACCTGAAATGCTGGTGCCGTTGGTGAGGGGCCCCACCTCACTCTGGGCAGCAAGACAATAGATGTTCTTCCTCTATTCTGATCTGATCACCTTCCCCCAAGGTAAACCCAGTTCCAGTCGGAACCACAGGGAGGCGCCTGAGCTTACCAGATGACTGGAAAACTATTTAAACCTGGAGGCCTGAGCAGGAGGTATACCAGACACCCTAATGGCCCCCCTTGCCTGTGGCTGTCGTCTGCAAAAGATAAGGCAGCAAGAGTGTCCTAAGAGCGACACCCCTCAAGGCCCCTCCTACTTTCCTTGTCAAGACTGACCCTGCAGTAGAAGCACTAATCCCGCACCTTCTTCCTGGCCACAGGCGGACCCTGTGATCTGTGGCCCAGAAGACAACTCCAAGACACAGCTGAGGGCAGAAAATGAGAGGCCCTTAGGTCGCCCAGGCACCAGTGACGAAAAGAGAAGCCATCGTATAGGAAAGGGCCGTAGCGTTTTTATATGGAGGCACAAGGGAGGTGTGGGTGCTCCTTGGCATCTCTTTTCGCTTTATTGGCTAGGAGGGGACACCCCTCCCCTCCCACCGCAGTGGTTCCTGACTGTGGGGGAGGGAGGTCAATACCAGTCTCCTGAGTTCCATTCCTAGTCCTCATCATTTCTCCACTCGCTATATCACTTTTCTCAGTACTAAGTAAAAAGAGTAGCCAGGAGAGAGAGAGAGAACACAAACCCAATTCTGGAAACTCTGAGAGGAAGGGCTTATAATATAACATAATCATGTTACTTCATGTTGACCTAACACTTCAAATGTTTTACGTTCTCCTATGAGCCGCACACACCATTAGAATGAGACTGACCTACAAAGAAGTTAATTAACTCAAACTTTATTATTAAGCACCTATTCTGTACAGAGGTACTAGGGACAGAGCATAAAGAAGACAGACAGGATCTTTGTTTTGCCGAGGTTACTTTTTGGTGGGAGACCCTGACAAGGAAAAGTGCAAACATCCAAGTAAAGAGCTTTGGACAAACAGTGGTAGATGCTGTAAGTGTGACAGTGATGAGGCCAGGGGATGGCTTTCGTGGAGTGACGAGAAAAGCCTCTCTGAGGAGATAAAACTGAACTGGAAATGAAGGCAATTCGAATTAAACATCTAGAAATCTTGACTGGCTGCCTCCAGAACTCAGAAACTGAGATTATTGTCTGCTCCAATCATTCACCTTTGTTTTTCCTTTGATCCCTTGCCCCACAGGTTTACCTCTGGGAGCCCACCTGCATCACCGCTTCTTAAAGCAAGACCCAAGTGCTCAACTGAACCGAACTGTTCTCAAGACTGAGGACGGTTTAATGAGGTACAGAACGATCTACCAAGTCAACTTCTGGAACATGAAGCTCGCGGGGAAATTTCAGAGGAGGGAACTGTGGGGGTTCAGAACCAATCACCCCAAGATGTGCCTCTGTGGTTTGCAGATTGTTCTGAGTTAAAGGCAACTTTAGCCACGGGTTCAAAAGAAACTTCTGCCCCTCCCTTTCTTAACTACCTAGAAGAGCTTAAATCAGGGGCCTTGCCCATAATAGGAGATCAGAGACAGCCTCTTCCAACCTAGACCTATCTACAGGGCAGGAAAGTTTTCTGTTTACTAAACATCTGCTCTTCTTACCCTGCAATGACCTTCTGAAGGCCCCAGGGCACCTTACTCATACTTAGCTCAGAATGTCATATACACCCTATTTCCTTTCCAACTCTGAACCTCTCATGCATGTGGGGGTCTCTGACTCTCATGTATGTGGGGTTCCCAAACATATGTATGCGTTAAATTTGGTTATTTCCTCTTGCAAAAAAAAAAGTCAAAGCCATGAGGGAAGCAGCCACTTAAAGATCTGAGAAAATAAATATTTCAGACAGATTACTTCAAATGTAAAGGCCCTCAAGCAGAACTCCTGGATGTGCGGAAACTTAAGAAGGTCGAAAGGACCACAACATTGTGAGCAAGAGGTGGCACAGCAGAGATGAGGTCAGATCACACGTCATCTTGGGCTACAGCCAAGATTTGGAATGTTTTCTAAATGCACTGGGAGGCCACTTAAGGATTTTTAAGCAGAGGTGTAAATTATCTGATTTATGACTTTAAAAGAATGTTCTGCAGCTACATGGAAAATGGATTATCGGAAGGCAAGCGAGGAAGCAGAAAGACTAGTTAGGAATATATTACAAGAGCCCAGGAGATATGTGATAGTGGCCCAGACAGGGCGTTAGCGGTGGACCTGAGAGAAGCAGCCAGATGTGAGTATGTATTAGATAAAGATTCAACAGGACTTCCAAGTGGATTGGGTGTGGGGACTGCTGAGACGCCAGCAATCAAGATGGCTCCCGGGTTTTCAGTCTGAGCAACTGGATAAATGGTAGTACCATTTATTAAGATAAGGAGGATAGGAGAAACCAGAGGGAAGGGTATGGTGGGAGATGGACTTTGGCTGGGCCCTAAAGGAGCTGTTAGCTTCTACCCATCAGGCAGATAGGGTATTGGAAGACTGACATTGAAATTATAACTTGCCCTGACTGGTGTGGCTCAGTGTGATTGGGTGTCATCCCACAAAACCAAAAGGTTGCCGTTTGATTCTGCTAGGGCCCATGCCTGGGTTGCAGACCCAGTCCCTGGTTGGGGCGTGTGCAAGAGGCAATCAATCAATGTTTCTCTCCCGCTTTCTCCCTCCCCTTCCCTCGTTCTAAAAATAAATGAATGAATGAAACTTTTAAATTAAAAAAAAAAAAAGAAACTGTGACTCCAAGAATATACCACTATAGCTGTGATGTCAAGGTCAGGAAGCACCTGCCCACCACCCCTGATCTCTGCACGGAGGGAACTCCCAACACTGTAAGGTTGTTGAAAAACAAACAACAAAAAACCCCACTACATCTCAGGGGCAACAGTCAAAAGCTCTATCTGCACAATCTTATCTGAGTGAACTTAATAGGCGGAGCCAATCTTGCAAAACCCTAGCTGCAGGGAAGTCTGGGTAATGTAGTTTTTAGGTGTCCTACCCCTGCAGACCAGGAAGCACACTAGGAGGAAGATTGAAATGAACTCTTAGCTCCAGTCTACTCTATCCACAACAGACAGTGTGTTATTCACTACCATCATCGTTTCCATCGCACATGGTAGCTAGCCCCCAGTCAATACAAACTCCAAACAACCAACACTCTTACAATGCAGCTAAAGTCTAATCTGAGGGTCTTGATTGGAGGCCAGGGTGGAATCCAATAGAAAACAGGAACCATCATTATCTAACCGGATAATTCCTGGAGAGAAAGACTGGAATTGGCCTCAGCAGGCAGGGACTGACCTGGTCTGACCCAGAAGGATGGCTTTCCCACTCACAAAGCACAGGGTCCTAAAAACCCCTTGATCCCCGTCCAACCCCACTTCTCAACACCTGACCCTTCTCAGGAGGCAGCCTTTTATTACGATAACAATCTACAGTATTTGGGAAGATTGGAGCTGTGCCTTCCGCATATTTCTATCACCATTATTTGGCAGCTATTTCCATGCATGATTATGGAGAAAAGGATAGAAATGAAAATGAGATCACTATTTGGGTTGCTGGTAAAACCCAGGATGAGAAAGCAATAGCCCTTGCCCCTGGAGCAGAAGGCTTGGAAAGTCAAGAAGAACGCAGGCATCCTAAGTGGGGTTATGGGCGGTGGACGTAGCGCCAGACGCCTCAGGGATGCAGTGTCACAGCCTTGGCCCACGGCGGGGACCGGGGACACCCAGGGGCAAAATCAGAGGAGTACACCCGGGAAGAGAGGAGTCCGCCAGGTGCGGGGTTCTGGGCGGGGACAGGTCCCGGCCTTTCCTGGAACCCCAGCCGCGCAGACCAGCTCAAGCAGCGCCACTTCCCGCTCCAACGCCCACCGGCCCAAGCGCGCGGCCCCTTTAAACCCATGTAAACAAAGCTTTGTTCCCGGCCCCATCCCTCTGCGCTCCCCGGGCCGCGCCGCCGCCGCCCCCCTAACCCCCGCCCCCTACGGCTCCGGCCGCTGACGTTGCCCGCGCCTTTACGGCGTCCCGGCGGCGCTGCGCATTCTCCAACCACCGGCGGGCCATCGGGGCCTGCGCAGCTGGGCCGCGCTACGCCGCCAGCGTAGCGTCGGGCCCCCAGCGCGCAGGCGCAACGGCGACGGCGGCGGTAGCGGCGGCGGCCGGGCCGAGGTGCGCGCTGGGGGGGAGGGGGCCGTAGAGGAGCATGAATGGAGCAAAATGGCGGATCATGTGCAGGTGAGAGGAGCGACGGGGGAGGGGGCGGCCGCACAGAGTGGGAAGTGGGGCGCGCGCGGCCCCCGGGGCTCGGCCGGCTCAGGGCTCGCTGGGCCCGCGCCACCGCCTCTCGGGGCTCCGAGCCGCCGCCCGTCCCGGGGCTCCGGGGCCTTTCCCGCCTCCCGGGCCGGGGGCCTCCTCCATCCCCTTGCACCCCGTCCCACGCCTCTGGCTCGGGGCCGGGGATGCGGGAATCCGCGCCCTGGCGCGCACAGCCGACTGCGCTCCGCAATCTCTGTCTTCCCGCCCGAGGGAGGCCTTCCGCGAGTCCTCAGTGCCCCCACGGCGCGGGACGGAGGGAGACCCCTTTGCCGCCTCTGTCCTGAGGGGACTTAACCATTCCACCCGCCAGCCGTAAACGAATAACAAAAACAGAACCTCGCGCTGCGAAACCTCGCTCTCCCGAGTCTCCCGCCGCCTGCCTTCTCACGCCCCCGAATACAAGAGACCCCCTTCCGGCCTCCCCTCCCGTGGATGTGCCCCTCCCTCCCACACTCTTAATCGCACAGCCTGTAAGGCCGAGCTCCCCAATCCTCCAAAATGGGTGCCCGGGCCTGGGCCCGCCCGCCCTCCGGCGCCCCTCTCCACGGCGAAGGAGTTGAATGCCCACACCTCCCATGAAACGTGGGGTGGAGGGGGTGTGTCTGACGCGGGAGGTGCTCTGTTGGGTGCTGACGTCGCTCTGGAGGGTCTCGATCCGGCTCCCGAGCTTCCAGGGGCGTGCTTTGGGCCCAGGCCACTTCTCACTGGCAGGGCACAGGCCCCACCTAGGAAGGGACCGCCCGAACCGAACCTGGAGGAGTGCGGAGTTATTTCTTGCAAACTCCATAAAGTTTTTTCCAATTCGTGCCTTAGATCTGCTGTTTTCATGGCAGTTATTGACACAAATCTGTCATCAGAAACCTTCGGATTTTCTAGGTGACTGCACAGGTTTTGTGTTCTGCAAAGTAGAGAGCATAACAAATACCGCTTTTTGTGCGTATTATAAAGTATTTCTCAGGTAAAATGAATGATCTTATTCCTTATGTGATTTCCACAAGAGACTAGAATGATGTGACTTCTACGAGGTTCTTTGATTTGGGAGAGAGGGACTAAATATTCAGGCCAGTAGAGTAATCTTCAGAGTGTGAGGGACAAGGTATTAGGACAGTTTTACCTCAAAAATTGTGCAGGTGAAAGACCACCACAAGACTCGTGTTTTAAAGCTGGTATCATAGCCTAATTAAGAAGTAGTAGTAAAACTTGATACAGAAGTGATGATGATGAATATATAGCACCTTGAGTTTCATAGCAGCCATTTCTAAGGAGTGTGAAAGATTTTATGTGATTTAAAAAATATTCTTCCATCCTAAAAGAGTAGGTAGGCAAGAAATTTGTCACTTTAAAAAGAAACAAAACCGAAGCATTGAACTGATAGGAGATTTATTTAAGGCAAGGCTAAGTGAACCAAAGCCTGTTAACTTTGGTACCGGTGCTCTTATCTACTGGGGGAGAGAAGCGTCCCTGAGATTTCAGGACCGGCTCTGAGCAGATTACCTTTCGATTGGGGCTGTCTATTCAAACGGGAATTCAGAGGATGTTCATGTACTTCTATGAAGATGCATCTGTTCTGTCTCCTGTAAAGAAGCACCTCTTAATGTGATCTCTCCCACACTTTGACAAAAAGGTTGTCATTCCTCAGCAGAGGACAGTCAAGATGCATCAAAGCGATCATCATAGCATTTCTTTCTCAAAGGACGGTCTGCCTTATTTTTAGTAAGGTGATGTTTTTCTTCCACCCACCCCAAAATAAAAATCTACCAGGGGGAGAACTTAATAGCTTTCAAAAAATCAAAAGAGGAGTGTGCCAGTGTTTTATTTTACTTTTAAGAAGTATAGTATGTTATTCTCTGAGTGATCTTTATATCAATAGGATAAGTTTGTGAATATTTTATCTCTTTAAAGAAAATGGGCATATATTGCTTTTCTGATAGACCACTAAATTACTTTCAGTATTGGGCACTCACAGACTTTAACATTGTGATAGAAAACCTCAGTGAAACGATAAGAGTTTCCCTGCATGGAATGAATGAGTGTATAAAAGGATTAGAGACAGACATGAAGTGCCCAAGGGGGACTACCTTTCTCAAAACACTGTTCAAACAGTAATAAAAGGGAGTCCTGTGAATTCAAGTTGGTGATTATTTGAAAGTTTCAAATGTAGTACTAAATAGTTGAGTCATTATTATCTAATACTTTTCCGAACCACCAGGGTGAGCAGTTTTTTTGCTTTTTTTTTAATTGACAGTAAGTGTCATATGATTCTCAGGCTGAAGTCTTGAGCATCTCTTTTGATAAGTGTTTTATGGAAGATTTAAGTGTCATAAAACATTAGTAATGAAAAAATAACATCTGATGTGTCTTAGCTTTGCCGGCGTTGTAGGCAAGCTCCCCTAGAGGAGTGGCCGTAAGCACTCCTCATTGTCCTGGGTTTGCTGTTGTTGGTCCAGGTCCCACCTAACGCCCACCCAGGAGGCGGAGGTTACTGTAAAAAAGCAAAACAAATTCATTCGTATTTGTCTTCATAAAGTAAATGCCCCTCCTTTTTTAAAAAAATTACATCTAAAGTTAGATGAAGATAATGAGGATTCAGTGTCTTTGCTTGCTGGCTAGTTATTGCAAAAAGATGGAGGCAACCCCTAGAATACAGTGGTGATAAAAAAGATGAGGAAGGTTCCGGTGGTAGCTCTAATAGCTGGTGGTCAGGATCTTGAGGAAAAGGAAGAATATATAGTACTATAATGATGTAGCAAGTATATTATTTATTATATAAACATTAAATATGTACTGATTATAGTATGAATGCTAATGTAAATGAGGGCTAATTCTAAGGTTTTTGGGGGGGTCATTTTCTTGTTATGCCAGATCTTACACGGAATCTTAAAAGTAGTATTTACTGGATTCTGCATTATGACTATGAAAAACAGAAAATACTGTTTTCAAATAATCATAATTTGTTTTCAATTTAATGTGCAGTAATTAAGCATTGACCACCAGTTTAACTCTAGGGAGCCATGAAGAACTGTCACAACTGGCAGGTTAAAGTTTAACAGAGTGCAAAAGTTTAGCTTGATTATAACAGAATTGATAGTTATCTTTTCCGGCTTTTAAAAATAGGCAAGGAAATGATAGCAGCTGTGGGTAGTACACTTTGAGAGGGGGGTTTTGTACAACTTTGGAGAATTTCAAATTGAGAAAATGGTAACTTTTGTGACTTTTTTTTCAGTTAGGCTAACACTGTAATGCTTAATGTGTGCAAGGCCCTTTGCTGTGCCGGGCACTGCAGAGCTGAGAACAGGCACCGGAGCCAGACTGCTGAAGTGTCCAGTTCTGGTGCTCTCCTTGAGCAGGCTTCAGACGTGCAGACAGATCCAAGAACTAATGCGTTGATCTCACAACAGGCTGCCTTTGTGTTGGATGATACTGGAATAGCTGCGTTCCCTCACTGAACCCACCTACCTCTTCTATAGATTTATACAAATAATAATTTTACATGTACTTGATAACTCTGACTTTAGTATATTTCCTCTTATGAGAAAAACCTTCGGAAAAGTTAAGGGATGTATATTGCATGTGGTATCATTCAAACACTTACGCCAAAAAACACAAAACATTATTCTAATAGAATCTCTAATTTAAATGGAGGTAGGAGAACGAAGCATTGAGAAGCTTCCTACTCTGTGTTACAGAGAAATTAACTCCCATTTGATCCAGAAATTGAAAGAGAGTGTTTAGAAACAGCATGTTTTTTTTTCTTAAACACCAAGCATATATTATCTCGCAAATTTGCTCAGGAATCGAAGTGGCTTATCTTGAGGGTTCTAATCCAGGGTCTTTCATTTGAAGTTCGGCTGTCAGCTGGGGCTGCAGTCAGCCTGAAGGCTTGGCTGAGGGGAGAGAATCTGCTTTCGTGCTTGCTCATGTGGTCATTGACCGGCCTCAGTTACTTGTAGGCTGCTGGACTGAGGGCCTCGGTGTTGCACTGGCCGCTGCCTGGAGGTTTCAGGCCTTTTAATTCACAAGTCTTTTAATTTTTAAGGATTTCTTTTTTGCATTACACATTGATGTCTGCTTTGTATAGCAATCCATCTTTGTTACTAGTTCATTTTTTAAGTCTCTTATTAAAATATACCTTAAAAATTTTTTTAAATATATATACCTTCAAATATTTACAAAAGTCTTCAGTGTTCAGCTTGATGAATTTTCACAAAGTTAACACTCTTTTGTAACCACATCTAAATCCACAATATTATCAGCGCCTCACAAGTCCCCTCTCAACGACTAATTGTACACTCTCCTAAGGGTAACTGCTATCCTTTGATTTTTAATATGCTAGAAGTCAAGCTGAGTAAGGCTTGCCCTTGAACATGAGAGCTGGAACTTCAAAGCCAGGGAAGAAGTAATAAAGGGCAGTGGTTCTCCAGCTGCTGGGCAGCTCGGGTGTTTGTTGAGAATGTGATGGGAGCTGTGTGCTCTCCAGGAAGGAAAAGAGACCTTCTCAGAAATCTGCCTACAGTTTCAGGCCATTCGTGGACTTCAGAACTAGAGTTTAAAGATACATTCCTTTTTAGATGAAAATGCTCACTACATTTTATTCAGAAACTGCTTTACAAGTGTTTCTCTTCTAACCTATGTAAAAAGGCTGCTTGAGGGTCACAGTGTGTGTTCCTGGAGAGTTATATGTAGACTGAATTTGTAAACACTGAATTTTGAGGGTGACGGTGACTATTAAGCATGTGGTGTCCTGTTCTTAGTGTCATGCTGACACGTTGAAGGAAGTACAAGACGCGATGTCCTATTTTCAGGAGCTTTGCGTCCGAATTGGGGGGGATAGGGGTTATAGTGAGATTAGTGTTTTGTCAGCGTGTGCCCTGATGGGGACTATTACTCCCATGACCATTTCCCCCCATTCCAGTACATCGGAGCTCACACCTCTCCTGTGAGATGACTCACTGTAGCAGGGCATTCTCAATGGAATGGGATTGGCACACGCACTCATGCGTGTGAACACACATACTCTTCTACCATAAACGGAAAGGATGTGTTTGAGAGAAGGCAGAATTGGAAACTATGTGCTAGCATTTATTGAACTTTTATCTGCTTGCTGGTTTATATGGTCTCAGTTAATGCTCACAACCACTCCAGAAGGTTGGTATTGTTGAGAAAATAGTAATGAAATTTTCCCTGAAATAGGCTGATGACAGGACCTTGTGTCTTGGGAAGCCTGGAGCACAGTTGAAGAGTTTAGGTGATGATTGTGGTGGCGGTTGTTGTAAAACTTAACTGGCATGGGACCTGGTTTGGGGGAGGAGAGAGGGAGAGAGGAGCAACATTTATTGAACCTGTGTTAGCCAGGCACCATGCTAAACCCTTTTAGCTGTGTTATGCCATTAAATTGGGCAGTTCATTTAGCCTTTGAGCCTGGATTAGGTGACCTGCTAAGTCCCTTGTATTTCGAACATTCCGGTTGGGAGTTCCAGTTGTTATCCTTACCATTCTCCCAGGTAAACCACCGTGTTCTCAATTCATATGTATGCTTTCTTAAATTTTTCTAAAATATTTATGTTCACATTAATGTTTCCGTTTCATTTCTCTTAATATGCCTTCCTCTACCCCACCTGTAAGCAGTAAGAGACGTTTCTTATGGGACAAGAAATTAGATGTTGATGCTAGTATACTGAAAAAGGATTCTCATTTAAGAGGCCTTGGGAAACAACCAAAATGCATTTCTTAAAATACCTCTGAACACAACTAAATTAATGCAGTATCCCTTGTGCCCCTTCAGGAAGAAGTGATCTTATAGCTGTGACGTCCTTCTGATTTTTTTAAGTGTTCAAACTTGTGTTGGACACAAATACTGATTTCATCTGTAATTTTTTTTTAATTTTATTTATTTGTTTTTAGAGAGGAGAAAGAGAGGGGGAGAAACATAATGTGTGAGAGAAACAGTGATTGGTTGCCTTTCTCACACCCTCAATGGGGGACCTGGCCCGCAACCCAGGCATGTGCCCTGACTGGGAATCGAACTGGCAACCTTTCAGTCTGCAGTCTAGCTCTCAATCCACACCAGCCAGGGCTGATTTCCTCTGTAATTTGTATGATAAATTATACTTAAAGTGTGTAGCCTCAGAAAGAATTGTTATGTAAACATTTACCCTAAAGTTTGAGTCAGTTGTGTGATTAAAAGGGGTGTATTTAAGACTAGAAAAGAAAAAGTGGGAAACATGGGCATTGTTTTTCAGTATTTTTTTCCTAATTCTATTTAGAAGTGCTTGCAGAGTTTTAAAGCATGTGTCATAAATTTGGCAAAAATCATTTCAAAGCTCAGTTTTTTTACTTCATTCTCCTCCACTGACTCCTGAATTTTGTTGTTTTCTTCCTGTCTTCCAAAAAAGACATTGTCTAATGCCAAGCATGAAATTTAATTTGACTGTAGGAACCTGTAACAAACATATAGTTTGCTCTGGGAAGCCAGGTGTATGTTTCACATATGTCTTCTTGGTGGGGGGAAAAATTCATCCCCATCTTGCCCAATGTATAGCCACCAATTATTTAGAATATTATTTGTTTTATGTTGTAAATGACTTTTTTAATAGTCAGCTTGTCATTGACCCTGAGGAATCCTGTATGGTTTTGTCAAAAACTAGTCTAGTGCATAGCCAAGAATTTAGAAGAATAATTAAAACTTACTGGAAAATGGGACTTTGTTTTCCCTACTCTTAATATTTTGACCTCTTGTGTCAGGGCTGAGCAAGCTTCTTCAAGTCTTCATAAGATCTATTGGGTTAGCCAAAAAGTTCTTTTAGTTTTTTCCATAAGATGCTCTAGTAGCACTTTGTTGTCTATACCATCATTCAAAGCGATTGTGATAGATTGTATTGTGACAGCTGTCATATCAGTGCATTTTTTTAAAAAAATAAAAATTGGTGAATTTTTGTGTAGCCATTTTAATACTGAGGATCAAAGAAAATATGCAACATTTTCAGCACATTATGCTTTATTATTTCAAGCAAGGTAAAAATACAACTGAAATGCAAAAAAAGATTTGTGCGGTGTACGGAGAAGGTTCTGTGACTGATTGAACTTGTCAAAAGTGGTTTGTGAAGTTTTGTGCTGGAGCTTTCTCGCTAGATGATGCTCCATGGTCAGGTAGACAAGTTGAAGTTGATGGCAATCGAATCGAGACATTGATTGGGAACAATCAGTGTTATACCATGCGGGAAATAGCTGATGTACTCAAAATACCCAAATCAATAAAGTTATTGGTGAAAATGAAAAATGCCTTTTATTTTATGGATAAAACTAAATAGACTTTTTGGCCAACCCAATATAACAAAAAGTTTTCAAACAAATTGAACCTGAGCAATAGGGTGTATTTAAAATAAGGACATCCCAAAGGTGTTACAAATGAAAACTTGCTGTAGTGTAAAGGATTCTAATTCTTGGAATTCTATGTTGTAGTCTAACTTAAAATCCACATTCCAAACAGGGAGAGCACAGTGTTGTGAACAGGAAGGTTTTCGATCCACAGAATTCCTACATCCTGTCAATTCCAAGCTCTTTGATGTGGTTTCTGTCACGGTGCCCTAGCGGTCCCAGAGGTGCACTTCCCATCAGTAGTGGTAGTGTGAGACTTCAACTTCCTGTTTATCCCTCCTCACCCAGCTCCTCAAGTTTAAACAGCGCTTACAAAAGTAAATTCATAGGGATTGCTGTGCATAAATCTGACGCCCGCCGAATCATCTTTGTGTGTGCAGTAAACGGCCCCGTTTAAAGTATGCAGTTGGACAAGTACACACCTGTGTCTCCTTCATGACTGTCAGAACACAGAGCGTTTTCCCCTGACCCTGCAGTGTATCCCTCACGCAGCCCAGGCCACCCTGATATGCTTTCAGTCACTGTAAATTAGTTGCATTTCCTGAAATTTTATAAAATAGACTTACTGTGTACTCTTTTGTTTTACTACTTTTACTCAGTGCAGTGATTTTGGGAATCATTCGGTTGTTGCATAATTATCAATAGTTGGTTATTTTTTCTTTCTTTTGTTATTGCTGAGTAGCTGTATTCCGTTGTATGAATGTACCACGTATTATGTACCCATTCAGTGTTTGGGGGTATTTGAGTTTCCAGTCTTTAGTCAGTGAATTAACAGGCTTTAAATATTCATATGCAAGTCTTTGGACATAAATTTTAGCTTCTTGAGTTAAGTCTCTAGAAATAGAATGTCTGGGTTCTATGGTATGTTTAGCTTTTTAAAGAAACTGTCAATTTTCCGAAGTGGTTGTATCATTTTACTTTCTCACTAGCAGTATAGGAGAGTTCCCGGTGCTCCATGTCATCATGAACCTTTGCTATTGCCATTTTTGTGGAATCTAATTGTGGTTTTAGGTTTGTCCTTGCTTGATGACTAGTAGTGACCTTTCGTGTTATTTCAGGGATATGCAAACCAGGCTGATGGTTTGGCCCCACAATCTGTTTTTGTATGGCCTGAGAACTAAGAATAGTTTTTACATTTTTAAATGGTTGAAAAAATCTAAAAGAGATTAATATTCTATGACACATGATAATTATGTGAAATTCTAATTTTGCTGTTTGTAAATAAAAGTTTTATTGGAACGCAGGCACGCAAGTTCCTTTACAGGCTGTCTGTGGCTGCTTTTGTGCTGGAATGTCAGGGTTCAATAGTTGCAACAGAGACCTTTTGGCTTATTGACCCACAAAACATAGAATATTTGCTGTCTAGCCCTTTGCAGAAAATGTTTGCAGACTCCTGGCTGTATGTCCCCTCAGATCTATTGCCTGGCTTTTGGGTGGGAAAGCGGGTAGCCCAGTATGGTTCTAACTCAAGTCCAGTTTGACAGGAACCAGGTGAGACTTGATATATTTTGTTGACTGTTGCATTCTGGGATCTCCACTGCACAGTCCAAAATAGTAATCAGTAGCCACATGCCACTGTTTAATTTAGATTAAGTTAAAAATTAAGTTCTTCAGTCAAGTTGACCACATTGCAAGTGCTTAGCAGCAACATATAACTAGTAATTTCCATGATGCACAGTGCAACTATGAAATATTTCCATTATCAGGAGATTTCTACTGGACTTGTGCTATTCTAGAACAAGAAAAACACTTGCTACTGAACCAAAGGGATTGGAAGTAGAAGTGGAACTTAGGTTATAGCATTGCTTTTGTGTATGCCAGTACAATAAGCCAGCTCCTTGTTCTCCCAGGTGTGAATGCAAATGACCATATTAGAGGATTTAGGATTACTTACTCCTCACAGTAGGAGCCTATGATTTGTTCTGTCCTCTTAGCCAAGTGAGTACAAGCAAGCAGTTAACTTAAAAGAAATTCACAATTTTACTGATAGGAAGAAGTGTGTTAAGGACTTTTTAAAAACACCCTAAATGTATCTTTCCCCAAAGCATTCTGCAAAAACAACTTTTAAAATTCTCGTGTATTTTACAGGTAAGATTGGACTATTGAGGAAGGTATTAAAACCATGAAATCACTTAAGGTTCTAAGTCTTGATATACTAGCAAGCCCAGTTCCCTTCAGCTACTAGTTTTAAAGTATTATTGCTCTTAAAGTTTTTCATCATGATAGCATTCGTTTTGAAAATAACCCAGAAATAGTCTAAGTTAAAATGATTAATATGACCGGTATTAGGATTGAATTTATCTTTCGTATCACTAAAAACTGTTCTGTGTGATTCTTTTCTTAAGGGCAGGTATAACTGTTTCTTAATACAGTCATGTACCGCGCGATGACATTTCGGTTAACAGCAGACCCCTGTCCGACGGTGACATTATATTCCATAAGGTTATGATGGAGCTGAAAAATTCCTGTCACCTAGTCACATCAGAGCCATTGCACCTTCACAGCACGGTGTGTTATTCACCTGTTTGTGGTGATACTTGTGTAAACAACCCTACCGTCCTGCCTGTCTATGAAAGCACAGCACAGTTGCGTCCAGTACATAATAGGACAACGCGCATCTATGTTGCTGGTTTGTTTATTTACTAATCATCATAACTTTAGAGTGTACGCTTCCTAGTTACGGAAAAAGCTTGCTGTGAAACAGTGTGCTGTGTTACGCCGGCAGCAGCCTCACACATCCTGTGTTTGCCACGTCTCCTGATCGTACGGTTTTCTCTTGTGCCTGCTTTACTCTCTTGTCCTGCTCACGGCCCCAAGTGCACAAAGCCCACTGCTAACGTTGCCGGGAAGAGGCCACGTACAGAAACTGACCTGGAAGTGAAACTAAATTAAAGGTGAGCAAGGGCTCCGAAGGTGGACAACCAGTGTTGGTTATTGCTCGCCAGTCAGTCCTATCCCCTTCCACCAGAGCTACAGTCTTGAAGGACAAGAACAAAGTGATGGAGGCTCACAAAGTGAAAGGATCTGTTTCATTGAAGGCAGTGAGACCAACAAAAATTCGAGAAGGACCCAGTCAGACATGGAGAAACTTCTGATGACCTGGATTGATGACCAGACACAAATACATGTCCCTCTCAGCACCACGACCATCATGGCCAAACCAGAAGATCGGTTTGTGGTAAGAAGAAGGCTGGACCCAACTGCGATGTTGAATTTACCACTAGCTCAGGATGGTTCAAATGATTCAGGAGTTGTGATTCATTATACAGGGTCCGGCACAAATAACACCTCTTTTTTGTGAGCTGATAATCTATACCAAATATTTTATTAGAAAATCATAAACATGTCATTCTGTAACATAACAATATCACACTTAAGCACACCATATGATACCTTAGGTGAATATTCAAATTGCTGTCCATCTCATGTGAGACGTTCACATACCCTACCAACCACACTCAATGGCGTTACTTCTGCCAGGCCCTGTATAATGTGAAAGTAAGTGGTGAATCTGAGTGCAGGTGAAGAATTTTTGGAAACTCTAGATAAGCTGATTGTGGAGGAAAATTACTTGCCGGAGCAAATATTCAATATAAGTAAAACCTCTTTATTTTGGAAATGGGTGCCTGAAATGACTCTAATCCATAAGGGGGCCGGTCAAGATCAGGTTTCAAGGTTCTGAGGACAGGATGACAGTCTTGGTTGGGGGCAGTGTTACAGGCTACAAATGGAAACCCACTGTGATCTGGCACAGGGAGAACCCCAGGGCCTTGGAGCTTATCAGGAAGCATACCCAGCCGGTGCACTACAGGAGCAATAGGAAGTCATGGGTGACCCAACTCCTCATCCAAGATCCCTTCCTGGATTGCTGTGCCAGTGATATGGAGAAGTGCTGTTTGGAGCCTAGCATACCCTTCGAGATTTTGCTTATTGTTAATAAAGCTCCTGGACATCCTCTTTTTAGTGGTGATCTCCATCCTGACAACAAAGTGTGTTTCTCCCTCCAACACCACTGCTTTGATCCAACGGTCAAGGACGCATAGCAGCCTCTAAGGCCTACTGTCAGCGGAGGACCTTTGCCCAGGCTGTTGCTGCATGAGGAAGACAATGAAGAGGTGGTGAGGATCACAGTATCTCTGACAGCATCAAGAACCTTCCTTGGGCTTGGGGTGACGTCACCAAGAATGGTGTGAATGGCATCTGGAAAGAAGACACTCGAGAGGTTCACCCATGACTTAATGAGATTTGCCAAGGATGAGGAGGCTGCAGCAATCAAGACTGGTGGAGACGGCAAACGCCCTCCGCCAGGGGTGGGGGGTGGGTAGGATGACACTGAGGGACGTGTAGAGGTGGTTCCTGAGGGACTGACTAATGAGGGATTGTTGGAACTGGAACAGGAATGCATAGCTGGAGAAGAGGCAAGAGAAAAAACTGGGAGAAGTAAAAGAAGACCCCTAGGAACATTCACAGTGAAGGGTTTAGCAGAAGCTTTTGCAGATTTCAACAGGCTCCTGGAAAAGTCTGAAAACAGGGACGCTACCACCAAAAGGTTTTCATTAATAGAGAGGAATGCTCGTGGTGCATTGTCTGCTTACAGGCAAATGTGGGATGAGAAAGAGAAGCCAAGCAAACCACCATGGACATATTTCTGAAAGGAGTGATGCGCCTCCGGCAGGAGGTGTTCAGGAGAAGGCATTGTTGTCATAGGAGATGACAGTTTCCTGTGTGTTGTTGCCACTGAACACTCCGGTGAGACAAGATGTGGAGGTGGGAGATACTCCAGGGTCAGTGATACTGATGATCGTGACCCTGTTTATGCCTAAACCAAAGTGTGTGTTTGTGTCTTAGTTTGTTTTTGTTTGATTTTGAGAGAGAGAAACATCCATTGATTGTTCCACTTACTCATGCGTTTGTTGGTTGATTCTTACACCCTGACCCATGACCTTGGCATATGGGGACAATGACCTAGCCAACTGAGCTACCCGGCCAGGGCTTGTGTCTTTTTTAACAAAAGAAAAGTTTTAAAAGTAAAAAAGTGCTGAGACTTCCGGCCAAGATAGAGGCGTAGGTGGACACACCGTGCCTCCTTGCACAACCAAAAGAGGAAAGACAATTTAAAAAACAAAAACAACCGGACCTGACAGAAAATCAAACTGAGTGGAAGTCCAACAACCAAGAAGTTAAAGAGGACACGTTCATCCAGACCGGTTGGTAGGGCGGAGCCGGGCAGAGCCAGGCGGAGAGCACATGGCAAGACTGCAGTTTGTGGAGCAGTACTGGCAACGCTCCAGCTACCCGGAGAGGTCTATGGTGGGCTCGCCTGGCCAAAGTGTGGCTGGTGCACTCAGCAAAACCCATGGCTGGCCAACCCGGAACCAGCGGGGCCGAGACTGGTGAACTGGGCGGTCCCTCATTGGCGCACAGATAAACTGGGAGAAAAAGCTGGGGAGCGGAGCAGACCATGCAATCCACTATCGAGGGGAAATAAAGCCTCAAACCACCAATTAAAAACACCTGTGGGAGCCCTGGCTGGCGTAGCTCAGTGGAATGAGCGCGGGCTGGGAACCAGAGGGTCCTGGTTCGATTCCCAGTCGGGGCACGTGCCTGGGTTGCGGGCCGGGTCCCCGGTGGGGGCCATGTGAGAGGCAGCCATACATTGCTCTTTCTCTCTCCCTTCTCCTCTCTCTAAAAATAAAATAAATAAAATCTTTAAAAAAAAAAAAAAAAAAACACCTGTGGGGGTTAGGGCAGCTGCAGGAGGAACTTCCAGCCTCACAGAAGAGTTCATTGGGGAGACCCACAGGGACTTGGAGCTACGCAAGCCCACCTACCCAGGAGCCAGCACAGAAGGGTCCGGCTTGCTTGTGGAGGTGAGGGGCTGAGAGCGGAGTGAGCGCCATTGTTCTTTCAGGCCCTGCCCCCACAGGCAGCATTACAACACAGTGAAATGGGTTACTCCGCCCTGGTGAACACCTAAGGCTCTGCCCCTTAAAGTAACAGGTGCACTGAGGAGAAAATGGCCAAATGAAAGAACAGATCAAAGCTCCAGAAAAAATACAACTAAGTGACAAAGAGATAGCCAACCTATCAGAAGCACAGTTCAAAACACTGGTAATCAGGATGCCAGTTTTTCAACCACAAGATTGGTTGAAAGTTGGTCACAATTAGTTGAACAAATGAAGGATATGCTAAGGAAAATGAGGGGAAATGTGCAGGGAACCAATAGGGATGGGAAGGAAACTGGGACTCAAATCAACAGAGTGGACCAGAAGAAAGAAAAAAAACATCTAACCAGAAAAGAATGAAGAAACACGAATTCAAAAAATGAGGAGAGGCTTAGGAACCTCCAGGACATCTTTAAACATCCCAACATCTGAGTCATAGGGGTGCCAGAAGGAGAAGAGGAAGACCAAGGGTTGAAAGCTTATTTGAACAAATAATGAAAGAGAACTTCCCCAAGCTCGTGACGGAAATAGACGTCCAGGAAGCTCAGAGAGTCCCAAAGAAGTTGGACCCAAAGAGGAATACACCAAGGCACATCATAATTACATTACCCAAGATTAAAAATAAGGAGAGAATCTCAGAAGCAAGAGGAAAGGAGACAGTTACCTACAAAGGAGTTCCCATAAGGCTATCAGCTGATTTCTCAAAAGAGACCTTGCAGGCAAGAAGGGGCTGGAGAAAAGTATTCCAAGTCATGAAAGGCAAGGACCTACATCCAAGAATACTCTATCCAGCTAAACTTTCAATTAGAATGGAAGGGCAGATAAAATGCTTCTCAGATAAGGTCAAGTTCAAGGAGTTCATCATCACCCAGCCTTTATTATATGAAATGTTAAAGGGATTTATATAAGGTATGAAGGGATATCAATGGGGGAGTGGGAGGGGGAGAGAGGAGGAGAGAGTACAGAGAATAAGTAGCATAAACGGTAGGTAGAAAACAGACAGGGGGAGGTTAAGAATAGTATAGGAAAGGTAGAAGCCAAAGAACTGATGTATATGACCTATGGACAAAAACTAAAGGGCGGGAATTGGGGGGGTGAGGGGTAGAGGGGAATAAAGGGGGGGAAATGGGACAACTGCAATAGCATAATCAATAAAATACATTTAAAAAATAAAAGTAAAGTGCTTATACAATAAGGATATAAATTAAAATATTTTTATATAGCTATACAGTGTTTGTGTTTTAAGTTAAGTGTTACTACAAAAGAGATGGTTGTAAGAAATCAGAAAAGTTATAAAGTAAGAAAGTTACAGTAAGCTACAGTTAATATGTTGAAAAAATATTTTTAAATCAAGTTAGTGTAGCTTACAGTGTTTATAAAGTCTACAGTGAGGTACAGTAGTATCCTAGGCCTTCACATTCACTCGTCAACTCACTGACAGCCAGAGCACCTTCTAGTCCTGCAGGCTCCATTTATGATAAGTGCCTGTGCAGGTGAACCGCTTTATCATTTATTCTGTATTTTTACTGCACCTTTTCTGAGTTTACGTGCACAAACACGTATATTGTGTTAAGCTGCCTGCCGTATTCAGCACAGTGAGTGACACGCTGTACGGGCTTGCAGCCCAGGGCGGTGGGCTGGACCACAGAGCCTGGGTGTGTAGTTGGCTGTCCATCTAGGTTTGTGTGACCGCACTCGGAAGTTTGCACCACGGTGAAATTGCCTAGCAACCCATTTCTCAGGGCTGGAGTGAAGTGAAGGTCAATAAATATATTTTCAAGTAGTTGTCCTTTTCTTTGGCAAAAAAAAAAAAAAAAAAAGAAAGAAAAAATGTAATTATTATTTCTCATGAATCATCATCTTCATATAAAGTTTTGGTGATTGATTAGCCCTGTCAATATCATCCATGCCAGAAGTAAATGTTTTACTGAAATAGGAAACCAAGTGCACCAGCCAGCACTGAGAAAGTGGCATATGGGTGTTCTATTGATGTTCTTGTGTAGCGATATGAGGAAGTGTATAATAAATGGGTTTTTTAGAGGCTTCCGGAAAGGTACATTTTTAAACAATTTATTTCTGATTTCAAACATAGTTTTTGTCATATTCTCAGTTGACCTGATTTGTCTCAGATGCACCCTAAATGTTTGCTTCTTTGTCAGAATAGTGGTGTTTATATATATAGTATCATCCTCTTGGTGATTTGGTGAGGTGAGAGAACTGACAACTAATATACCTGTCAGTAAACATTTCTCCCTCTGGCTGATAGTTTTTCATTGTGGTCTGTGTGCCAGATTGCTAGGCAGTGGAAATACATCTGAGTAGGCATAGCATGTGTGCTCCAGGACTTCGGTAGCTAGATACGTACACCAATAAGGAATGAAGAGGGATACGGGTAATATGGCTCCTGTACATAGAAGATAATGAGGCACAAATGCCAGTCCTCCTTTGGAAGGCCAAGGAATACTTCTTAAAGTGGTGAATGACTAAGCCAGATCTTAATAGATGTGGCATTCTCCAGGCAGAGAGAGCACCGTAAATAAAACTACGTATGTTCATGGATATTCCAGATAAGTGAAAGCAATTAAATATTGCTGCTATATTGGAAATAGAGCAAGACAAGACATGAGATTATAATGCTGGGAGGGGACTGGGACGTGAAGAAGAGCCTGTTATACTAAAGAATTTGTACTGTGGATGTGTAAATGAAGGTTTTTAAGTAGAAGTGACAATAATCACATCACTGTGGTGATGATAGAGAAAATTGATTGAATGTGGACAAAGTAGGAGATGAAGCAGTAGTTCAGACAAGAAATAACTGGGATGTGAACCAAGGTAGTAGCTGTGAGGGTGGAGAACAGGACATGGCTGTGAAGGTGATTACACTTACTTGGTTGACAGTTGATTGTGTAAAGTGAGAACGTGGCTGTCACGTTTCTGGGCAGCTAAGTAGAGAGTGAATGAATGACCAAGATGTTGGGGGAAAAAGCAGGGCGGGGGTAGTTAGGTCAGACTTGAATATACAGATTTTAAGGTGCTTATATACATTTGAGTGGAGATGTCCAGTAGGCAGCTGTTCACCTGTTACCGACCTGGGTTAGAACTCACATTTTCGTAGTGAACGCCCATTTCAGGAGCCATCAGATGTAAATATGTAAAATGTTAGCCGCTCATATACACCTACCTCATGTCTTAACAGCAACTGCAAACGCCTGAGTGAAAATCCCATACTTTATTCTAGCTTGTTTGCTGGAATAGCCCCAGATTCTGTTAGCAGCAGGAGTAAAGTGCTTTTCTCTTTATTGTTAAGGCAATTCAGACTAAATCTGCTCAGTTTGCACTTGGTCTGCGTTGTCTCCCGTCCCATGTTTCACTTCTGGCAAACCAGTTAGTTTTTCTTTGTCCCCATCATAGTGAGTATGTGAAGGGTATCCAGAAAAGACTTCTTTTTTTAAACCTCCCATTTCTTCTATTTAAAGATTCTTCTAAATCTTCTGTTTCACAGCTTGCCTGGTCCTCCTTACTAGCTGACTTGATGAGTTTCTGAAATGTATTTTTCATAGATCATATAGTGGTACAAACTTGAAAGGTAAATTGATATTTTACAAAACTGTTAAGGGAGAAATTATTTAGAATTGCAGAGAATCAGAAAATGGGCATGCATGGGGAATGTATCCCAAAACTTCTTAAGAAACGTTTACTTAATATTCTTCTCTGATTTTTTTTTGACCAGGGGGTAAATATGGAACTCTGAATTCTTTGCTTCTCTGAATCAGTTCAAGGATGAGTTTCATATGCTTCTTTTTTGCTGAGTCTTCTAAAGGAATACAACACAGTGTTTGGGGTTTTCTCATGAGAGAAGACATAAGGAGAGCTGAGAGGCTTGCTTCGAAATTTTCAGTCCAATAAAAATTCACTGTCCTCTTTATGCCTTTATTTCTTAAAATTTCTTTCATTCTTACTAACAGACTATTAAATATTTATTAATAGTAGTTAGACTGTAAGGCCAGGAGGATATGCTAGCTTAATATCTCAGAATATTAAATCGACCCTAGATTCAGCACCTCCAGCCTGTTCGTTCTTGATACCTGTGATATACAGGTATAAACAAATACACAAAACAGGGGCATTGACAGAAGGCTGGCTGTGGCACGTATTTAATGTATACACTGATTTCTTTTAGAGAATCAAGGATGCATCGCAGTGGGGAAGGAGAATATTGATTGGCCTGTGGTGTACTACAGTATTTGCTACCAGGGTTGTAGGTATACTTCACTTTCTGAGGTTTTAGAAAACTGTTGAAACATCTTCCTCCTTTTGCTGGATTTTATGATGCTATTGTTGTTACTAGTATTTAGTAGATGATGTGCTGCAGTATGCAAATTCCTCCAATTCAAGGCTTGGGTGTACAGAAATAATTTTTCAAACACATATGCAAATTTTGTTTAAAATTGGAATACTGCCCTAACCCCTGTTTTTAAACAGACAGGTATTCTAATAATGTACAATAATAATTTCTTGTTACATTTTATTTATGTGGGTATATTAGGAAAGCCAGTTAACATTTCTCCACCCAATGTACTGTTTTTGTTTACCTCCAACTGAATATTTAGAATGTTTTATTTGTGAATGCAGTAATTGTATTACATACCCACAATGATAATACTTTTATCAGATTAATGAAATGGGATTAGAATCACGTAACTTTTTAAGAATTTTAGAATGTGATGATACAATGTACATTATTAATTTGCCCTTGTTTTTGAGGATAACTAGCTGTATATTACTGTTTTTTAGAGATAATGTAAGAATTTTAACTTTCCCAACTATTAAAATCTTAGTTATTATACAATTAGTTCAATTAAAGAAAAATACAAGTAAACATGCTTAAGGAAGGTTTAGACAAGAAAATGGTTTCTTTAATTGTATATTTCACTTCTGTGAGACAGCTGTGCCAAATACTAGAGATAAAGCGGAGAACAAAATGGGTATGGTCTTTGCTTACAGATATTTTACAAATTGTACCAATAAATATATATTTACAAATTGTGATAAGTGATATGAAGAAAAAGGACATATTATAATATTTTTAGAGTTCTGATTTCTTCTTTTTTTTTTTTTTTTTTTTTTTTTGGAGAGAGAAACATCGATTCGTTGTTCCACATATTTATACATTCATTGATTTTCTTGTATGTGCCCTGACCAGAGTTCGAACCCGCAACCTTGGCCCATTCGGACTATGCTCTAACCAACAGAGCTACCCAGCCAGGGCCTGATTTCTTATTTTTATTGTTAGGTGGGGAGGATGTAGAGGGAAGGAAGGGGGCAGTGTACCAAACAAACAGAAATGGCTTGTTTGTAGACCCCGTGGTGAGGAAGCACTCGCGCACGGAACTGGAAGGGACCATCCTTGCTGAAACTTAGTGAGCCGTGGGAGGAGATGAGGCTAGAGACCCGCATGTACGAGAGTATAATGGATGGCTCTCAAACCAGGTTTTCAGAGATTTGAATGATTTATTAAAATTCTCATCCCACAAATTAAATGGAAAAAGCAAGGAGTATAGTATCTTGATTCTAATTTTCAGTTGCAGGGACAGAGGTTGCGATAGCAGAAAGATGGAAGTGCGGTGCGAAGTAGATCATGATCATCTGCGTAATTCTTCCTGTTTTTCAGTGTGACTGTTGGAATTATGTCATGAAAAATGATGTGACTAAAATAGGGACATTTGCATTAATAAAAATACACCTTTTCCCCTGGTAATGTGTTATCTGTAAGGGCCATACTATTTTTATATACGTTTAACTTGTGCTTGGAATATTAGGCACATATGTGTGGATATATTTTTTATCCTATTATAATATATAACATTGTCATTTTAGTTCAGCTAGCTGGAACATTTATGCTAGTACTTAGAAAATCAAATTATTTTCTGGAAGAATATCCTTTGTTTTAAACCATTCTACTCCGAATATATTGCTATTTCTCTGAAAAAGTAAAAACCTGAACTTTTATCATATTTGCAGTGTTACCAACTGAAATTCATTTTTGGGTAGAAGTCTAATTGTACTTTTCTCACATGGATTTTCCCAGCCACGCTTATTGTATCGTCCACTCAGCCTTTCTCCGCTGTGTCTGTGATACACGAAGTTTCCCTTTGGGCGCTCCTGCTATTCCATTGGCGTATTTCTCTGTCCCTACACCCGTACCATACTGTCTTAAGTAATGTAGCTTTCTAGTTGGTTCTGGTCTCTTGTGAGGCAAGTGCTCCCAAACTACTTCAAAATGGTCTTCATTGTTCTTGGCCCTTTTTCTCTTCCATGTGAATTTTAGCATCAGCTTGTCGAATTTACTGTATTGGGTTTGGTTACTAATATTCCATTTGGGATTTTTTTTAACTGTTCATAAATAAAAATTGGGCTGTAATATTCTTTTGTCTCTCCTCCCCTCCTCGAATTAGATATTTATGCCAGGGATTTTTGAAGCTAACTACTTTGCCATACTGCTGGAACCAAAAGTCTAAACCTGGTTTATAACAAGCTTCAGCATACATTGTTTTCAAATACATTATTTTGATTTTTATTTCAAGGTGCAAGCAAGCTTGATTGTGGCCATTTGATTATTGTAGAGCATGCCTAAGTAATTATGATGAGCAGTCAGGTAATCATTGGTAATTATTTCTTCCACCATGACCTCTCCTAATGTCCAGAAGATATAATCAGTCATTTTGCCTTTTTTCATAGAGGCAGCTTATGTCTAGAATCTGCAGTCCTTTATACCATCCAAGTCACTGAGTTTCTGCCCCATAAAAAATGAGTATGTATGATGCCTCTCCTAACCAGTGGACTGTACTGATGCAATCATGCATATTCTGTGGTGGTCTCAAAGATTAATCACAAACTTCCGTGAATCTTCCAATTGTGTAAGGCCACAACAGCAGCATTTCCTGAGTATCAGTATTTCATGGCTCATTGGTCTGTCACCTGTTCCACACACAGAAGGATTGTTTAGTCTTAGAAGGTGGGAGACTGCGTGCTGTATCTCTCCCAGAAATTCATGGTATACATTAGCATACTGAAGTCCTTAAGTTTAAAAATGCTTTTTGCTTCAACTTGGCAGTTCCCAAACTGGAAAGTCTTTCGTTCGTGTAATTTTATTAGTAGATGTGAAACACTCACTGCTCTCTAGATAGTTTTCTGTTTCTTCATCTGAAAGGAGGGAATAATATCTATTTCCTATTGGATGGTTTTGAGGATGAAATGAGAGTTGAAAGGACCCTCTTTAATATTGTTAAGGACCGCAAAGAGTTTTTATTTATATTAATTTGTAACTAGAGTATTTACATTTTAGAAATTAAAGCAAAATTTTTAGAATGTGTTTAAATTGATTTAACAATCATAAACCATTATAAACATTTTTATGAAAGAAAGTTCCAAGACAAAACAAACATTTAGTAAAGTTAGCATTACTTTATTTTTTTGTAGGTCTCTTTAGTAGCTGGCTTCTCATTCAGTTGCCCCTCAGTATCCGTGGGGGTTGGTTGTGGCACACACCCCCACCCACATGGATGTCTCAGATGGCATAGTGTTTGCATGTAATCTGTGCGCATCCTCCTGTGTACTTGAGATGATTTCTAGATTGCTTGTGATACCTAATACAGCTAAATGCTAAATAAAGTTGTTACACTGTGTTGATGTAGGGAGTGGCAACAAGAAGAAAGGCTTTATGTTCAGTGTAGAGGCAGCTGTTGGAGGCTTAACTGCGAGGACATGTCAGTAACGATGGAACATTTTTTTTTTCTGAATATTTTCAGTGCATAGTTGGTTGAATCTGCTCATTTAAAACCTGAGGATCTCGGGGGGGCAGACTGTATTTACTTCTGTATTCAATCTGTTACCATATATTGTTTTGGTTGAAATGTATGAATAGAATCCATCCTTACACAGATAAGTAATTGGAAAAGGGAGGAGTGTTTTAATAGCCTTTTCTGATCATTATGGATCAGAACTTGAGTTCTTCTTTGACAGGCAGTATCGTGAAGGTTAGTTGTAATGTGGAATCCGAAACCACATCTGAACTTCTTTATTCTGCTCTGTGAAAACCCATTGTAATGCAGCAGAAGCATTTTACGCATATTCCCCATTTGTCACATAGAATATTAAAAAGACGTGTCCTCTAGGTAGTGTAATAATTTTTCATTTCCTTCTTTAAAGACATTCTCAGATGGAACTAGCGTTTTTTCTTTTTCTTTGTAAAAATAAGCGTGTGGCAGTGAAAAATACAATGACTGCTAACATATTCTTGATGCTACTGCCTTGGGTGGTGCTAAAGCATCAGCAGTTTGATCCACCGTTGCCTTTGTGCCGTTGGTGCACCATCTGTGCAAATGTCAATACAGTAAAAAGGTAAATAATGTAATAAATTAGTAAGAGAGTAGCTTGGATTGTATAGACCTCCTGAAAGGGTCCCAGCAGCCCTAGGAGTCCCCGGCTGTACTTTGACAACCATTAAACCAGAGAACTTGGTGGAGTCTCACTGGCTGTTATATTCAGCACCCGTCTTGCTTACATTTTGAGAAAGATATGAACGTGCTTTCTTGTATTTTTAAGGAATTGGCACACAATGTGGCTTTCCCAGGGTTGTCAAGAATTACAACTTGATAGTTTTTGGAAGTTCCTTTTGGATGTCATCAAGTAAACATGTTTAGGACTGTAGTGTTAGTATGCTGCAGTGATTGACAGCATGTTTCAAAATATTCTATTTCACGTTGTCTGAGAAATGTATAGGTCCCTTTGCTCTTTGGATTGGGTAGCTGAGTACATTTCTCTCACAAGTATTTGTTGCTCTATTTTGAAGAAATAATATTTAAGGAAATGGAAACAGTTTTTGGTTGTATTAACATGAATAATTTTATTAAGCACAACATTGTTTATTCACTTCCATTGAAGGTAACTGAACACAAGATCCTATTTCTCCCCCGCCCCGTTTTCCCTCTGGTGAGGGTGAGACTAGAGATG
The DNA here is from genome assembly GCA_004026765.1 of Micronycteris hirsuta. Taxonomy (NCBI): domain Eukaryota; kingdom Metazoa; phylum Chordata; class Mammalia; order Chiroptera; family Phyllostomidae; genus Micronycteris; species Micronycteris hirsuta. Next base: position 84,049 of record PVJI01001287.1, read on the forward strand.
GAATTCTCATTTTTAGCCCAATTACCACACATTTGAAAGATACTGTGCTGTAATAAAGTATTTGTTGATGGTTTACTGTATGTTCAGCACTGTTAAAGATGGGAAGATAAGTTATAAATTCGTTCAGTAAGGCAGCGTATAATGTGTATTGCTAAGGTCAAAGTTTGTGCTAAAGAGATCGGTATGATTTGAATATTCAGAAAGGCTAGTAGAAAAGGGAAATGCTGTAGACAGAATATACCTGGATTTCAGCAAAGCATTTGATAAAATTTCTCAGAATAGCCTCCTGGACATTAGGTAATTGGCTGAAGTGTAAGGTTTAATACAATGTCATCTATTTGTCGAATCATGGAGTAGCTGAGTGGCCATAGCCCAGAGTGCTGACCAGTGGGTCGCTGATGACTAGCAGCAGGGTCTTCACTGTGAGTCTCGGGGCTCTGCCCATTGGCCTTGTACCCTGCTCACCGTTTCTGTCAGCAGCTGTGCATTCATTGAGTCGCTCCTTTGACTTACACATTCCTGCATGCCCTCAAAAATCAAAACTAAGATACATCCTGGTGTTTCAGAGGATAATAAGAGAAACAATCATATAAACAAGTAACTGCTGGAGTATAAATTTAATGTGCTGCTCATAAACAGGGTGAGGAGTGGATTGTTTGATAATCGGAGCTAAAAAGATCTTGGACTAGAAAACTTCTCTAAATCTGACAAGATAAAAGTTTATACAGATAAATACCAGATCCCACCTGTAGGTATAGAAAAACTACATAGGTCTACAATGGGAGAGATCTTGTTTAATTTGTTAGAGAAGTCCTGAGATTTCAGGACTTCTGAAATTTCTAGCAGTAGGGCAGAATACACTAGTTGAAAATTCTATACACTCAGAGATGCTTAGTAAAGTGTAAAAATAATTCCTTTTAAAAACATAATTGACCTTACCCAAAAAAGGTAAGGAAACTCTCTCGGAATCAAAGATGAATAGGAAGTCTGTTTCCTACTGTATGGCAAGCTTTCCCTGAATACCCTGCCACTATAATATAAGTAGGTCCTGTTAGAATCTGAGTAAGCATTGTCAGGCTTGTAAGAAATAAGGGAAATCTACAAGTCCCCCACCCCATTAATGAACATAAATGAACCCACTCAAGCTGGAGGGCGCACAGTGAGTTGGGAAGCGAAAATCACACTAGGGTCAAATGCCAAAACTGAACACTCGTGCCTGCTGCAAAGTGAGGATACTAAAGTTGAAACTTCCATATCAACCCAGGATCCTAGAAAGCACTGGCGTTCTTAGCACTTTCTGGCCACGAACAGAAGCAGGAAAACAGAGCTATTCCAGTTTCCACAGATCTATATCAGCGATTTACAAGTTTATATTATCCCACACAGGAAAAGGTGCTTATAGATGAGATTGAGCAGAAAATTTAAGCAGCAGGTTTAAATTACTTGATCCCTTCCCCCAAACACACCAGGTACTTGAGACATGGGAACAACATCAGATACAGAATTTTTAAAATAATTAATTAAACTATGTATGAAATACTTACTGAATTTTTAGAAGAAAAAAATGAGCATGCAAAAAGTGATTAGCAAAAATGATGGCTCACATTTGAAAAAAAACGGAGTATGTTAAAAGTACAGTCACTGAAGCTTTGACCCAATCAGTAGGCTAGCATATTAGACCCAGGGAGGAGGAGCGAGCACTAGAGCGTCTGCAGGTATCATTCAGAGTCCAGCGCAGGGAGGCAGGGGTAGAGAAATATAGAAGGATATAACATACTTGGAAAGAAAGAATGGAGGAGACACAAATATTTGAAGAATATTGGCTTAGAATTTCCTAGAACTGAAAAAAATGGGAATGTAAGTTAAGATTGCTCTGCATTTACAAAATGAGATAAATTTTTAATAATCATCTTGATGTATTTTGTAGTAAAGCCACATACTGTAAAGATAAACAGGTCCTAAAATTAGGGGGGAAATCACCTACAAATTAAAAAAGTCTTAAAGAGAGAACAGCAACCTGGAAGCCAAAAGATAGTATAGAGAAAAATAAATACCAACTTAAAATCGTGTGCCCAACAAAATAATCTCTCAAGAATGAAGGCATTTAGTCATTTTTATTTTTATTTTTTAAAGATTTTATTTATTTATTTTCAGAGAGAGGGGAAGGGAGGGAGAAAGAGAGGGAGAGAAACAGCAATGTATGGTTGCCTCTCACATGGCCCTCACTGGGGACCTGGCCCGCAACCCAGGCATGTGCCCTGACTGGGAATCGAACCGGGACCCTCTGGTTCCCAGCCCGCGCTCAATCCACTGAGCTACACCAGCTAGGGCCATTTAGTCATTTTTAGATTGACAAAAACTGAGTTTACCATCAACAAATTTTTACGTAAGGAATTTCTGTATAAAAGATATACTTAAAGAAAAAGTACTCTAGAGAGTTTTGGTTATGAGAGAAGTAAAGGTGAACAGTGAGATTGGTAAACGTAAGTAAATCTAAGCAAATGTTGTATGAAATAATAGTAATGTGCAGTTCTTAGTTCTAAAAAGACAAAACCAAAATAATGGACAATAACAACATAACTGATCATAGTTCATGTTGCAAGACTGTTGAGTTATTCAGGAGGGTTGATAAAACATAGCCTACCTTTGGACTTCATTAAGACAATGTGGTAAACTAGTATTTGGGAGAAAAGTCGAATTCAAAAAGTAGCAAAGAAAAATTTTCATCTTTGGATATGAATGACGGTGTTATCATTAGAGAATTTTAACCATTTTATTGCCCTGCCAAGTGGACCAGTGGGTTGGAAGCTAGAATGTAAAAATGTCATGTTTATTATAGAACATTGGTTAGTAAACCAAACAACAGTAAGATAAAATTCAGGGAGGAAGAGCAGGACTTTTTTTAAACTGATAAATTAGATTTGTTTTTAATAGGCTTTATTTTGTAATATACTTTACTTTTTAGAGCAGTTTCAGGTTTATAGAAAAATTGAGTGGAAAGTAGAGTTCCCACACACGTCCTTGTCCCCCAGACACACATTTTCCTCACTGACACGGGGTACATTACAGCTGGTGTGCCAGCACTGGTACGGCACTGTAACTAAAGTTCGCTCTTTGTGCTGTGCGGTCTGTGGGTTGTGACAGGTGTGTAATGGTGTGTCTCTGTCATCTCAGTGTTGTACAGACTAGTTTCACTGCCCTAAGCATCCCCTGGACTCAGCCTGTTCATCGCCGCTCCCCCGCCCCACACACACACAAACTTCTGGCAACTTCTGCTCTTTTTATAGTGTCTGTAGTTTTGCCTTTCCCTAAATGTTGTGGAGGTGGAATCATGCCACGTGTGGCCTTTTCAGATTGACTTTTTTTACTAGTAATACGCATTTAAGGTTCTTCTATGTGTATTTGTGGCTTGGTAGCTCTTTTTCCCCCCCACTGAATAAGATCCCATTGTCTGGATGTACCACAGTTTATTTACTCGTTCACCTGCTGAAGGACACCTTGGTTGTGTCTAAGTATTGGCAATTCTGAATAAACCTCCTGTAAACACTCACATGCAAGTTTTTGTATAGATATGTTTTCAACACATTCGGATAAATACCATGGAACGCAATTGCTGGATCAGATGGTAACGGTTTGTTTATTTTTGTAAGGAACCGCCAAACTGTCTTCCAAGGTAGCTGCACCATATTGCATTCCCACCAGCAGTGAATGGGAGTTCCTGTTGCTCCACATCCCAGTCAGCGTTTGGTGTTTTCAATGTTGTCGATTTTAGCCATTCTGACAGTGTTATAGAACAGGGCGGGGCACCCCACGATATACTGTTACCGAAGGACCCCCTTTGTACTCCTGGGGTCCCCCCGCCCCATACTAGGTTCATTATGCTCGCCGCCAGAGGAAAGACATCTCTCAATGCCAGAGACTGGTGAAAAGGAAAGGAATTATTTATTTTCAAGTTATACAGGCTTGGAGTAATGACTTAATGTCTTCTTTAAAATACTAAAGTTCTTTAGAATACCCACAAGTGCACGTAGTCCTTGCTTCTCCCCTCTGCCCAGTCCGGGGTACCGTATCTTAGGAAAAGAGGAAGTCCGTGATTCAGGCAGTCCCTCGGTTCCGACACCATCCCCTGTGTCGCCACCGTGATCTCCAGTTAACCCAAAACCATGTGGCACCTTCTCATGGCCCACCAGCAAGAGTCCTTTCACCCCTTTTATTCCAGGCAAAGTCTCTCCTGCCTCCTAGACCTCGTGGCAAAAGGAGCAACCCCAAAGCCATGTGGTCCTGCCCTCTGCCCAAGCCGGGGAATCATTCCTGCCACAGCCACGTGGTCCTGACTTTCCTTCCTGCAGCATCTCTCCTGCATGCTTCTCAACTGCTAAGAGAGAGCTCTGCATCGCTACTACATCTTGCTTCCCAGCTTCCTAAGCTTCGTGGCAAAGGGAGCCCCAAAGCCTCAGGGTCTCCCCTCTCCCCTCTCGCCAAAAGCCTTGTGTTCCTGTCCTTCCCAGTTACATCTTGGGTGGAAGTCACTTCCATCCCCCTGGCTCAAAGCAAGGCCACAGTTATTTAGCATATCTATGAAACCAGTTAAAGGTTATAGATATGTTAAATGACCGTGCCAGAGGTTAGCTGCAAAGCTGCTGCTATACAAAACAGCTCTGAATGGCCCTGCTCCAGGGGTCCTATCCCCCCCAGTTCAGACTTGTAGGGGTGAGGACATCCTATATATATTTTTCTAATATTCCCTGGACATCTTGAGTTCTGGACCCCATTACAAATCCCTGTTTGGGTCCCCCACCCCATCCTGTTACAATAGGTGTGTAATAGTATCTTCCTATTTTAATTTGCGTTTGCCTGATAACATTATTAAGCATCTTTTCTTAAGCTTATCTGCCATCTGTACCTCTTTAGTGAAGTGTCTTTTCAAATCTTTTGGCAAATTTTTAATTGAGTTGTTGAGTTTTAAGAGTTCTTTCTATATTTTGGATGCCAGTCTTTTCTCAGATAGATGTTTTGTAAGATTTTTCCCGGTCTGTGGCTGGCCTTTTCATTCTCATAAGCACATTAATTTCTGTTTGTAAGTGCAGGGGAAATTATAAGAACTAGTAACATAAAGAAGTGGGGAAACCATAAGATTCCTTAAGTTCCTTTGGATACTTACCAGGCCAGTTGCATTTATTTGGCTAGCCTATTAATAAAACTAAATATACATACTTGAGTCTGAGATCTTTTTTATTTAGTTATTGTAAAACATAATATGAAGCTTGTGTAATGACTGGTGGCCTCAGATAATTGGTGATTGTGTGTTTGATCGCTTCCTTTGCTTTCATATTTACAAATCAGTGTTCAGATGGCACTTTGAATATTTTAGTATGATTCTGCACAAAGTAACCCCAATATTCTAAAGTTTAAGTCTTGTACCAAACTGATATTAACATGAAATTAAGATAATAAATGCACACTGGCCCAATAGTATTTCTCTGTACTATAACTTAAATAGTAAAGAAATAAAAAACATAGTTCTTGGAAACCAGGACTAAATGAGGTGAAAGTCTATACAACTCTCACATTTTGGCCCCTTTAATACTTAACCAGTAGCCTGCCGCTTTCTGACCTTTAGAAGTCAGTTGTTTGACCATTTTTGCTAAGTGGTAAAAATCATTATTAACTTTGTAAGGGGAGAAAATCTGATAAGAGCCGTATGCAGTCAGTATATTCCAATTAACGATTAGAGATGTGGTCACTTTTAACAGGAGTATTGAGTGATTACAGGATTGTTTTCCCTGAGTAGATTTGCTTTTAAAAATTAGGGAAATGGTAATATAGCAGTAAAGTTTATTTACACATGTGATTGTTTCAAACCGTGGGTCTGTGTGTTCTCAGATGTCTTGGTGTTGGCTGCATTTCCTAGGGTGATCTACTCTCTTACTCAGCCATTTGGTTTTTTGTCTTCCAATACCGGCAGCATGGCAGACTCAGGTTTCATAAAAGGCGTTGGAGGGACAGCCTTTTTCATCCAGGAAGTGAAGGTGAAAAAACCTAGTGTATTGTTCTTTCTTGTTTTTTTCTAATTAGAACTCCATTTATAAATCATAGGCTACAAAAGTTTTTATGCCTAAAGCCTGTTACAGCTTGTAACTGCAGTATTAATTTCAGTGTCATCTTTGCATGTTGCACAGCTCCCTCTGTCCTTGGAATGTTTGTTTAAAATGATTACATGGCTCTATAGAAAAACTTTCCAAAGTTTAATGGAGAATGGTTACTTTAAGTTTATGGCTTTTCCGTAAACTTCAACGTGGATTAATGTGAAAACTTCCTAAGATGAGCACTCTCACTGCGTATTCTGCCCTGGATGGCAGCAGGCATCTTGGTGATGCCTTTCAGAACAGGACTTGGCCCAGGGGCCACTTTGCTTGGATTAAGCCTGGTTGCTCTGGATAAGGAGCACACAGTTGTCCTCATGCTAGATCTCCCTTCACCGTCCTTCCAGGGATTCCTCGATGTCCCTGTCCTGTGTTGTGGTTAACCGTCTCCTCATTCCCTGCTCACCTTGTTATGGGACTGCTCTCATTTTGGTGGGAAGTGCGTTCTTTAATAGAAGCACGGGTGGCGGGTTCTTGTGGCCTTCCATGCTGGAGCAGCTTGGTTTTGCCCTCGCTTGATTACTTGTGGGCCCGTGTATAGCATTCTCCATTGATTGTTCTCCTTTAGAATCTCGCAGGCATTTTTCTGTTGGCTTATTTTCAGTGTAGTTTTTGTGCTGTCTAGAGCCAGCTGTGATCCCTCATCCTTTATGTGTTAACCTGGCTTGGGTTTTATTTGTTTTCTGTCCCAACCCCCAGGGCAGCTTATAGAATCTTCTTTTTGTCCTCAGGTTTCTGAGGTTTCACAGTAAGAGCCTTGGGTGTGGCTTGACTTTCATCTATTATATGCTTTGCATTCAGTAGACCCTTTCATTTTGCAGCCGATGTTCTTCATTTCTAGAAGTTTTCTTGAGTTAATGTTTTCACTCCTTTACTCTGTTTTGTCTGGAGCTCCTGTTAATTGGATGTTGGACCTCCAAGACCAGGCCTCTGATTTTTATCTGCACTTTCTTATTTTTCATCTCTGTCCTTTTTCTCAACTTTTTGAGAGAATTGAACTTTATTTTCTAACCCTCTGATAGAATATTCTGTCTCTACTATTGTATTTTTAATTTCTAAGATCTCTTTATGTTCTTTAAATGTTTTTTTAGAGCCTCTAGTTATTCCATAGTTGCAACATATTTTCTTTTGGTGAGGTTAATATTTTTTATAACTCCCCCCTTTTTAATTTTTTTTTTTCAAGTTTCCTTCTCCCTGCAGTTTCTCTTTGTTTCAGGTAGGTAGTTTTGTGTGTGTGTGTTTAGATTCAAATTGTTAAAAGATAAACTGAGGCATATCAAACATTTTAAGAGTTTATTTGAGCAAATACCAGTTTCAGTTGGGCAGATTTATTCTAGCAGGTGGAAAGGAGCTCTGTGGAGCTGTATAAAATCAAAGACCTGCAGGTAGGAGAGAGCAGGAACAAGGGAGTCACACTAGGCGGAAAGGCAGGTGTGTTAGTGCAGAGTTACTTTCCTGATTGACTGGTTGAAGATTCCATTTCTGAGAGAGCTGAAACTGTAATTAAGTCTCAGTTTGGTGATGTGGGGCTTGGTGTAAGCAACTCCATTTTTGATCTGTTGTTTTATTCTTAACACTATCTTCTATATTAAAGGCTTTTTAAAATTTTTTGGTAAGCCTTGATTATTTGCTTTAAGTCAAGTTGAAGAGACTGCAAAGCTGATGGGAAGGAAGCTCTGTGGGAGGTGAGGCTGGTCTGCTTGTGGCATTGCAGTAGGGCACTCTGACTGCCGTTACTGGGCGACCCTTCTGTAGGTGCGTCTGGAGGTACTTCCTTTACGACTAACGAGATCCTTAGGGGAAATCCTCCCAACTCCTGCCTACACTGGCATTTCTGGGTGCAAGGAACCAGTGTAAGGGGAGACTCGGTGGCATTTGGTGTGCATGCGGCTATTTAATCAACCCATTAGCTTATGTGATGCCTACATCTGCAAGTGTGCTTTTTTTAAAATTTACCTTTTAATTGTTCAAGTACGGTTTTTTTGTTTTTTTGTTTTAATTTATTTTTTATCAAGTGTGCTTTTGACTGTCTTAGTGAATCCCAGTCCAGAGAACGTGGGGCAGCGTGGGGCAGTCATTCAGAGGCATGGAGTAAGGGAGGATATCTGGGGATGTGACTTCTCAAAAATACTTTCCCCTGTTCTCCCTTGCACCTCCCCCAACTTTACTTAACATCTGAGCAGAAAGTGTAAATCAGCTTAGTTTTCCCTCACCACTGGCTTTCTTAACTCAGTTAAGTCAATTACTACTGATTTTTCTAGATTCTAAAATTTTGTTGCTATTGACCAAATTTTGTTGCTCCTGTCATAATCCTTGTAGGTTTATGACATTAAAAAAGATTCCTTTAGTGGCCCTGGCTGGTGTAGCTCAGTGGATTGAGCATGGGCCTATGAAAGAAAGAGTTGCTGGTTCAATTCCCAGTCAGGGCACATGCCCGGGTTGCAGGCCAGGTCCCCAGTAGGGGGCACTCGAGAGGCAACCACACATTGATGTTTCTCTCCTCTTTCTTCTTCCCTTCCTCTCTAAAAATAGATTTTTAAAAAATTTAAAAAAAAAAAGATTCCTTTAGTGGTGTTTTAGTTGGGTTTGGTAGGGGACAAAGTTAGATGTGTGGTCAGTCTGCCATTTTAACCCAGGTCCCTTTAGAAGCTTGTTAAAAGTTGTTAGGCTGCCCTGGCTGGTGTAGCTCAGTGGACTGAGCGCGGGCTGGGAACCAAGCAGTCCCGGTTCGATTCCCAGTCAGGGCATATGCCTGGGTTGCAGGCCAGGTCCTCGTGAGGGCCATGTGAGAGGCAACCATACATTGCTGTTTCTCTCCCTGTCTTTCTCTCTCCCTTCCCCTCTCTCTAAAAATAAATAAAAATAAAAAAATCTTTAAAAAAAAAAAAAAGTTGTTAGGCTTACCCTGGCTTGTGTAGCTCAGTGGATTGAGCACGGGTTGGGAACCAAGTGGTCCCAGTTCGATTCCCAGTTGGAGCACGTGCCTGGGTTGCAGGCCAGGTCCCCAGTGAGGGCCATGCGAGAGGCAACCACACATTGCTGTTTCTCTCCCTCTCTTTCTCCTTCCCCTCTCTCTCTCTCTCTAAAAAATAAATAAATAAATAAATAAATAAATCTTTTTTTAAAAAAGTTGTTAGGCTTACCCATTTTTGTAAAACATCTCTGTGAAGCTCCTGCTGTATGCCAGACACTAAGGTGCACTTCGTCCTTTACATGTCGTGTATGCATTAGTGCTTATTAACTAAAATAACAATGCATAACTAACACAAATGGCAGTGTAAGCAAACGTTTGAGTCAGTCATGCAAGAATTTGAATATTATGGACATTAATATGGAAGTTACATAAATTGGTAAATAATCTCTGAACAAATGTCTGTAAACAGTGGTAACATAATTCTTTTTTGTGGGGAAATATGTACTGAATACCACCCAGTGATGCCTGAAATACAGTTGATCCTCATTATTCATGGTAGTTACGTTCTATGAAGTTGCCAAGGAACCCTCTGATAGCCAGTATGTACTGAACCATTGCCCCAAAGGGCACACAGGCTTAGGCTCTGCCTGCCTCTGGTCGTCAGCCAGACTTTAACCGTGTCTCATTTGTGTTTCTGTGTAAGGGCACCTTATTTAATACTCCTGCGTGAGACTTAACCTAACAGGTACTTCCACGCAGCCTGCGTGTGCCTAGGAACACTGGGCAGCACCTCAGCACTGTGCTTGGGGGCCATTTTAAACATCGAAATTGGCAACGAAAAGCATAAAACTGTTCAAAACCATGGACTAAATAAAACACAGACGAGACACACTAGTTTATGGCATGAGAGCTGAAACAAGGAGGCAAAGCGTTGCCTTGTACAGCAGTGGGAATGCGTGTCAGGCAGGCTCCTCAGGTTTTTCGCCATTCTGTGCATGTCCGCAAATGACCACAAAATTGCTGTGAGTATTGATTTTGGGGTTACAAATGAATTTTAGCAAGTAGGTAAATTTATAAATACAGAGTCCACTAAGAATAAGGATCACTTGCATATTGTATCCCCAACCTTCTAACCCTGCAGGGAAAGGCATTTATAACCGTCTTGAAAGAAGCAGTTCAGATTCTCTACACATTTATGCATGTGCTTATAAAAGCTCTTGTTCCTCAGAGTTTTTAGTAGCCATTGTAATCCATACAGCCAGTAATAAACTCAGCAATTAACAATTTACATACATTACTTCATTGTCTTTTACAGCCTTGAGAAGTAGATGTTATTTCTATTGAAAAGCAGCTAAGGAACGAGTATAAATCACCCATGGGCATGGACAACAGGGTGGGGAGTGACCGTGGGGCAGGGGACAGGGGAGAGCAATGGGAGAAAATAGGGACAACTGGACTAGAACAATTTAAAAAATTAAAAATAAAGGAACTGGTTTCAAAGGTTTGAGTAAATTAATCATGTTCCCACAGCTAGTAAATAGAGGAATAGGGATTTGTTGGACATCTGAGGTCTTAACCTGTTAACACTGTCCTGACCCTCCTCCCCAAAAGGATCCTTGTTCCTGCTGCTAGGTCACTAAAGTTGTAAGTTCCTAGGCTACAGTGAGACAAGGTGAGCGGGAGTATTACCTGATCTGTTTTCTAAGTGTAATTCTCTCCTTTAAAAAATTTGCCCCAGCGCTGGCTGGTGTGGCTCAGTGGATTGACCTCTGGCCTGTGAACCAAAGGGTCTCTTGTTCAATTCCCAGTCTGGGCACATACCTGGTTTGGTGGCCAGGTCCCCAGGTGGGGGCACTTGAGAGGCAACCACACATGGATGTTTCCCTACCTCTTTCTCTCTCCCTTCCCCTCTGTAAAAATAAATAAATAAAAATCTTTTTTTTTTTAATTGCCCTATTTTCATGATCATTTTCATTTTAATACTTGCTTACTTTTAACTGACTTATACAATTAAAATAGGAAGAACAGTATATTGCAAGCATAGCATTTTAGAACTGGAAGTGTCTTTTAAAAATAATGTAATAAAACCCACTTATTTTACGCATGAGAAAACTGAAGCTCAAGAAAATTGACTTGCCCAGAGTCAAACAGTTAATTGCTAAGCTCAGTATCCAAACTGCATAATTCTCAATCTAATACTTTTCTCTGTCTAAATTATACGTAGCTCCTTGTACTCAAAAGATGACATTTGGCAAAAAGTTAATACACAAAGTTAAGCCAAAATCTGTTGGACTACCACATGCCTGCTCTTTGAACGTGCACATGCTGGAATGAGCCATTGGTACGTGGAGACAGGACTTCAGAGCGAGGGGAGGAAGCTCAGGAGTACACAGGGCAGGCGCTCAGGGAGCTGTGGTGAACTGGAGGCGGCCCACCCGGAGCTTGGCCTTCTTGTTGTCATCTGATAGTGACACTGTTGGGTCTTCTGATTTTTAATGGGAAGCTAGAAAACCAGGTATTATTATAAAATATTGGTAACTATGTCAAACTTTTAAACCAAAGTTTTAAACCAAGTGAAAAACAAAAATGTGGGCCAGTTTGAGGGCACCGGTTTGAAACCAGTACTAGAAAATTCAGCTTACACTGCAGCTTTCATTCTGTTGAGTTAAATTTATAAGTCAATAAGCCTTTAAGGGACCAGGTATAGTTAGCCTGGCTGCTTATGTCACAAAGTAATTTGTTTACATGTGTTTGGGCTGCCTGTTACCCACAGTGCAAAATCATATGTGTTTATTACAAGTTAGAACTGATTAGCGTTTTGAAGTATGGAGTTCTGCAGTCTCATATGTTAGCAGACTTGCCATCCTTATCTAATGCATGCAAGGCTCTGGTGTAGCGTTATCACTTGCCCAAAATATGTGCTTTATCTTGTTTTACAGCCATACGCATTACACAGCATCTGCAGCCAAAAAGTTTTCCTCACCGTCTCAGTACTCTCAGAAAGAGAGTGTCCCTAACGCATCAGAAGTTAGTTTGTTCACTGAGAAAGTCACAGGAGTTGTGGTTCTAAAAGCATGAATGGATGCTTTCTAAAGCTTCCTGATGCATTCTAAATCTAAAGTGCGGTTTTGATTATTGATCATTCGTATCAGAAAGAAATGGATGAGCATAAATACCTGGAGAAAATGGGGAAAACTGGCATTCATCCATCTTTTTTTAAAGCTTCTTGTTGAAGTATAACATTATAGAAAAATATAAATATACAATGCAATGGGTTGTTTTATTTTGTTTTTCAAAATTGGCAGATTAAGAAATGAATCATTTATTCATACCAGTATTGGTGGCTTTCTGTTTGGGAACTATTACATTTAGTGCCGCCACGAACATTCTTGTACTGTTTTCTGGTTTGAGGGGTCGGTGGATTTTAGCGCACATATCTGCAGAGTGTGTATCTAGGAGTGCAGAATGGCCGGGTTACAGGGTGTCCGTGATTAGCTTTCATAGACACTGCCGGTCTCCCACTGCCGTTGAACCAGCTTGGGCTCCTCTAGCCGAGTGTGAGTTCCAGCTGTCTCACATCCCGACCCACGCTTGGTCTTGGCGTTTTCGTTTTAGTTGTTCCAGTGGGCACCTCATTGTGGTCTGCGTTTGCGTTTCCTAGTGGTTGCACTGAAGCTCTGTTCCTTTGTCCTTGGCCATTTGGAGGACTTCTTGTAGAGATTCAAGTCTTTCTCACACTGGCTTCAGAAACTTTTTTCTTTAACCTTTAAAAATAAATAGTTTGCATATGTAAACATCTTATTCAAAGAGCCATGTACTTTCCCCCACTGACGCCACTGCAGTAAGTAACATCTCAGAGACCTGCCAATATATGTATAAAACCAAAATAGCTTTGGCGCATAAGATTGCCTTCGAGGTTGCTTTGTAAACAAGAGGAAACCTTCATTCAATGTTCTTTTCAGGCCATTTAAACCATCATCATTTATTATTAGTAAGAAGGAACAAAGTAAAAGTGGTAATAAACAGAGACATACTTCTTAAAAATTTAGCCATTTGCCTTTTTGGTTTTATGAATTTGTTTTATGAATTCTGATTGGAAACAGTATCAGCTATTAATTAGTAGTATGTAACAAATTAGAAGGATCGACTTAGAAAAAAGATGTAGCTTAAATCTGTACTATCTATATACAGTTGTTGGGGTTTTTTTTTCCTGCTTACAAGTAATATATAGTTATGGTCAAAAATTCCAAAGTTATAGAAACATATATAACATAGAAATTGAAAGTCTCCCATAATCTCACCTCCAGTGATAATTGTTCATTTTGTATTTATCCAGATTTCCTTCTGTGAATTTGCCAACATATACATGATATAATCTACATACTGCTTTGCCACTGTGTTTTTTAATCTCTCAATAATAATTGTTACTGAATTATTACAGAAGAATATTATCTGTGATAATTGGTTACCCATTGACAATAAGAATGCCTTATTGACTAGATAAGAAATAAAATGTAATTAGTATATCACCTTTTTAACCTTACTTAGAGATTTTTAAAATGGTTTATTTTCTGGCAGGTTCAGTATGCATCTTTTAGTTTACTTAACACATTGTTCTCCTAATACATAGAAAAATTCCAACTAGGAAGATCTAAATTAATGAAGTTTTATAAACAGGTTGAAAGTGGCTTGATTTTCTTTTTTCAGCAATTCTTAGCTATCACATTGGTAATTCTGCTCCATGCTCTTCTTGAGAACTTGTCTGGGTTCAGCCTCCCTTTATACTTTGTAATGGGATGGTGGCTTCTCATCATTTCAGGTGGCTCAGGTAGCTGTCAAATTAAATAAGGATGTGCTACCTGCCGATCTCACTCGTCATCCAAGGGTTACGATTGTCACCAGCATTGCTGGGAGTGTCATCAAATCCTTCCTCAAAGCAAGTATCATAGTCTCTGGTTGCAAAGCCCCAAGTGGATTTTTCCCTTTAAAGCAGTGAGACTAATTTAAAAATATATACTGTCAGGCTTTTTAAAAAGCCTATTTTACAAATTAATAAGAATACATTCCAAGGTATTCTGCTTTGTGAAATAGTATGACATACAAACATACAAACAACATTTTCGTTTTCTTCTGATCTAGAGGCAACTGTTCAGATAAAGGACTACATTCTGAGGTTCGTAGTCTCAGCTGGTAGCACCTTCTATTGAAGAGAGAATAATTGAGCTGCATTTTCTCTGTCCAGATTTAAAAGACTATATATAATAACGTTGCTAAAATTAAATAAGATACATTCTTTTAATACCTTCGTAACTATTGTTGGTGAAATCCTTGTGGTCTAGGCTTGGGGGTTTGATCCCCCTGAGTTTTTATACTAAAGCAGTACTTCATTGGTTGAAGATCAGCTTCCCGTTCTGTGAAGTATTTCACCCAAACCAGCTTTTCTTTTGCAGTGGGACCAGATGGAAGCTTCTCTGTGGACTCTAGGTTTGGCAATCTCAGGAACAGAAAACAGGCGTTCTCTGTGAGACTGAGCTGGTGTCATGGAATGGTAGCCATCCTTAGTGAGAACTGGTGTCACACAGGTGTGATCGAAGAGGGAATGCTGGCGTGTGTTGTTGCTATCCTGAATGTGAAGTACTGCTCTTAATAGCTAATCAGATCATTGTAGGATAAAATATTTTCTTCTGGGTCCAGAGAAAAGATGATTCAAAATAATCTAACCATGAAATTTGCTTTAGAAACATGAGGATCCAAAACAAAGTGATGTACATGTCTCTGCCCCACTCCTTCCATGGGCAGCCCAAACGTAATGACTCCTAACCCCGCGGGTTCTAGACGTTTCTACTAATTGTTTGTGAAAACACAATTGTTTCCTATCTGTTCTTCTAGAAACAAAGAAATAGAGCTCTAGTTCTTCAGACTGTTTGCATGAATGGTCAAATTACTTTTTTGCTTTTTAAACAGTCTTGTTTCCTGAGCCGAGAACTCATTTCCAGACTTACCCTGCAGTATGTTTTTCTCTGCTAAATTAAGGCAAAACACAACGACAGCGAAAAGCCCACCGTAACCTGTACGTCTGTTTCTAGCTGTGAGGAGCCGCTGGTGACAGATGCCTAGCCATTGCCGTTTGAACAACTTCGTTGTGATAAACAGACAAGAGTTGCACTGGAGGTGCCGCCGGGAGCTGACGGATCAGACTTTAAGGAGATCGTTATACTTGAAGCGGCATGACTCTTTAGGGAAATCTGTTCAGGGTTTTGGAAAGCTCAGTGTGGGGTGCCTGTGGAGGTTGTGAGGCCGCTGCTGCTCCCTAAAAGCGAGTACCTGACTTTATAGCTATTTTTCCATTTAGTTAGGGTGTCTTTCTGTTGATGTTTTCTGTGTTACCTATTTTTAAAATAATTTGTTCCATTTCTTTTAAGTGAACCATTTTATAGGTCAGGGGGAGAACTTGCCCGCTAGGGTTGAAACAAAAACCTTGTGAGGGAGATTTAATCCCTTGCTTAGGAATGTGAGAATTTATAATTAAACTGATATATTTGTCAGTAGAGCCTTGGGCCAGTATTGGCAAGCAGATCACTGACTTTCACATGTATTTTATAGAATATATGTAATTAATTCCTGGTGTTAATATGTGAAAAATCTAGGTAGTGCTTATAGAGCTTTACTCCTTGAGGTCTTTGCAAGTGTGGTTTTCTCTGTGCTTTTGAATTAAAGACAAGGTATTGAGTGGAAGTCCGAGAGGAACCAGTTAAACATAAGCCTAATCCGAGCTCCTGTTTGATTTTGTTTTGTTTTGTTCTGGAGGGGGGATGGTTGTGTTTGGTCTGGGCAGGGGCCGTGGCAGGTCGGGGGGAGTGCCCTGAAGTGAGACCGATGATCTTAGTGTGTCAGTGTTTGTCTTTCTTATTTCCTTTAGATTAATGTTTGAACTTTATTAATCATGTTGCGTAAAATAGGTGTCCTGCCCCAAGGGCTTTCCTGCTTAGTGGAAGAGCTGTGATTTATAGTCACAGCGTAGTGAAATAAAGTAGTCATAAAAGCCTTGGGCAGACCGGTTGCGTAATATATTTTAGGCTATTTACCCAGCTTGGTTTGTTTAATTATTACTATTATGTTTGTTCTTGTCAGAATTGTCATTTCTAATAGTAGGATTCCTTGAACTAAACCAAATCTTCTTGCTACTGTAGAAAATTCCTTCTTAAAGTCCAAACCATTCCTTTAAAGACTAACAGATATTTGTCCTCCTCACCAATTAGTGAAAGGTGATAGTTAAATCAACTCTTACTAGTTCTTTCCTCTTTGCTTTTAAACATCACATTTTAAGTGGAAGATTTGTGTCCCTTTGGGGTTTGACCAAAGCACACACCCATCCCCTTCCTGCCTCCTTGGAACTGGTTCAAGATTTGGTGAGAAGGGTTTGTTTGGGGGCGTTTCCCTTGTTTTATCTCTGTGTGAGCATATGTTAGGGTTGAATTTATTTTGACCCTGCCATTTTAAATTTGGAACCAAAGCAAGAGTTTAAAGTGCAGCAGAAGAGTCTGCGGGACTGTAGCCATGAGGGACCCAGGGAGGAAGGTGCGTATGTGCGTCCGGAAGGGTTCTCAGAGAGGCTGGCCCTCTTGCTGCATAATTGTGAGCTATTAAGTACTTGGCAAAGGGAAAATATTTAAAACTATGTAAAAATGTGTGTGACACCTATAGTAGGTGTTTATGTGCTTAATTTTACAGCAGTGCCTCTTCTATTCATAATATTGGCAGACAAGGAAATTCTGAATTTTTATTTGAAAACCTTTTGGAAAAGCTTAGGAAAATGGGTATTTTCAGGGGAAAAGTATCATTCATGATTGATCTTTAAGAGAATAACTGAAAAAATACATAGATTGATTAGACATTCTATCATTTTGTCTTCTAAAACATCAAAGAAAGTTACAAATGGATATTATTAGATAAAGGTCACCAGGCTTCTCAGAGTTGAGAAGCAAGTCTGTCTTCATTGATGATTATTTCTCTTTGTCCAGTAATTTCAAGCACAGTATCTTACGTATATAGTAGGCTGTATTGATTTCTTTCTTGACTGATCTTTTCCAGAGCCTGGCCCAGCTCGAGAATCTGTGCAAACAGCTGTATGAAACCACAGACACAACCACTCGACTCCAGGCAGAGAAAGCCTTGGTTGAATTCACCAATAGCCCCGATTGCCTGAACAAGTGCCAGCTACTCCTCGAAAGAGGAAGTGTACGTAAGATTTGAAAAATCATAAAGGATAGCAGAGGTTTAAGAAAATATACTCTGGTTTAGGAGTGGATTGGGATCGCTTCTTTTCCTTGATTCTTCTTGGTGCTTCTGGCTTTTTAACTTCACTTTTAAAAAGCAACCATACCTGCCAGGTTAGCAAAACTAAAAAAGAAAACCGTACAGTCTCAGCAGTAAAACACCACTGAACATGCATTTTGTCCTGTCATTTTTTGTCTGGAGTCTAATTTCTGGGACTCCTTTTCTGTGGTTTACTCTTAAGTAGTACCTCTTTGCAAAAAAGACAGGTTGTATATAAATGGCCTTTCTTATCCACAAAGTCCTTGTCACCTTACAAGATCCTTAGTCTTCCCCATTTTTCCTCCTCTGTACTGTAGCTGCTGCTTATTGACTTAAACAAGTAGGGGGAAAATGGTCTTGACAATGAAAATTACATGAAGTTGCAGTTTTAAAAAATGGAATTAGAGCCTCTTCCAGCAGCAAATAGCAGTGCACTGACCAAAATGATGCTTTTAATGAGACATAGTTTGATTAAATGAATGTTTTTGGCAAAATGGGGGTCTTAGGAAGGCTAAGAATCTAAGAAGGTATCACAGAAAGGCTTTGAGAGAGTCAGAATTCCAACCAGAATAGCAGCTAGTGCCACACTTACGACTGGAGGGAACTGTGAGGAGAACGGGAGCAGCTGATCTGTTGGCGTAGAGTTCTAGATGACTTGTTTTTGAATTGTCATTAGGAGTGTTACGCTATTGTGCAATAAATAGAACAGATTACAGTCGTCTAAAAATTATCCTTTAGTAGCTGGTAAGCAAACTTTTTCCAAGTATCTGAAGGTTATGGTGTCATGGTCAGAGGTTGCGTGGTGCTCTGTTCTGTTTCCACACGTGGCATTTTATGGACACCTATTCAATCACTCGATCCTGGGATTGAGCCACCTGGGTTTGTAGTGTGGAAGACGCACAAGTCGGTTTTCTGGTTGACTCCCACTGGAGTCCCGTAGTGCCGTCGCTGACACTCTTAACTCAGATCCTTCTGCTGACAGGCAGCAGGCCGGAATAAAATAGGGTCGGTGCAGTGCTGAAAACACTTAGTTATAGCGGGGTCTCCCTTTTCAGCCTGTTGACTTCTTAGTGAGTTAGCAGATTCATTGGAATTGCTGAGCATGAAGACCGTTCGCATGTACACTGTGTAGTGACACCACGTTGCATAGTTACCGTAGCCTCTCGCATCGATAGTGATTTGACACACCTGTTCTAATCAGTTTAAACCACGTTCAAGGGTGCTGAATAAAAGTCACGTGTCACAGTCACTTTGATAGATTTTTTTCTTAAGCTTAAATTATTTTTATAACAGGTGGTATTATGTAATGCCTGTGGATGGCCTGCTGTCTTGAGGACTTTAGTCTCGTCGAAATTTATCCTTTGTCCTTGATTAAATTACTTTGATGTTTCTGAGTGTCTGTTACATGACATTATGTAGTGTAGCCGCATGAGGGATTCTCACGTGACTCCTTGCACGTTATAATCAGAGAGATTATTCCGATTCTCCATAAAGTTAAACTTCGTTAAAATCCACACTTGAGAACATGATAATGATATTCCATTGATGTGGCCATATTTCTTTCTCATAAAAAATTGTTAACGGATTTACTTTAAAACTAGCATATATATTTTCCAGAGTTGTAGCTGACTGATAGCTGTGCTGGGAGAGACGTGATTTGTGGTTTAACTGTGCAGCATGCGGTGGTGGTCCCTCTGACCCTTCTCTTTCTTCCTTCCCGCCATACTGTGGGGATATTCTGAGGCGACTTTGGGGATATTTGTGAGGTGCAACTTTTTGAAATATCACTTTAAGGAGGTTATTGATAGGAGAAGATGTCTTGTTTTAAAAGAAAGAAGAGATTTGTCCTCTAAAAATTAGAATCTTTCTGAAAAGATACCCTCTACTATCTGCCCCCTTGGAGTGATGGAGATACCGGATCGGCGTGATCGGTGTTCCCTTTATCCTCCCCTTGTTCAAGGTTGAAATCAGCTAAAGGAGCACATACGCTCTGTAGGCCTCTTAAAGTGATAGACCCTCTAAAATCCAAAAGATCGAATACAGCGGAACTAATTTTTCTTGAATCTGAGCACAAATCTCCAAACAAAAAAACCCTGACTGACTTTCCCCTCTTTTCACAGTCGTCATACTCCCAGTTACTGGCAGCTACATGCCTTACAAAGCTTGTATCACGCACAAACAACCCTCTACCATTGGAACAACGAATAGATATTCGTAAGTAGAGAATCATCTGTTCTCTCCTAAAGAAAGTAGTTTGTTTAGTGATTGCTGGTAACAGTTCAGTTTATGTTGCTCTTTTGGTAATGTTCTGAATTCACTAAGCATACAAAATATCTGGAATACAGGACCCCCCCCCCTCCAATTATAGCTTACGAAAGTGATGAGTGCCCAGAATAATTACTGCTAGATAAAGCCTGAGTGACCCCTTTTGTCGTCAGAAGATTTCTCTTAGTCAGTCCTTACTGTCAGTAATAACTAAGAAAAACATTGTTAAGGATTTTGAATTCTCTGAAGACCATGTTTTTTAACCGTCTGGGAGTAGATTCAAGGCTGCCATACTTCAGGTTCTTCATTGTGACAAGTATAAAATTCTTAATTGGAAAGCCTACTAATCTTAAATTCAAAGTCCCATTTCTCAATAGCATGAAGTAGTAAGGGAGTTTAGGGCTAATAGTATAAATTTGCCATTTCTTGGACATTTTGTGCATTTAAAGATGTATGCCCTTTCCTGGCAGAGCTTTTCCATCATGTGGATTGTTTTTGTTTTATAGGGAACTATGTGCTCAACTACCTGGCCACGCGGCCAAAGCTGGCCACCTTCGTGACACAGGCGCTTATTCAGTTGTACGCTAGGATCACGAAGCTGGGCTGGTTCGACTGTCAGAAGGACGACTACGTCTTCAGAAATGCGATCACGGATGTCACAAGGTTTTTACAGGTGTGGTGTCTGTATTTAATGTCACAGGAATGGGAGAAGCGCATGTAGACAGTTATATTCTGTTCTGTCTAACAAGTACACAAAATAGAATTATTTGGCAATTCTCTGTGCTTTTTTTCATCTTAATATGTCTTGGCTTTGCATGTTTGCAGGTCAGCACAAGCAAACCTTAATTCTTTCAAATGTGTGCATCATATTCTGGTCTAAAATACCATAATTTAATTAACTGATCTCTTATGGGTAGGCATTTAGGTTGGTTTTTGTTTTTGAGAGTACATTTATTGAGTTCAGAGAGAAACACCCATATGAGAGAAACATTGATGTGCCCCCAACTAGGGGTCAAACCTCCAACCTTTTGGTGTCTGGGACAGTGTTCCAACCAACCGAGCCACCCGCCAGGGCTTGAGAGTGCATTTATTAGCGGGAGACAGTGAAAGAAGAAAGGGCCCAGGGTAGAGGAAGCAACAGGAGGCTATTAGGCAGAGCTGCTTTGGCTCTCTAGAAGCAGCGGGGAAAGAGGGAGCCAAGGCCAGGCTGCTGTCAGCTCCCTGAAAGTCAGAGGAAAGGGGGCCTTGGAGAAGAGCCCGGGACAAACTGCTGCTGTCCATCGCTCCCCTGGCTGCAAGTCTCGTGGGGACCCTTACGGTTTGGGAGCACACCTGTTGGGAAAGAAGGGGGGGGGGGAGGAAAGGCACAGGCATGTTCCCGGACAGGGCGGAGACATGCCTTGTGTATATATTTTGACTGTTAAACTGTTAAATACTTCAGTGACTATTCAGATAGATAGATAGATAGATAGATAGATAGATAGATAGATAGATCAATCTTATAATAATTTGAATAAATGTGTAGGGATTATTAGAATTATTCGGTCAAAATGATTTGTGTATTTTGGCTTTTAAAGATATGTCCAAATCAGCCTCAAAGAACGTTGCTTCCTCCAATAATTAAAGGGTGCCTGTTTCCCTGTGCCCCCACTCTGGGACCTCAACTTTATTTTTCCGCTTTAATAGGTAAAAATAATTGGTATCTCAGCATTTGAGTCGTGAATGGGATGGAACAATTTTTCATATGTTAGTTTACTAGTTAATTTTTGTTTTTCTATGAACTTTTTTTTTTAAGATTTTATTTATTTTAAAAGAGGGAGAGAAACATCAGTGTGTGGTTGCCTCTTGAGTGCCCCCCACTGGGGACCTGGCTTGCAGCCCAGGCGTGTGCCCCGACTGGGAGTCGAACCAGTGACCCTTTGGTTCCCAGGCTGGCACTCAACCCAGCGAGCCATACCAGCCAGCGCCTATGAACTTCTTATTGATATTTTTTGTACATTTTTGGAGCAGGTTCTTTGCCTTTTTCTTATTGTGTAGTTTCTTTGTAAATTATGTTACACATTCATTTGTAATTTGTCTTGTGTGTTTTGCCACTTTTTCTTTTTATAATGTGCATGGTGTAATGCTTATGGTTCTTTTTAAAATATGAAAGGTTCTGGTTTTGATGAGGTCAGTCAGATTTAGCAGTCTTACTTTATGGCGTTTAGGTTTCACGTCCTGCAAAGCAGCAGCTTAAACCACACTTTCATGCCACCTTGCCTAGGCAGTTTTAAAAGCAACACATGATTCTGTCATTTCTAAAAGATGACTTGCATTTCCAATGCTGAAATCAGCTTCACACACCACCTCTTTCTGCTTCACTTTTTTTTTACCAGGATAGTGTTGAATACTGCATCATTGGCGTCACAATTTTATCTCAGCTAACCAATGAAATTAATCAAGTAAGTGCTACAGCCTTCCTCATTGAAGTAAGTGCCATATTTTTTCTTAGTATTGGTGTTTTCTGCTCTGTGTGGGATGATCTTTTTTGGCAGTTGTGTGCTTTTGCGGTAAGTGATTAATGGCCCTTTGAAACAAAATAGTCGCATTGGACTTTCCTCTGTAAGTACAACCTACCTGGCTTGTTTTGTCCTGGTCCCCGGTTGTCTCCAGTGTATTTTATCCTCATCTCAGCTTTCCACACTGGTATTCCCATTCATTATAGGTGATACAGGCAAGCAATGTCCTAAGTCAAAACCTTAATGAAGTAATTTCTTTGCTAATGAAAAAGAATGAGTCCAAAAAGAGGAACCACAAAAGTGGAAGCAGCATCACGTGTGTGCCTCTTCTGCTGAATACGTTAATGCATGTTTATAATTATTTAGAAGTTAATTTCTATGTCCTAGCATTAAAGAGTTTGCTGGTAATCTTTTCAGAATGCATAAAACATCCTACTAAATACCAGGCAATTTTTTTAAATAGTCACTGATGGTACCGATCACTACAGAGGAAACGCCAGTGGCTTTCTTTTGCTCTGGCTATTATTTTTTCAGTTATTTATTTTTGTATCCAGCTAAAATTTATAATTATTGAACAGGCCAGTGTTAATATTAGTTGTAATATCTCACCCTTCAGTTGTCAGCTAATAATTACATTGGCATCACTGTTGCTATTGCTCATATTTATGCAGACATTTTTATTAACCCATAAGAAATTTTAACTGTGACTTGGTACTATTTTAAATACACTTGCTTATTAAACCTATTAAAATCTGGAGCCAGTAGTGTCACTTGGCAATCCCATTGTGGTTGATAATTATCATGATGTAGCTTTTGCATTTGAATGATTACTGTATCAAAGGTGCTGTTCTAAGCACTTATATTAACTGCTTTCATTCTCACAATAGTCCTGGATAGGTTCTGTGGTTATCCCATTTTCTAGAGAAGGAAACTGAGGTACATAAAGGCTAAGTAACTTGTCCACGGTGTCACAGCAGGCAACAGCATCTGAACTTGAACCCACATAGTCTTATTCCAGAGCCTGTGCTCTTAATAACTAACTTCGTATTTAACTAATGTTACCTTTGTAGCCAGAGAGCATACATTAACTAAGCACAGTGTTGGTATCTTTAAAAACTTGAAAATTTTACTTGTCTTTCTTAAGAAAACAGTAGAAATGTGTGTAACACATTTAATGTAGTTATTCTTGGTATTATGGTCATCATAGTAGATAATATGTGGTACATGACATATAATCTAGTAATGACTTATTTACCTAGGACATTTATGATAACACAGTGACACTGAAGCTGGAATTGAGGAATATTTTGAACCTTTACATAACTTAATTTTCTGTGGGGTTTTTTAGGGGTTTATCAGATTCAAATCAGAAAATGTATTTCTGTTACCATTCCAATTTGAATTTAGAAATAAAATCTAGGAGGGCCCATAATTGGTTGTCTGTCAGAAATCTTGGCTCATTATTCTTTAATGTGCCAGAGACAAAATGAGCTCCCTCTTGGATGAATTGGTCAGTGTATAGAAGAAATTTAAGCTTTCAATTAGGCTAAAGTACCCTTGACAACCTTGAAGTTTTTTTTATTCCACTATTGAGTACCTACTGTGTGTCAGGAATGGAAGACATACTAAAGAAGTGAAAGATTGAATCCATAACCGCAGAAACCTTTAAAATGTGGCGAAAAGACAAGAGCAGCAGAATAAGGGACCAGTACAAGCCATGAATTGAAGTGTTTACTTTTGTGGGCGGGCTCTATGTGGAGATAAATAGTTCAGAGAAGAAGGAAAGGGTTACAGGCTGTCGGTCATATACATTCATGGCTGTTGGTTAATGACTGTTTTTGGAAATTCTGCAGTAACTTCAGCCCAGTGGACTATTTACCAAAACCCAAGCCTTGCTACTGTTTGTTTTTGAAACTAAACCACAATACAACATAGTAGTAATTATTAGCAATATCTGCCAAAATTTGTTAAATTTTACCTAAGTGCAGAGGAAATTAAAACTTTGCAGTGGAGGTGTTCTTTCCTTTCCCTGTCCTCCCTCTGTGAGCGCGGGAGACGGGCTGCAATGGCAGCTGTCCTAGCGGCTCTGGTTCTTCCGTCCTCTCACGCTGCGTGACTCCATGGCGACCTCAGTGTTACAGATGTGTTTCGTGTTTATGTTGCTCCTGTTGGAATTCTAGTTTATTTGAAATCTGCATGCAAAAGCTTTTTCTTTGTAGTTAATTCTAAAACTTGCATTGGTTTATTTTTCTGCATAGGCAGACACCACTCATCCTTTAACCAAGCACAGAAAAATAGCCTCTTCTTTCCGAGATTCGTCATTATTTGATATCTTCACACTTTCCTGCAACTTGCTAAAACAGGTGAGATTGTAGGGTGGGTCTGGGTTCCTCATTCATTTTGAAAGGATGAGAGTGAGTGGATACTTGTTAGATACTGTCTCTTAATGGAGCCTATGAGCACGTGTGCGTCTCCTTCATCATCATCATCATCATCTCTTACACAATACCTATGCCCGAGATGCTAAAGAAACTTGCCAGACTGACCACTGATGTTAGAGAAGGGACCACGATTTCCCTGCATGAGAGCAGGAAGGGAGCACTTACCCTGTGCTCCTGTCTTAGAGGAATCTAGTTCACCACAAGAATGAGGTTCTGTTGTTTGCTTTTTTTGTACCTACATGGAATCTTCCTATAGGAGTAAAAGCATGTTAGCTCTGGTGCTCTGAAAGCAGGCTGACTCCCCGTCCCCTGCTGAGCTAAAAGCCGCAAGTAAACAGGCAACATCTGTAAGGAACAGCACGTGGTGAAATTTTAGCATCCATTTGGATTTCATAACCTGAAGGGGTAGATAGTATCACATAAGGAAATTACCTGTTTTAAAATAGAGAAGTTGGTATTTCAATTCATTTACTGATAGAGTTGAACTAAGAAATGTTAACTTCAATGTCTGGCTGCTCTGTCCCCATAGAAAGCTAAATAGGATTAGCCGCCGGCTCTTTGTTCATTTGGGGGATTTGGGGTTCTTTGGTTCTTGTTCTCATTTTCCAGTATGTCTCTATTTTCATTTTAGAAACAAGTTTGGATTCTTTCTGTCATTCCACTTAATGTTGTCCATCTTTTTCCTCAATTATTTACTTATCTCAGAATTCCCAGACAGTCCTCAGGTTGGGCAGGCTGCCTGAAAAAAGCTGTTGTACCCCTGGAGGGGAAACGCTTTTGACAAAACTGAGGTTTGCATCCTTCTCGCTGATACTATCAAAAACAATTAGCTAGCCGGTCACCAAGGTCATAGCTGGTGTGAACTTTGTATGCGAGTCCCAGTAGCTATGGTCCAAGCATTGAGCTGTAGGCAGATAAACTGCGAGTGAATAAAGAAAGTTCAATGGTGATTTTGTTTTGTTTGAAAGATATTTGTTGATGCCTGTGACGGTAATATTAAAAAGAGAAAGGAAGGTAGGACAGGGTATATAACTTACTAGAACTCCCTCCCAGAGTTGAAACTTAACCCTGTCTAGAAATAGCTAGAATTTCACAGGCAAACAAAGTAACCACATGTATTGCTTCAGGAATCCCTGTGTGGCCGCTGTGTCTACATGTAAAGAATAAGTGTCAGAAGGGAGATTTCTTTAAATACCACCTTCACGCTTTAAGGTAAATGTGTTGTAATACCAAATAAGGAGCTAGGATTTTCATAGTGACAGTAAGGTAAAAGAAGCACCGCATCTTGTGGCCAGGAAACATCGCGTCTCTGCGTCGAAATAGAGCCCTCCTTTTCTGATTCAACAGCCTGCTTGTGAGTCTGGTAACAGGCGTAAAAGAGAGGAGTGTTTGTTTGGGGCTCATTGTGTGGTAATTTTTACAGGCTTCTGGAAAGAACCTAAACTTGAATGATGAAAGTCAGCATGGTTTGCTCA
This sequence comes from Micronycteris hirsuta, assembly GCA_004026765.1. NCBI lineage: Eukaryota > Metazoa > Chordata > Mammalia > Chiroptera > Phyllostomidae > Micronycteris > Micronycteris hirsuta. The sequence continues at coordinate 110,101 of PVJI01001287.1, forward strand.
TGCAGCTGCTCAAACTCACTCATAACTGCCTGAACTTCGATTTCATCGGCACGTCTACTGATGAGTCCTCAGATGACCTGTGCACAGTCCAGATTCCCACCAGCTGGAGATCAGGTAAGGGAATCGCACACCTGAAACAGGCTGCTGCTCACTCAGCTCACGTAGTGTCTGTAGGAGGATCTAAAGGACCCCCGGCAATTCCATGCTTATTGTACAAGAACATTTAGAGTTTCAGCATCTGTCTTTATAAAGTAAGGGAGAGAGAGGTTCTTGGAGGATCTTCTAGACTCATAGGTGGCCCAAGGGCTGAATCCAGCCCAGCACCTTGTTTCTACCCAGCAACAGTGCCGAGCTCCTTGCCCCTAGTTGAGGAGTAGTTACATTTATACAGTCCTAAAATTACATTCGGCCCTTTGAAGGCAACCACGAGGCTGATGTGGCCCCTGGTGAAAATGAGTTTGACACCCCTGGTCTAGACTCCCCCAGCCGGAGGAGCTCTTAATTACTCACAGATGTGACTTTGATCATCTGACATCAGCCATCTAGAGATGGTCATTTGAGGTAATGTCAGAGCTTTAAAAACAAAATCAAGCAAAAGAACTTGTTTTTATGTTTGTGTGTTCCAAAGGATAAAAATTCTTGCTATAAACAGTGTCCTGGTTATTTTATCTGATTATCAGAAGAATAAATCTGTTTCTCAAAAGATCTGCCCGTCACTTTCAAAGGACACATTCTGTAAGATAAGAAAGTGGAGCTGCCTGCCCCCCGACGGTGGTGCCGGTGGCGGTGTGCAGAGGCCCCAGTGACGGACGTGCTCTTGTGTCTTTCTTCCAGCGTTCTTAGACTCTTCAACTCTGCAGCTGTTTTTTGACCTGTATCATTCCATCCCTCCTTCATTTTCACCTCTGGTGAGTCAGTTTCTAAAGCAAACCTATTTCCGGATAATGGCAATAATGAGTGAGCCTCGTGTTTATTTTTCATACAAAATCACAGAACTAAAGCATGGAAATAGTAGAGTTGGTTATCTAGCCAGGATGAAGCTTATAGCTTAAAAGTTCTTGCAGTAAAGTCTTAATTCTTTTAACATTTTTCCTGTCTAATAACAAATTGCAGCAGAAGTCAAGCTTTTTTGGTCTCATCTCCATGCTTCAGATTGCCACAGGCTAGAGTGTGGGGGTTCTCCTTATTATGGAGCTGAAGGGTGTCCTGAGAGAGAAAAGTTTTGAAAATCCCTCAGGCATAAGTGATGGAAGCTGTAATGGGAAGGCAAACTTGTATACTTATTTCTAAATAACATTTGAAAGCTCTTGGGAATGATGTATTTCTCCTTTAAAGCAGTAATTAAACTCCTCAAATCACAAAATTCATTCAAGTCGTAAAAAGACATAGGTCTGGTGTTTCCGATTGTTGGGTAAGGTACTGTTGTGCAAAACATGCGAAGAAGACACAGGAGGGTGATGAGCGCCTTGCGTCGTGTTTCCACAGTGCGCTTTCCTGGTCATTGTGGTACTTTTCCAAAGTACTGTAGGCCTTTGCTTTAGCAAAGCCTGAATTCAGTGTCGTTTTTATCAAGTTTACTGTGGGAAAAGGTAATGTACTCAAGAAGGGTAATTCATGAAAAGGCTACTTATAAAGCAATGGGCAAAATTAAGGAAATCCAACAAGAGGATTGACTGTACCCCCAGGGGCAAGCAGTTGTGGGAAGCTTCAAGGGGCAAGGTAGGGAGCATGGAGAAGCTGATGCCGTGGCCTGGGACGGCCGTACCACAGAGGTGGAGAAGCTGCCGGCCGTGGCCTAGCGGGGGTGGCGCTGCTCGCCTCCTGCCCTCATCTGCTGGCTGGTACTTGCCAGTGATTGAAGCCAACTAGAAGCAAGAGCGCGGGGAGCTTGGCTGTTGTTAATCACAGAGGCCAGCCTCCCGGGGAACAGCAGGGTGGGGGTTAGAAAATAGATCTGGTGGGCAGAGAGTATAAATACCCAGCGCAGTAGGGAAAGGGTAAAATGTTTTCAGCATAAAAGCTGGGTTTTTTTCACGGCGCAGATAGGACTTGGTTATGTCCTTGTAGCACAACATAGCAGAGCCTCATTTAGCCCAAAGGTCTTAATAAAAACACAATACAATCTAAAGCTTTATTCAAACAATGAATTACTTGGTATTTTCAAGCCTTGAATGTATATCTTAACAAGAATCAAGGAAGTAGCCATTGGGGTGGTCAGAGAATAATGCCTAATGAATTTCCAAAGTGTGAATTTGGTAGTTTTTATGATCAAATTGGGTATAATGCTTTTTTTTTTTTTTTTAAGCTCTACCCTCCTTGACCTTTCCATAATATTTTAATTGTAGCAGAGGTTGAAAGAACAGAATTAGTGGCAAATGAAGAAGAATGTGAGAGGATTGGAGAAGATGTGAAAATTGCTGTACAGTCTTTTAAATCAGTGACGTTTGGGGTGTGCCCTGTTTCAGGTCCTGTCCTGCTTAGTGCAGATTGCCTCGGTCCGAAGGTCCCTGTTCAACAACGCGGAGAGGGCCAAGTTTCTCTCTCACCTTGTCGACGGCGTCAAGCGCATACTAGAAAACCCACAGGTGAGACTTGAGGGCGTGCTTTCATTTGAACATGTATGTATCATTGACATATATTTGATATATATGATTTTGTGTGTATGTGCCTGTTATGAGTCAGAAGGATCTCCATCTAGAGGCCTTACTTAGTGGAAATCCCAGAAAACAGTTCAGTTCATTGTTCTTCCAAAGATTTAAGTGAATCTGTATTTGTAGAAGGTTCTTAAGAACGCTTGCCCGAAAGAGGAGCTTGTGCCCTCTGGCTTCAGGAATGCCAGAGTTGTGGAAAGGCTCACTTTGTACAGGAGAAGATGGATGGATTGTAGTCATTTTTCTCCAAGAAATTAAGAATTTAAATTTGTTTTTGTTTCCATTTTTTTGAATGTACATTATTTACGGAAGTGTATCGGGCTGCTTTTAGGTGAGAAGGGAGAGATTTCTCATTCAAATATTTGTCATTCATTCCACAAATTTTATGAAACACCTGTGTGCCAGGGACAGAGTGGTGGGCAAAACAAAGTCTGTCTTCCTGTGCTAGTAGAGGAAGACGTGTGTAAGGAAACAAATATGCTGGTATAATGTGCAAGCAAATCAGAGGTTTGATGTAAGTATATAATATATAAACATGATACAGGAATAGGTAAATTTATTATGGCCATGATAATATAAATCTATAGAACATTTGCATAACTTCGCTACTGTAGTTTAATTGTGCTTGATAAATTTGACTGATGTTAAAGTGAAAATCTCATTATCTTTCCTTTCATCGATGGTAAGCAGATTGGTTATGTCTCAGATCCTGCCCCTTGCCTACCACTGATCAGCTTTACAGACGCAGGCCTGTAATGGGATCCTTCTGGGCTTCCATTTCAGCCTCTTTCAATTGAGGCTAATAAGCCACAAGATAATGACTGTGAACAGATGAGATCATTGATGTGACCATCCCTTTTATAAAATTATTTTTAAGAAGCATTATACAGATGTGTCATTCTGAATGATTACTTGCATCTCAGAAGTTAAAGTAGGTTCCCCCTCTCCCCTCATGCCATCCCAAATGTCATTTGGAAGTATAGTGAATCACACTATGCATTTTGTTTTCCTCCTGTGCTGTCGCCAGAGTTTATCAGACCCAAACAATTACCATGAGTTTTGCAGACTACTGGCCCGACTGAAGAGTAACTATCAACTGGGAGAATTAGTGAAGGTGGAAAACTACCCTGAGGTCATCCGGTTGATAGCCAACTTCACAGTGACCAGCCTACAGGTTTGTCTTTGATTGCTTGGCTCTGTCTTCCTAAACATTGGAAACATGAGAACCTGTTCCCTTGCTCACTGTTTTTAACCTTATAAGAATATTCTTTCTCCCTTTCTTCCTTTTGTAAATATATATATATTTTTAATTACTTTATTGTTGTTCAATTACAGTTTTCTGCATTTTCTCCCCACCACCTCCACCCCCCCCCTTTTTTTTTTTTTTCAAAAGTGAATATAAGTACATGTAGGGTAACCCTGCAGAGTAGTTACCATGGTAGCCTACTCATGTGTATTACAAAAGTGCAGGGAGTGTTGGGAAAAGAGCTTGTGGGAATTGCCAGGATAATGCTGAGGTGCAAGGCAGGGAGAACCCCCGCAGCATCGCCTCCAGAAAGACGAGGTTGGAACAGAGAGCCGGGCAGAAGAGTGGAGGGAGTCCGTGCCCTCCCTGTCTTAGTCGTATAGTGTAGGGCCGCGCTTCTCAAACGTTGTGGCTCGCATCAAAATCATCTGGGGAGCCCGATGAGACAGGTGCTTGGGTCCTGCCCCCCGTAATTTCTGGTTCCCTAGGTCCCGGGTGGAGCCCTGGCGTCTCTGTTTCTCCCATGTTCTCTAAGTGATTCTCATACGGACTGGTGTTTGAGCGTCACTGACGCAGGGCTTTCCTTGTGGTAAGGCTTACTCCTCCAGCATAGAGCAGCTTTCTCATTAGACGCTTAATCCGAAATACTAAGAAGCACGCTAGACTAGTTGCCATACACAGAACAAGCCCATAAAAGTTTATCATCTTTTTTTTAAGTCTTTATCCTTTGTGTCAAGTGGTATGGGACTGGTGTATTGTGTATAAATAAGAAATATGCCTTCTGCTCTTTTGGTTTTCCTTAGCACTGGGAATTTGCCCCGAATAGTGTGCACTATCTCCTGAGCTTGTGGCAGCGGCTGGCAGCCTCTGTACCATATGTGAAAGCCACAGAGCCCCACATGCTAGAAACTTACACTCCTGAAGTCACCAAAGCCTACATCACATCCCGTTTGGAGTCTGTGCACATCATACTGAGGTAAGGATACTAGGGCAGCCCCCTCACTCCCCCACCTGGCGTCAGACTTGCCAGAGATGAGACACCCAGTTGGCAAAAATGTATTTGGTAGGAGTCTTACTGGAGCTAATACTGTTAGTGGTCACGTTCTTTTGTCGGCAGAGCAGCATAAAATCTGAAAAAACATCCTCGTCGAACCCCCCTGTCATTGCCGTCAGTAGCAGTGTCTTTGAATACAGAGTATATCGGTATAATGTTTGTCCTTGCCACTGATTTTCTTTAAACAAGAGAGAAACATTTATAGACTATAGATGATAAGAATTAGAATGTGTAAATTATAGGTGCTTATTGTGAACTACTAAAATACTAAATAGATAAAAAGGGATTACTCAATCCAGACCTTACTGGAAGATATAGGGGTTCTAGGCAACTGATCACTGATTGCATTGCATTATCACATGGTTTCTGTCCGCCCTATTAACTGGACCCGAAACTTGTAACTCAAGAAATGTCAGACCCTTTCAAAAATGACCTGCATAAAGTTGTTGTTCTTTGTTTTAGGGACCTTTCTTGTTTGTGTGTTTTTTGGGGGTTTTTTTTTTTTTAAACAACAGACATTTATTTTTCTCACAGTTTTAGAGGCTAGAAGTCGGAGATCCAGAGGCAGCAGGGTTGGTTTCTGGTGAGGCCTCTCCTTGGCCTGCAGGTGGCCGCCTTCTCTCTGTTCTCACACGGCCTGCTCTGTGCGTGTGCACACGCAGATATGTCTACGTAGTTTCTTCTCGTTAAGGATGCCAGTCCTATTGGATTAGGGTCCCACCCTTAAGATTTCATGTAACCTTTTTTTTTAATTGAGGTATAATTGACATATAGCATTCTGTTAGTTTCAGATGTGCTATATAGTGATTCAGTATTTGTATTACTGCAAGGTGATCACAGTAAGTGTGGTTAACACCCACACATAGGTACAGTGGTTTTTGGTTTTGTTTTGTTTTTTTTTTTGGTGACAAGAACTTTTAAGATTACTCTGTGTACTCTTTCATCGGCTATTTCAAGTTGGATTCTTAATTTGCTTAGGTTCGACTGCATTTCATTGCCATAACAGTTCATTGTCTCAGCTGTTTATGACTTGAATCATTTCAAAAGCTGAGTATTTGCGAAGCCCACCGAGAGGCGTTGTTTCATTAGCTACGTAGTTTCTGTTCCTGAGGAGTCGGCTGGTTTCTGTGAGACCGTGTTGGGGAGTGGACTCTGGGGAGTGGTTGTACCTCTGGGCTCTGGGCCCAGAGAGCAGATTGTAGCCATGTGCTCGTGGGCAGGGTCGCTATGGGCCTTAGATTACTTTGCCCCCACCCCCTGGGTGACCATGGTGACACGCAGCTGGGACCTGCCAGTTGTGGTGGTGCTGCCACGGCTGCAGCTGAGTTGTCATACTGTGATGCAATCATAGACGGAGAGCTCGTGATATGACAAGATTTTCAAATTTATGAACCAGTAGATAAGACAAGGCCTGCTATGGATCCACAGGGCCCCATCTGCAATTCTGAAACGCAAGATGTGAAAACTTAAGTTTTCTCATAGATTTGGCACCAAAAATCATCTGATGGCAAAAGTTGACATGCACTAGAAACCCTTTGTAATCTTTTTAAAAAAATTCTACTTACTATGACTCTTCATAATATTTACACATTTTTGCCATAGGAATACTGTATTTGACATACCGCAGAGCCCATTGAGGGTTCACATTATATGGCAGAAGCATGATATTGCCTCCCTAAAACCTGAATCCAAAACACAGCTGCTCAGAATGGTAGCACTCAGAAACAGGGTACTTCTCATCCCAGACTTTACTGTGGTCGAGAAAAAGCAAGCGGCTAAGGGGCCAGAGCTCCTGAGGCGGGGGCGGGGAGCGTAGGAATGAGCGGGTCTGGGCCGACAGATGTTACGAACTGAAAATTCAGATTGAAAGATGAGACACCAACAAGCCAAACATTCCGAAGGGAGCGTGGTGCTAGATTGAAGGCATATGCCTTCAAATCTTTTTGATTTTCCTTCCTTGGCTGAAAGTAGTGTTGGGATGTCAGCCTCTACCGTGGAAAGAGCGGCTCAATGGAGAAGAAAGAGCTGCTCAGGTGGGGAGATCAATAGGCGTGTTTCTTCCCTTGGGAGTAGAGATGGACTGGAGGACCCTCTGGAGGACACCGGTCTGGTCCAGCAGCAGTTGGACCAGCTGTCGACGATCGGGCGCTGCGAGTACGAGAAGACGTGCGCGCTCCTGGTGCAGCTGTTCGACCAGTCAGCGCAGTCCTACCAGGAGCTGCTGCAGAGTGCCACTGCGAGCCCCATGGACGTCGCCGTGCAGGAGGGTGAGCGCCTGGGGGCGGGTGCTGTCGGTGCCCTTCCCTCGCTGCCCTCCCTCCAAGGGTGTCCTCCATCGGCAGTTACCTCCGAACACACAACAATGTGTGTGTTAAGTGCCGCAGGGGACTAGGGGAGAGTCACTGAAGTCATCTGCAATGGTCATGTTTAACTCTAAGAAAGTATTGCACTCCAAAATTTACAGCCTTGGCTGATAGGGGAGCCTTGGTATCTAATGGATTCCCCTGGTGTCACCCTCCCCTGAGCAGAGTAGTGGCTACACTCCATAAGAGAAGTAAGACTATGGCTTCTCCGTGGTGTCCTTAAGATAAAGGAGGCTCCTGGTAAGAAATGAACCCCACAGTGAGGGATTTCTTTGTGAAATTTCACTGGAGGTGACAGTGGTGGATCTTCTTCCTGTCACAGGGAGGCTGACGTGGCTGGTTTACATCATTGGTGCGGTGATTGGTGGCCGGGTCTCTTTTGCCAGCACTGATGAGCAAGATGCCATGGATGGCGAGCTTGTCTGTCGGTAAGTGCTCCCACCTGGCTTCCTGCATCGCTGCTGCACCTGCCCCTGCCCACGCCCCATGTGGGTTCTGGGACCACAGGAACCAGACATGATTTGTTAATGCTTTCCTCCCCATTTACAGAATATAATCTCATAAAGCTGATTGCCCATGAAAATGAAGGACAGAAACAGGTCCAACTTTAAACCTTTTAAAAGTATAGCAAGAACTCTGTCTACCATCCTGCCTAAAAAAAACTACTGTGGTAATTCAGCGTGTAGTTGATGGGTGCAGAGTTAAAAAAAGCAGATTGGGTGCAGCCTTCAGTTCTGTGGAAGGACAGGACCTCAGAATTCATACAGTGTGGGCTGCTGCCTTGGGCTGGCCTTTCTGGGGAGTGCTGCCCTGCGGGGTGCTGGACTTCTGCGTACTTTCCTTAGAGGTGGCACATTTCACCATGATGCCTTAGCATTTATTGGTCCCAGGCATTTCAGTCCGTAACCCTTATTCGTGTTCTGAAAATCCCCTTTAGTCTCTTTCCACCCCTGTTTGGTTATCAGATGTCCATCTGCCCGTAGGTGCCTTAGTCCTGACAGACGTCTTCACAGCACGGCACACGGGCATGCTGTGGAGAGCTGAGCAAAGACTGGCTAAGGCTGGCGTGCAGTACACGTCTCCGAGTCCGCAGCCCGGTGTGCCCGTGCGTCACCGTGTACATCGAGTCAGACAGCCCTTCTGTACCAGTTCTGTACTGAGTGTTGCAGCGCGATGACTGAGTCTTACTCACTCCTGACACGCCACAAATAGTGTGTTGCCTGTTCTCACAACATCGGAACGTCAGATCACGCACTCGTGATGATGCTGTTCTCGTTCGTGCAGCATGGTTCCTCACTTGCAGCCCAGTAGGCGCGCTCTCGGGGGCGCGGTGCAGGGAAGAGGAGGGAAGCCACAGGCAGCATTTCTGCTTTTGGTCCCTGGAAGGGTTTCTACCCGTGTACGTCGCCCTTCACGTGTGTCCTTTTCCTTCGTGGCTCTGAGCAAAAAGGTTGAGAATCCCTGGCTTCCTTCAGTCTCCCTCAGTTTATACATGAGGAGCTGGGACTTGGAAAACAAATCGCTTTACTCAAGGTCTCAGAGGTTTCAAGGAAGACCATCACTGTGGTACTAGGGTCTTCCCCCGCCACTATTTCTGAGCCGAGTATGAGTTCTGCCTCAGTCTACAGTCTTACTGGATTAAAAGGTTTAAACTTCTCAGTAACCGTTCATGTTTATTCCTTTGCTGTGGTTCCTGTGGGGCAGAAATGGAGAATGCGTACCCTCCACAGTGCTGAGAGCCTGCAGAGAATGCCTTTCAGATAGGACAGGGAGGACAGGAGACATGGAAGACTTTCTGGAGTGGCCAGGATGTCCTGCTGTTGAGAGAACCATTGCTCTGCTTCCTCTAGGGTGCTCCAGCTGATGAACCTCACCGATTCTCGCTTGGCTCAGGCGGGCAACGAGAAGCTAGAGCTGGCCATGCTCAGCTTTTTTGAACAGTTTCGTAAGATCTACATTGGGGACCAGGTGCAAAAATCCTCTAAGGTAACACACTCTCAGTTGGCTCCATTGGTTCTTTCCACTTGTGGGATTGCCGATAGAGGGAAACGGCTGGCAGCAGTTCAGCTACAGTCTCCAGGTTTTGTGTATCAGGGTAGTCCAAATCTTCTTAGTCTGGGAATTTGGAGACTCATCAAAGAGTGGGCCCACTTCTCTGGTGCTCCCTGTACTTAACAAATGGCCAGCCAGAACTGCTGATGTCCCCGGAATTGTCATTTCTCAGTCTCTGTGCATGAACCGATGTTCAGAACAGCAGAAGGTTGTCACAGTGTAAATTCAGGGTTGGAGGGGACTGTAAGACAGCTCAGCATCTGTCCAGTAATTAGTAAGACTGAGAAAGTAGCTTATCACTGCAGTAGACTTCCCAGCATTGTTATCCACTTTCTTCCCATGTCCTACTCCTGCATGAGGACACGGACAGGACTGGGATGTGATTTTTCTAATCCCTGGTTTCACGTTACTTTCTCTTCTCTTACTGCCACCAGCTGTACCGCCGACTCTCGGAAGTCCTGGGCTTGAATGACGAGACCATGGTCCTAAGCGTCTTCATAGGAAAAATGTAAGTGTTTTGGCTTGCCATCAGCAAGAGTCCCTTGCAATCCTGTTGCAACTGTAAAATGTGATCTTGGCATTGTGCTGCCAGTGCCTTGGTTTTCCAGCATTGATCGTTTGCGTCAGAAAATTGTGCATTTGAGTGTGTGACAAGCTGTGCTTAGAGATATGGCCCGGCCCCAGAGCATTCCAGGCTTGTAAAGGCAAGGATTTAATTTTGTTCACGTGGACTCTCACCCACAGCCTCTGGAGTCACAGATGAAACCCTGTTGGGGCCATCATGAAAATGGCCTTCCCTCCCAGTGATTGGTGCTCAGCCTCTCACTCGGTCTCCCTGCTGCCAGGGTGCCCCCGAGGGCACTCACTTTCTGGTGCTGATTTTCACTAGGCACACCCCCCAGGAGGAAAGCCCCACTTAAAACAGGCTTGTTCCTCTCAGGAAGCATCACGCCCTTTGAGAGTCTGGACTCTCCAAAACCGAGTGCTTTTGTTTGACTTATCTTCAAAGTCGGAAGAAAACAAAGCTAATTGGCCCTTTTTTTGTTGTGTTTTTTTAAGTTGTGCCCCCTTTGTTTACATTTTCCTTTTTTTAGGAGGTCAATTTATCAAAGCACACACTAGGAGCCAAATTACCCAGGGCTGTGTGCAAAATGACACTTTGCCTCCTTCCAACCATCCCAATCCTAAACACTCATATCCATGAGCTGGTTAATAATTTAAGATGAAAAAGGCAAAGGGGGTCTAAAGGACTCTGCCAGCCAAGAACCCAGAAGCAAGGGCTACTAGAATTCTGCAGCTGACAGTGGATGGTGCAGGTGCAGAATTGCATACGTCTGCATGTTATCACTGCCGCAGAAATCTCTTACCCTTGCTGCAGAAATCAGCCCTGGAGTGCCCCAGAATTCCAAGGGCCTGGGTATGGGCCAGTGTAGCTTTGGAACCAAGTAGTGAAGATTATCTGAAGGATAATTTTTCTAGTCAACCAAATGTAAGTACGGAGATTTTATACCCATTTTTTGTGGTTGTGATGTCTGTGAATTGGTGATGCAGATGTGTGGTGATTCGTGATGGATGATTTTCTTCTCCCAACCTTCAAGGAAATCAGGCAAATCAAAAGTGTCTCCTGCTTTTTTTCTCTTTTTGTCCTCCAGCATCACCAACCTGAAGTACTGGGGCCGCTGTGAACCAATCACCTCCAAGACGCTGCAGCTTCTCAATGACCTCTCCATTGGATATCCTTTTCTAAGCTAGTTTCTGTGCACAACAGGAACTGTGGCGTGCCGCCCTCTTGAACATGGGAAGCTGCCTGCTATTCCCACTTTCATTTAGCTTTATGTGTATTTAAATGTCTTCCTTTCTCCCAGGGGCCAAAGGCAGTGCCCACACAGAATTTAGGAATAATTCCAGGCCCCCAGAAAGAGCCCACCCACAAGCATAGGTTTATCCCTGGCTGCCTCTGAGACCCACAGAACCCACCAGACCTGTCTGATGGGCACACACGCTGTGGCCAGGGTTTCGGCACCCTCAGTGGCCAGAGTCCATCCCGATCGTCAGCCTGTTGGTAGAAGCAATCTGCTGACGAGTTTTTGCAATGAAAGTAGTGGCTGTGCTTCCTCTTGACTTGACTAGGTCTGCTCGAAGTTTGAATTGCTGTAAGACAGCCTTCCACAACCAAGGGTCTGCCAGAGAAGCAAACCCTAAAATACTGAGTTTTTTCTCAGTTCTTTCAAAGACTGTATAGCTAGTACCATCCTAAATGCATAGGAGAGAAAGTCGATTCACTGCACACAATGGATACTTTAGGCCGGGCTTTAGGGCTTAGTTGTCTCTTAGAAGCCTTGTGGAGAAGAATTACTTAAGGATATTCATTACTCTTGGGGGAAACTGCTGGGCTGTTCCTGTTTTCTTACAGACAGGAGTTCCGTGTGTGTTCTCTCAGTGGATTAGTTGAATTCTGCTTAGAAGAGAACACATTTACTTTGCCTTTGGACAATGTTATACTCAAGTGGTTAAGAAAAACAAGATTATCTGGGTATGGAATTCATAGTAAAGAAAGAAACTATACTTAGGATAAAGTAGATTTTCGTTCTGCTATAAAGATTCTGGGTTTGTATCACACTTTCCTTGACCCTCTTCCTTTGCCCTTACGTACAGTAGTGTAAGGAAACTAGTGAAGCTTAGTGCGGTGCAGTTCATGCTGAACAATCACACGGTGAGTGGCGGCAGCCCCTCTCCCTGCCTCTGCTCTCCAGCCGGCCCTCTCGCACCGGCTCAGCATGTAAAGGGGGTGTCGGGTTGGGTCCTGGGTGGGCGCCGCTGCGGCCCAAGTCGGTTCCTGACTCCCACCGCAGCAAAGGCTCCTGTGTGACTGTCACCAGAGCTGCTCTTCAGGGTCCTAATGATCTGCTGCTGTTCATACTAAGATAAACTGGTTGTAGGTAATAATAACAAAAAAAAACTTTTTTAATGTCCTTCATACCCTTAAGGAATGACGATGTAGCCATTAGCCTGAAAGGGCTCAGTAGGTCTAAAATGAATGGCTTGCGTTCTCTCGTTTTCACTTGTTTTCTCTTTTTCAACAGAGCGAGCACTTTTCATTTTTGGGTATTAACAATCAGTCCAACCTGACAGACATGCGGTGTCGGACTACCTTCTACACAGCCCTTGGGCGTCTCCTCATGGTGGACTTAGGTACTGCAATAAATCCTAGAGGCTTATGAAGTAATCTGACATTGTTCTAAATTTTTACTTGATAGAAAACTAGATGCAGGGGGAGGTATTTTCTGTTGTTTCAACAATAACACAAGTACATGAAATAACAGTCTGATTTCGCCAAGACTGCACCATGCTGTCGTGGTCCCTGTACCTGGAAGAGAATAACAGAATACACCTAAAGATTTCAGCTGATTGGGCAGTGGTTTTAAAATTCTGTTCATATTTCTCATCTGTAAAATAAGGGAGTTGAAAACTGAGATCCGTAAATGCATCTTGGTGGTCACGTCTCCCCTGCACCTCACATAGGGGTGCAGCCACCCGGGACGGGCAGTGAAGCCGTTTATTTCCCGGCTCAGTAGCACGTGCCAGCCCAGGGGCTATGAGCCTCTTTCTAGCGCCAGCTGTGATGTTAGCAGTGTGGGCTCAACTGATAACTGAAGCAGAACGGCATCATCATAAGTTTGGGCTATTTAAATTTACTTCTACAGTGATACTAAAATTTTTTAAACTTATGAAAGGTTACTGAAAAAAGGAAAACATGAACAAAGGCCCTGTATGCATGGATTCAAGTGTGAGTCTCATCCAGTCTCACACACCCGGCTGGTCCTTTCTCAGCTGACGCCAGTTCTCACCAAAGGAAAAGTAATAAACCCCAGAGCGCCTTACACACGTACACATGAGTCTCTGATGTTGTCAGTTGGTATTGAAAAAATTTGAACATTCATTGACAAGATGATTTCTGCCATTTTCTAGTTTAAAAATGGTTCCGATATATACATTTTATTCTGAAGTTACTATTAATACCTGTTGGGATAATAAAGGGCCCTTGATTTACCCTTGGATCTGCTCATCTCTTATAAAGTCTTATTTTTCACACACACACAACGTTGCATTTGTGTGTTGGGGTCACGTCCTGCTCATTTCCCTTACAGGAGAGGATGAAGATCAGTATGAGCAGTTCATGCTGCCACTCACTGCAGCGTTTGAGGCTGTGGCCCAGATGTTTAGCACGAATACTTTCAATGAGCAGGAGGCAAAGGTGAGTCCTTCAGCCACTGACTGGTCAGCCTCTGGTTGAGGACATTTCCATATGGAGACTAGATTAGCCAGCAGTACAGAAAAGAGTGCTTATCCACAAATTTTCCACTGGGTTAGCTTTGTATCTTATCTCCCAGACTCCTGGGATTTTGAAACAAAAGAGCCAGTGTGGGTTTATAAACTCTATGTTAAAGTGTGTTTCTAAGCAGCCTTTAGGATTTTTTTGTCTTAAGTTTTCAAATGTATGAGCATAAAGTTATATTATGTTTTTGCCTTGCCTTGTTAATCATCTTTTTTTTTTTACTTTGTTTTAGCTCTATTTTATCTGTTTTGTTTTTTTTATTTTCATATATCTTCCTTGGGGTTATTCTTTTCTAATTTCTTGACTTTTCAGTCCTTATTTCCTGTTGTAACCATGTAAGATTGTAAATGTGCCTCTAGGTATATTAGCCAGAAGTTATCTTTTTAATTGTGGTAAAAACGCACATGCACACGCACACATGCTCTGGCCGGCTCACTCGGTTGTAGTGTCACCTGGTACGCCAAAGGGTGGTGGGTTGGGTGCCTGGTTGAGGCAGTTACTGGGTTGTGGATTCGATCCTGGATCAGGGCAACCAGCTGATGTTTCTCTCTCACATAGATAGGTGCCTGTCTGTTTCTTCCTCCCTCTCACCCTCTCCCTTTCTCCTTCTCTCTCCCCTCCCTTCCTCCCTCCCTCTCTAAAATCAATAAACATGCCCTCGGATGAGGAATAAAAAAAATTTTTTTTTAAACCCACATAAAATTTATCATGTAACCATATTTAAGTATATAGTTCAGTAGCATGTTCACAGGTTTTGATGTGTAACATTTTTATTATCATTCAGTTTTTCATGTTACCTAATTTCCATTAAAATTTCTTTGATACATGAGTCATTTAAAAGGGTTTATGAATCTCTATATATATGGAATTTTAAGATTTATTTATTTATTTTTAGACAGAGGGGAAGGGAGGGAGAAAAGAGGGAGAGAAACACCAATGTGTGGTTGCCTGTCGTGTGTCCCCTGCTGGGGACCTAGCCTGCAACCCAGGCATGTGCACTGACTGGGAATCGAACTGGCGACCCTTTGGTTCCCAGGCTATCACTGACTCCACTGAGCCACACCAGCCAGGGCTGGAATTTTAAATCTACCCTTAGTTATTGATTCCTAGCTCTCAAAATTGTCATTTTTAGATTTTGCTTTTCCCATCTTTTTACTTCGTGTATATCTGTTCTCCTTACCTGTAGATCTCTGTACCAAAACCAGAAGACACTGTACTGTTAATATTTGCAGGACGTTTTCATAGTGTTCATATGACACTGAAGCTAAATTTTAGAGCTACCAACTAGCCAGGGGTATTGCCCCTCAAAATGCCAGGTATTTCTGGACATTCTAAAATGCTGATTTTTCATCTTTAGAAAGCCTCTTAGTTTTCTATATTCAAGTCAGCAGGAAAGTCAGAGAGCAGCACCACTTAGTCCTCCTCTCTCTCCTCTTTATGCCGTGTTTTAGGGTCTGAGATGAGTACCATTCAAAGCTACGTTAGTGTGGAACATATCATTAATGTAGGCTACAGTGACAGCCAATGTCAAGGATAACTGAGGGATGTCCGCCCTTGTCCCCATCACATTAGTTCATACAGGTCAGGTAAAGTTAATGAAAAGAGCCATCATGGCCATGAACTATAACTGCTACTGTATCTTTGTCACACCTCATGTGACAAGTCTGTAGATGGACCACGTCTGAGACTTGAACATGGAGCTGTTTGCTTAAGGCAGGCTGTTAGTGGAAGTACAGACATTTTTAACAAAGGAGTCAGGATCTGCAATGTGCTACCTCCTTGAGCCTACTGACGACTACTAGCTGTTAAGGGGAGTCTGACTGCTGTCCAGGGCCCACAAGTAAAAGTTCCGCTGAGAAGGGAAGCATTGGGTTTGGAGTCTCGGTGCTGTGAGGCCTGCTCCTGGCTTTTTTGCCACCTCACAGCATGGCTTCAGGCAAATCACCTGACCGCTGGGCCTCAGTCTCTCTCTCTGAAAAAGTGTACTCTAGTACTTTTCAGCTCTAAGGTTCGACCCGTCAGGCTTATTTCCAGGAACCATGTAGCCTCCTCCGTCTTCCTCCCAGCAGGGCCTGCATTGGGCCCCGCGGTGCTTCAGGCACCTTCAGTCACCAGGAGGGGCACAGGCCTTCCGGGAACACAATTGTCCCACCACTTCTTTCTTCCCTCCTTTCCCTGCCTCTTCTTGTGTAGGCTTTGTCCTTTCTCCACTTTTTACGTGATCTATCACATTAATGTCTTCAGACTTTGTCAGGCGCTTTTTTGGCCAGGATGGGCCAGGGACTATCCATTTTTTAGTATAACCAGGTTCTAAAACTAATTTTCCAAGGGAAAAGATTTCATTCTCATACGGAGGAGATCAATTCCAAATATTTGGGAAGGGTTCTTTGGTGAACAATGGGAGGCTGGTATGTGAAGGCACCACGGGTGGTTATAAGTTTGCTTCTTCTGTCTAACATTCTCGCCTTGTGCTGCAGCGAACGCTAGTCGGCCTGGTAAGAGACCTGAGAGGGATAGCTTTTGCCTTCAATGCCAAGACCAGCTTCATGATGCTGTTTGAATGGATGTATCCTAACACGTACCACAGTGGACTCGCTGGTGTCTGAACGCGCGGCGGGGTCCGAGGGGAAAGAGGCCGGGGAGGAGTGGCGGTCTGCGCTGCTCACGGAGGTGGGGAGTGACTGAGCTGCTTCCCGGCGTCTCTGAGTCTCAGGCGGGAATGCCTGGCGAACTCCCACCGCGGAACTGTTGCACAGGAACTTTGCTACACTTAGGAAAGAGATACATTTCAATCTACTAAAAAAAAGACAGCTTTACTAGGAATTAGAAGGTCAGACCTTGCTTCATAAGTTGACCAAATCATTTCAAGTCTGAGTGCCTCTGTTTCTCCAGTAGTTATGTGACAGGAACGGCTGCTTCCCTAGCATACCACAAACGGTAAGAGAGTACAGTACAGTATGAAACACGCTGTGCTCTTCAGAAGAAAGGCAGCATGTAAGTTACAGTGTATTGTTAGGTGCCTATGATAAGTTAAAGGGCGCACAGTCATTCCAAGATAGCAGGACAGGAAATTAGAGAACTGTAATCAGACAGTTTATACTGGACCAGAGCTGAGAAATTATTTTAAACCCTGTGCCTTCTGGATTTGGAATCCTTCCTTAGCTTCTTGTTTACAGATACCCGTCCTACATGCCGATTCTCCAGCGGGCAATTGAGCTGTGGTACCACGATCCAGCCTGTACCACGCCTGTGCTCAAGCTGATGGCCGAGTTAGTTCATAACAGGTAAGGAGGAAGGGCACAGCTGCCCTTTGATCTGAGTCAGCCCGAAGGCGGTCGGCTCTGTCTAGAGTCTCGGGCAGATTGTGGAAGACGGTACGGTTCGCTGCTGAGGAGAGTCTCACATTGTACATTCTTACGGGAAGTGAGTTTGGCAACCAGGATTCGGATCTCCCTGCGCACACAGAAGGTGGACATTTGGTAATGATGCTGTGCCCCTCACCTTTTGTAGAAGCAAGTGAGAGTGACTGGGGACACATCACAATGCCCTTTCTTAAGAAAGATGCTTAATAGGCACATTACAGCTGGGTCAGTAAAGGTTTACTTTAACAGAAAGTAAGAACAATTTCCAAAACACCAAGTTGTTAAATTCGCCCAATGATTTAGGGATGGAGGAAAAGAGAAATTAGCACTTTGACTTAACTAGAACTTTAGATCTGCATTTCTGCCTCTCACGGCACTTCTGAGAGAATAGTTTTGGTGAGGAGTGGGCAGTACTCAAAAGAAGTCGTTGCCTCCCTTGAGGCTTGTAGTCAGGAGTTGCTCATTTATAAAATAGAGAGTTGCGAGCATCTGCTCTTTGCCAGGCAGTTTCCTAAGCTATTGTGCAGGACAAAACCTCTGCCCTCTTAGACGTTACATTGTGGGAGGGCAGCGGACAGAAAACAGGCACGAACAATCATTTCACACAGTGGGAAGGGCTAGGAAAAAATAATGCACTAAAACAAAGGGATGGAAGGGGAGCGGGGTCAGAGAAGGTGATACTTAAGCCAGGGTCTGAGTGACAAGAAAGAATCTGGTTGCCCTGCAGAGAGAGGGCAGAGATCATCCTAAACAGTGAAAACAGCTGCCGAAGTCCTGCTATGGGATGAGCTTGCTGGCACTAGAGAGAACAGTGCCGCTGGAGGGAGCGTGGTGCGTGGGGGCCTGGCGGGCAAAGGCCCCACACAGCAGCTTGGCACGGCAGTAGTGAGGAGTGGGCCCGTGCTCTCAGTGTGGTGGGAAGCCGCTGCAGTGTGGGAATTAAAGTGATCTCACTTACGTTATTTAAAGGTGCCATTCTAGCTGGCACACAAAGAATGGGACTGTAGGGGGCAGGCGTGGAAGTGGAAGGATTCAGGGCATACTGTCGAGCTAGATCTGCAATAGTAGAAGAGTCGGCGTGGGGAGGGAAGCTCATTACATGGTAGAGCAAAGCAAACCAGAGTTGCTCTGGTCTGGGGCACAGTCAAGGAGCTCAAAACTCAGGCCAGTTTAAAATGTCTGCCTCCCGTGCCTGACTTGTGGTGCAGCGTTCCCAGTCCCTTTGCATCTCCTTGCTGTAGAAAGTGGTAAGGAGGCGTGTCCCCGCCCTTAGCTGCTTCTGAAGCTAAGGTAAATGCAGATTAACGTCTAAAACCTGAATTAGTACTACCAAGAAGTGACAGTAGTAGAAGCTCTACTTTTCATCAAACAAAACTGAGAGTTTTAAAACAGTAATTTTATCTGCTGCCTCATTTTTTCTGTTTTAATGTTTTCAGTTTGAGCAGTAGAACTTATATCTGGCATGTTGGCCTTCAGGATATAAGCTACATCATTGGTCAGGTATCTTTGATTGGCTCGGTCATTTCATGTTGGGGTAGGTAATGAATCACTCAGCTGAGAGCCCGGCGTGTCCCCGTCTCTGGCAGCATTCCTCTGACTCCTCCTGTGTTCTCTGCTCAGATCTCAGCGGCTCCAGTTCGATGTCTCTTCCCCCAATGGCATCTTACTCTTCAGAGAAACTAGCAAGATGATAACCATGTATGGTAAGTGCTTCAGAGGAGCACAGCCCTGGAAGTGAATTGCACCTGCATCACCACTGTCTGTGCAGCGGAGGTCTGGGGCTGGCTCAGGTGGCAGTCAGGACAGCACCGCGAGGCATGCTGGGTTGCTCATACGTTGGTATTACAGTGTCAGCTGGCACCAAGAGCCTTTGGAGTTGGAGGGTTGAGTCAGTGTGTAAACTATCTATTGTAATGTGGTTAAATAAATATATTTATCACGTGTCTACTCAGGCAATCGCATCCTGACACTAGGAGAGGTCCCAAAGGATCAGGTTTATGCACTGAAGCTTAAGGGCATCTCCATCTGCTTCTCCATGCTGAAGGCTGCTCTCAGTGGGAGTTATGTCAACTTTGGAGTCTTCCGTCTCTATGGAGACGATGCCCTGGACAATGCTCTCCAGACCTTCATCAAGCTGCTCCTCTCCATTCCCCACAGTGACCTCCTGGTAAGACTTAAACTACATTGACAGACCTTGAGCCCTCCTGCTTTCTTAGCCTGAGAGCATGATCGAACAGTTCTCTGGAGAGCTCTGAGCTAGCTCCAACTAGGTCTTTTGTTTTCCCATACGAAGGGAACTGAGCTCTTCTGTTTCAGATCTTGCTCCCTGCGCGCTGAGGTTCACAGCACCTAAGCTGATACTCGTTTTCCTGTTCTCTCACAGGACTACCCCAAACTCAGCCAGTCTTACTATTCACTACTGGAAGTCCTGACTCAGGACCACATGAACTTCATTGCAAGCCTGGAACCTCATGTCATCATGTATATTCTCTCTTCTATATCTGAAGGACTCACTGCACTTGGTAAGCGCCTGGGTGGGCAGGTTTGTTTTTACCACTTAACCAAAAAAGAGAATCTTGCCCTAGCATCCAAAGGATTACTGCTTTAGGGAGTTGGCCCTACCCACAGAGCATGCCATGGTTACATTCTCATCCAGCAGATACTTCCTGATCACCTTCTAAGGACCAGGCATGTGGTAGGAACTGAGGATACAGTGATTAATAACACACAGTCCCTGTCCTTCAGGAGGTTTTTATCTGTGGATGAAACAGACACCTGCCTCTTCGCTTACCCAGGACAGCAGGGGGTGTGTGAAGTGCTGTGGGAGTTCTCAGGAAGCACCCCTGAACTCCTGGAGTTCAGGAGGGGGTCAGGGAAGGCAGAGAGAAGAGCTGGTGTCAAACACACACGAAAGGCTGCAGAGGTCTTACCAGGTTGGGAGAAGTGGGGCTTCCTAGCAGCAAGAACCCCAAGTACTAGCACCCAGAGGTGAGAAAGATCCAAAAATCCAGAGGGCTGCACACCGTGCAGAAGAGAGTGAAAAGGAATGAAGCTGGAGCAAGAGAGAGGCAGGGGCGAACTTGGAGATCACAAGGGGTCTCTTCAGCCGTGTCAGGGTGTTTGGAGTCTGTCCTGAGGTAGTAGAAGCTATGGGAGAGCTTTACACAGCTAGTCCGGACGTTTTCCATTTTGCTTCAGCTGGTTCCTGCCAACCATTTTGTCCTCAGGATGCCTTCCAGCCATCTTAGTGTGTGTTCAGAGAATAAAATACATTTTTATGTTGGGCTGAGCACAACATAAATAGGAAGATTAAGTCAACTGCAAAGTAGTCCTGATACACTGCAAGTGCAAAGAATGACTTTTGGGTTGTCTAGGGAGTCCTCCACACCTCTGTGTGCGCCTTTGCTGCGTATCTACCTCCAGCTGGTGCACAGCCATGTCTAGGGCAGCTTGGGAAGGCTGCTCCGTAGCTTCTTAAAAACAGAGGGACCTCTGCACAAACGGGAGCAGAACAGTTTCCTCTTTCATGGGTTCGTCCCTTAGTCCTCTGGCTGAGCCTCGCCCAGTCAGAGCTCTGTCCACAGGCTGCATGGCAGTGTCATCTTTGTGAGCGGCATGGATGAGTCTGCAGTCCCCAGTGGCACACTGCCCCCAGGACACCTCAGGGACAAACGTACGCCAGCAGCCTGCCCTAGCCGGCGTCGGTGCTGATCGGCCGCACTCAGCTGGGCTCGTTGGCATCCCCCGGGTAGCTCAGAGGGTAGCTCACAGCTCACACTTCCTGGATTCTGTTCACAGCCCTTCAGTTACTAGCAGTGGGATCTTAAGGCAAGTCACATGACCTCTCCAATCTTTGGTTCACTCGTTTGTGAAATGAAAAGCCTATCTCCTGGAGTCCTCAGGAGGATAAATTAGAGATCATGTCTGTAAAGTCCTCGGCACAGTATGTGGTACAGTAGGAGTGCTTGCTACACGTGAACTGTTCGTTGTTTTCTGTGAAGCAGACGATCTACTACATTGTTACCACACACTGTCAGACTTAGACTTTGACCTGTATTAAGGGCGAGAGGTTAACAGAAAGCATCCCGAGCAGTGGCCTTGGCTGAACCGGTCGCAGTACAGTCTGACTGGGCACCTCGGGGACCTCGGCCAAGGGCAGTCATGTGTGCCCAAGTCCCAGCAGCAGCTCAGTGTCCCTGCTCCCTCCCACCGCCGCCCTCCTTCTTCCAGACACCATGGTGTGCACAGGCTGCTGCTCCTGCCTGGACCACATCGTGACATACCTCTTCAAGCAGCTGTCACGTAGCACCAAGAAGAGGACAACGCCCCTGAACCAGGAGAGTGACCGCTTCCTGCATATCATGCAGCAGCATCCGGAAATGATCCAGCAGGTGAGGAGCGTGGGTTAGCAGGCGGTGGTGGTGTCTTGCAGAAGAACCTCTCTCTTCTTTCCTTTTCCTCTGGAAGAATCTCTCTTCAGGAGAGGGGAGGCCAAGCAGGATAATGAGTCTGACTCATATCTCACCAGACTAATGCTGCTCAGGAGAAGTTTATCCTTAAAATGGCAGTGGGTTTTGAGTGTGTTGAGTAATCACTGGACGCAGAAACTCTGAGTGTCATGACAACCCCTGGGCTTGGGGCCTGTCCCATGAACACTGTCCTCCTTCTGTGACAATGACTTCGCTCACCTGTGGCTGTAAATGGAGCATGACCTAGCAGTATCCAGCCATAAAGCTTGTTACTCCCATAACTCGTCTTTGTCTACATTACTCGCTAAGGAAACGGTGAAGTAATTCACGTTCCCATCACAGCCCCAAAATGGTATAAAGCTGTCTCCTCTAAGATGAGTGTAAGGAGCTGTAGTGCAAAGTGAGTTTACACTGTAATCATTTGCTCAACCAATCCCATTTCCCAAAAATCAGGGTGAACTAGGAAGGTCCATCTTAAAATGAATTATCAAACCAATTTAAAGAATAGGAAGGGAAATGTCTTAGAAGAAAAACTTACCTTGTGATAGAAAATTATAGTGAAGCTGCACAAAATATTTCTCTGGTTTACTCTAGACAGAAAAGGCTTCCGCCGTGCCCAGCTGGTGTAGCTCAGTGGATTGAGCGCGGGCTGGGAACCAGAGGGTCCCGGTTCGATTCCCAGTTGGGGCACATGCCTGGGTTGCGGGCCAGGTCCCCGTGGGGGCCATGTGAGAGGCAACCATACATTGTTCTTTCTCCCTCCCTTCTCCTCTCTCTGAAAATAAATAAAATCTTAAAAAAAAAAAGAAAAGGCTTCCGCCCTGATAAACTCCTCTGTTTGGGATCTGTAATTCTGTCTTGGGTAGCCACCACTAGATCACTGCCTCAGATTCTCCATTTCCAGATGCTGTCAACGGTGCTGAACATCATCATCTTTGAAGACTGCAGGAACCAGTGGTCTATGTCCCGACCCCTGCTTGGCTTGATACTACTTAATGAAAAGGTAAGCGAGCCAGAAGCAGAAGTGGGTGTGCATTTTCCAGGAGGACACTGAGAGAAACACACAGACATCCCACGATGAGAGGGAAAATGGCCCATTTTTCTAGGCACATCCTGCTCATGCTTTGAACAGCATGTAGTCGCTTACCCGTTAGAAGTCAGCACATGGGGCAGGTCAGACGAAGGTAAAGACGAGGAAGTGTTACAGGGAGAGAATGTACCTGGAGATCAAAACACCTGCGGTTTGAGTTCTAGTTCCGATACTTAGAGTGTTTACAAAGTTTGAGTTCTTGATGGTTGTGAGATACAGATATTGTACATGATTCTGCTTGCTTGAACTTTAAAAATAAAGGTGCCCGGTTTCAGTAGCTAGTGCGTTCTCGTGGGAGAAGGGCGCTCCCTCCACCCTGCAGACAGCGCAGGGCTGACCCGCCTTTCCCCGCCTTCTCTCCTCGCCCTGTGCCGCTCCTGGACCCGCAGTATTTTTCCGACCTAAGGAACAGCATCGTGAACAGCCAGCCCCCAGAGAAGCAGCAGGCTATGCATCTGTGTTTCGAAAACCTGATGGAAGGCATAGAGCGCAATCTCCTAACGAAAAACAGAGACAGGTGGGTATAGAGGGCCCTGCCGGGAAACCTGGGAAATTGTCGTCCAGGTCATTGGCACAGGGGGGACCCTCGTCTTTCAGAGGCCGTGTGAACACTGCTGCTCACTGGGGAACAGGCCGCATCAGTGGCTGTACTTTTCTAGTAGCCACATTTGAAAAGGTGAAAAGAAGCAGGCAATGTTTTTATGTAACCCACTGTACCAAAAACATTGTCAGTGTGTAATCACTTTAAAAATTGAGAATTTTGACATTCTTTTTATTAACTTCAAGATGTAGTGTATTTTATACTTATCATGGTATCTGAATTCAGATGTTCTGTTTTCATCAGAAATATTTGATTTATATTTAGATTTCATAAAATTTACATACATAACGTAGAAGTTCTCCAATAACTGAATTGAATAACAGATTTTTCTCAATTTTTAAATTTTACTTGAGTTTAAGATATGGCATTTTAATTTAAAATTAATTAAGGTGTGATTGGAGGACTGAATTTCAGTTTCATTTCCTTTGAATCACTTCCTCGATTCCATGGGGCATAACCCATGTGCTCAGCAGCCACACGAGGCTAGTGACTGCCATGTCGGACCACACAATCCTTTAGCAGGTGGCTCTCAGCATTAAGAAATGAGATAGCTTCATCCTCTTCCTTTCTGAAGGCTACTTTCTGCCTCTCTCAGTGAGGTTCCTTCTGTGCTGCCGTGAACCCAAGGTGGCCCTTAGCCTCAGATATGACCAGCCATGAAGTTGCAAGTGAAAGGGGGCACGAAACTAGCCCAACTTTCCCTTAGTTTTAAGACTGATAATTTACTGACCTTAGAAACAGAACCCATTCATTCATACGTTCTGCCTCTCAGCTGCTACATGTCTGCTAGAAACATTTCAGGCAAAACCTTTCTCTTTCGTTCTGTTCCCCCAACCTACATGCTCCTCTCTTAGGTTCACCCAGAACCTGTCAGCATTCCGTCGGGAAGTCAACGACTCGATGAAGAATTCCACTTACGGCGTGAATAGCAATGATATGATGAGCTGACACCTCCTTGGACTCTACCTGTACAGAGCAGCGTCCTTTTGGTCCGGCCCAGAGGGGCGAACAGTTACAAGGGAGAGGGCCTGGCTGACCCTGGCTCCCTCCTCCAGGGGTGTGGGGGAAGTGGCAAAGGTCACCTAGCTGTTTTCCCCAGGGAATGGGGGTGTGAGTGCACTCACTAGGGGGCAGGGCGCTGCTGGTTCTTGGGGGCGGGGTGGGGAGGGTGGTGGGAGGAGATAGAGGCAAACAGGAGACTCCAGCCCCCTCTCTCGGGGCCACCCAAAGGCGGAGAACCCCCAGTGTCCTGCCACAACCTGCCTTGTAAAAACATGTACATTTTTTCATAACATTTTGAACAAGGTTTATATTGACTCAAGTTTAAAAAAAAAAAGTGTGACTGAAAAATTTTTACAGAGTCTAGTGCACCAATGCTGATCTGATGTGAGGGGTTATGTATGCGAGTGGGAAAAATGTGTATTCTGGTGGCCTGAAGCTTTACTGGACAAGGACGTGTGAACGTGCAGAGATATATTTAGTGACACAGTGTAGAGAGGCAAAGAAAAAAAGTAAAAATTCCAAATGTATATTTTTTCTTATTGCCTTTTCCTTGCCCCCCAAATTATCACTTCCTGTTCCTGTATTACCCTTGTTATTAGGAACTCTAAGCCATGCGGAGCACCGTCCCTCCCCCTTCAACCACAGATGCTGCTCGGGTCCCTCGGCCTCGTGCAGTGGCACAACTCCAGCTAAAAGTGTTTGGTGTTCTTAGCTTCATCCTTCCACTTTGCTTACCCTCATCCTCAGACAGATGCCTCTTGCTTTTAAAAGCGGGTGTAAGTCTGTGATTTAGGTTCTTGGTCTCTGCAAAGGTAGAGACCAGAGAGAAGGGGTTGAGCCGGTTGCTGTCCTGTGGAGCGACTTGGATGAGCCCACCAGAGGCCCAGCTGCGTGTGGCCCATAACTTCTCGTCTTCCCCAGCCCTTGAGGCATGTGTGTGGATGTACGCGTGTGGATATTTATGTATGTACCCTGCACTCGTGAGTGTGTGGGCTGGAGGAGACCGCTGCAGCGGAGGGTTCTTAATAACAAGGTCTGCCTGGCATGAAGTATTTAACATTCTCCCACCCCCTTAAAAATATACGTTTTTATAAAATGAAAACCATAATAAATGTTTTGAATATTTAAAAAAGTTAACCTACAGAGGAAAATTAATGGAGAAAGCTATTTGCCTTGTACTTTTCCCACAATTGTTGCTGCTAGTTGTGCGCGCCTCTAGTTCAGCTCTTGCCCATGGGACACTCACAATTAGGTTTTATTTGTATTTCTCTCTTCTACCCCACAAACCAACCTACTAATTTTTTTCTTCCTTCTCCTCTGGCGACTGTGTGGTGAATCCTTTCTCGCGTGATCAGGTTGCGGATAGACTTGTAAGGGTGTTTGCTGCCTACAGTGTAAGCATTGTGACCGCCAATAAACTTCAATGGTTTCTACTGACCCGTTTCAGCAGCCAAGTCTAGTGTGTCTGCAGGGACGCGTCTGAGCACGTGAAGACGTCTGAAACATGCATTCTTAAAAGCCAGTGGGTGACGGGCCCCTCGACCTTGTAAAATTACCTTCTCATTGGACTGGGTCTGACTCAATTTCTTGTAACAGTATGATTGGTTTCGTTGATACACACACACACACAATGCAGTTCAATCTGCAGTTAAAGACTGTACATTTTCTGTAATATTTTGAACAAGTATTAATATTGCCTGAAGTTTAAAAACAAGTTTAACTAGAATGTTACAGTCTGGTGTACCAATGCTGATGTGAGAGGTTGTGTGTGAGTGAGGAGAATGTGTATATTCACACATGTATGCAGTTCTGACATCTGCTCCTCTGATGCGGATTAGACCCTGACGTGTTCGAGGATGGTGCTGCTCCTGAAGGACGAGGCAGGCCCACGGCCAGAATTAGCAAGTGCAGCGCAGTGTGGTTAACAGGGACTGCATCTCATCCCAGACTAGTACCGAGGCATAAGGGAGCATAAATGCCGGAACATTTGGGTACAGATAGGAATCCTACCTTGACACAAATTTATAGCCGATGAGTCACAGACTCTAGAGTGTCACTCTTGTCCCCCTTCCTAGGCGGACCTTTACCTGTTCTCTGTTTTCTGGGTAACTTCTTGGTGCTAAATTATTTTGAAGGCAAAAGAATCGTATCCTAAGGTCTAGAAGGCAAACAATTTATTCTTCATAGCCCAGTATGTCTCTAAGCCTAATATAATAGAAATGTAAGATATCAGGCTTCATTAATATGTCAAACACTCCAATCATTGCCTCGGTGACCTGGAATTCTATTTCTGCAGTAAAACAAAAGGTCACTTTCACAGGTACCTGAAGAAGGCCCTCCCTCCCCCAACTATCCTGAAGTGCTGATTGGTCTGTACAACCACAGACCCCCTCCCACAAAAACTATTCCAGAAGCAAGAAACTCCTCCGAGGTGGTGGTCTCCGTGGGGCCTTGGTGCAGTCCCGTCATGACCAAGGGCCACAGTTAAACTCCCCCACAACCGCAGTTTCTTAAAAACAGTGCAGCTGTTCTTGATTGACAATTGCAAAAGGGGGCACCCAAAACACCTTTTTTCCTCAGTTTCACATGCTGACCAAGTTTTGGGTGCCCCCTCTTGTAATTGTCAACTTCTAAGTGTGAAAGCAAGTTACCTTTAAACTTTAGTTTCCCCAGGAAAATCATGTGGAGATTTTATTCAGTTAAACATGAGTGAACTGGTTTCTAGGCTATCCTGGGTACTAAGGTCATCGATTCAAGTGCTTTACACAGTTTAGTGACACCAGTTGTCCCTTACATTGACAAAACAGCTGAAGCCTTTACTGTAGATTATCAACTTGTAGTGTTATGTATGTGCATATTTATTTATTGGCTGTGCCCAAATAAGGGTCATCTATTCCCACTGAAGTATAAATCCGACAAAGGATTTGGCCCAGAGCAGATTTTAGGCTTTTAGATTTTAAAGAGTAAGGACTTCCAATTGTCAACTTTCCAATGAAAAGTGACAACCTACTAAAAATAATTTTAATTTGGGGAAGCCTGCAAAATCTCTGATAACAAAGCCTTGAAAAATGTAAATAGTTATACCTATGTAAGAGTCCTAGTTCTTTAAAAGGATAAAAATATACTTGCCAACCATAATTGATACAAATGCCAATTAGGTGCTAAGTAACTAATGTCTAAGAGGATTCCTGCCTCTGTAGCTTGAACTTGGGTCCATTACACCCATTCAGGGTTTCTTAGCTACCCTGGAATTCACAGGTCGGCCACGTGGGTGTTTCAGGATAGTGAGTCACCTAAACAAAGGAGCTGTTCTGGAACAGCAGGTGATCAGAAGGAAGGGCAGACTCGAGCTCCGAATATTCTCCCCCTTCCCCAGAAGAGCCCTTCAGGTTTGCAGGACAGGCTGGTTGCTGCTGTCTATTCATCAGATATTTAGCAGCCGCTGTAGGTCAAATACCTTTAAATTCTGCTTGATAACCATGAAGACAAACTCAGACAAGCCTACAGCATCGCCTATATGGCCCAGATCATCCCATCCAGTATTTAAAAGGGAATACAGTGGCGAGAGGGCTCTCCCGGTCCCTGTTGGCCGGTGAGCAACAAATTAAGCCAGTCCAAGCATGCCTGGATTCAAGCTCGGTTGGGCAACCAAACTCAGGATAAGAATTGATTAATTCAACAGATTCGGCCTTAGGTACAGCTCAGGGGGCCAGTGTACAGTCATGGTTTTAAAGGGTGGGCGGATGTGAGAAAGCAGTGATCTCTTCAGTCGAGAAACCCACGCCCTCTCCCCTCAGCTCTTCCAAGACAGACGATGCTGTGCGATGAAGGTGAGGCACCCACTCTATTCCAGAATTCAGCAGGCCATTATCATTTCTGTTTATCAGAAAACCAATTCCCTGGTCTTAAACAGCAGTCTGGGTCTTCATCACAAAGCAAAGCATGTTACAAACTACCAAGCAAGCTACAAACGCTGCGGCGGAATCTCTCGGTTCAACCAGACAGAGGCACGGCCATCTCGGCCTCCACCTCTCACCTCCTGCCTTTCCCCGTCTGCAGAACCGTCGTTCCTTGGCCTGGACGTTCACGCCCTGTGCCCACCTACCTGTTCCAAGACCCAGAGTAGAGAGAGCTCTAGGCCCACTCTCTCTTGAGGTCTCCCTCTACTGGCTTGTCCCTCAGTCTAACGACCTGCTCTATTTGAGGTAGTCCCAATCCCTCTCCTTTCCCGTCTCTGCAACCAAAATGTGCTCGTCGAAAAGGCTCACGATGAATGAAAGGGTGTGCGTCTGGGACCTTGGTAATGTCTGCAGGAGATGGTACCTGGAAGGAGGAAAGTGGTTGGACCTAATTTTGGTGGAGCCCCAGATGCCCGGCTTGGGCAGGTTAAACTCACTTCGTGGCCATATCCCTCTACCAAAAGGGAAAGAGCAGAAGCCACCGACCGCGGACCCCCAACCCTGCGAATGATTGAGAGAAAGGGTTCACCCCAGCCCCCGTACTACTTCCAGACACACCACCGCGCCCCGGAAATAGTTCCGCGAGTTCCTGCTGTCGCACCGGAGCTGCGCAAACAGACCTAGTATCCAAACTGTCCACCTTGCGCATCGCTTGCCCCGCCTCCGCCGCCCTGCGCAAGCGCAGTTCTGCGTCCTCCCGCCTAGTCTCCTGGTGTTGCGTCAGGTGAGAGGGTTTAGAAACTCAGTAGTTGAGGGAGCATTCCTGGGCAAGGCCAGATCTGCGGCCGTGGGACCCCCACGGAACCGTGTGCCCAGTAGGGGTTCGAGTTCCCGCGGCCTCCCACCTAGGGCCCGCGGCGGCGATCACGGAGGCGTTATTCCCGTACGTGTCCCAGGCTGGAAGAGGGCAGTGGCTGGGCGGACTGGCCGAGAGGACACGCACCGCGGCACCCTGTGCTCTGGGAGCGCGAGAAGGGACCGAGCTGAGGCCTATAGAAAGAGGCGGCGGAAGGCAGGGAAGGTCACAGGCAGTGCGAAAACAGCCCCGAAACGCCGGTACACTTCCAGGAGGCGCCGTAGGGCATCGCCGGCGACCGAGTGCAGACCTCCGCTTGTCTGATAGAGGGGTGGGGCACGGGAGTTTGGAGTTTGATCCTAAAAGCCATCAGTTTCCACCAAGGGCCACTTGGCAAAGCAGTCTAGTCACCAATCTTTGACCCACTAGCTAATGGTCAGTAAGGATTTGAACCAAGACAAGGGCTATGGGGAGTTAAGAACTATGGTAGAAGGCAGGGGAATCAACAGGACTCTGCCCAATTGGATGTGGAGAATAAAGGGGTGG
Organism: Micronycteris hirsuta; assembly: GCA_004026765.1. Taxonomy (NCBI): domain Eukaryota; kingdom Metazoa; phylum Chordata; class Mammalia; order Chiroptera; family Phyllostomidae; genus Micronycteris; species Micronycteris hirsuta. The sequence goes on from PVJI01001287.1 coordinate 139,628, forward strand.
GGGTCCTACTATGATTTCCAGGTTCCAGAACAGAGCAGGCAACTGAGTCAAGGCTGAGGAAGCAGGGGACAGAGTGGAGACGAGGGCAGAGTGCTCTGCGCCCAGGAGACATCCCTGCTTTTACAGTCAGACCACCTGAAATTGCACGAAAATCAGAAAATAGAAAAGGAGGGAACACTTGAATCATTTTATGAACCAAGAATTTCCCTGATGGACAAAAGACATTAAAAGAAAAGAAAAAAAAAACCTTTAGATTAATGCCCCTCGTGAACATAAATGTGAAAATCCTTAACAAATTACGGGCAAATCAAATTTAGGAATATATAAAAAGGATATCATGACAGCCCTGGCTGGTGTAGCTCAGTGGATTGAGCGCGGGCTGGGAACCAAGGCGTCTCAGGTTCGATTCCCAGTCAGGGCACAAGCCTGGGTTGCGGGCCAGGTCCCCAGTGAGGGCCATGTGAGGAGCAACCATACATTGCTGTTTCCCTCTCTGTCTCCCTTCCTTCCCCTCTCTCTAAAAATAAATAAATAAAATCTTTAAAAAGAAAAAAAAAGGATATCATGACAGAGTGATATTGATCCTAGGAATTCAAGGTTGGTTTAACATTTTTTAAAAATCAGTAAAGGCAATTTACCATATAAACAAAAGAGAAAGCACATGGCAAAATTCAATACCCATTAATGATAAAAATTCTCAGCAAACTAGGAATAGAAACATTCTTAACCTTTTGAAAAAACTACGAACTGCATACTTAAAGGTAAAAAAATCAAATGTTTCCCCTTAAATCAAGAACAAGGAAAGGATTCCCAGTCTTACCACTTGTTTTCAACATTGTACCTGAGGTCCTCACCAGAACAAATAGGCACAAAAATGAAATAAAAGCCATACAGATCAAGAAGAAGAGAAATCATCTTTATTCTGAGATACCATGATTTAGGGTACAAAAAAGCTACTGTAACTAATAAGAGAATTCAGCAAAGTCACAATTCAAGGTCAATATACAAAACAAACTGTAGTTCTACATACTAAAACTACTGAGATGAAATTTTAAAATATACATTATTTGCTATACATCCAAAAATATGAAAACAGGAATATATTCAACAAGGCTCATGCCAGATCTGTACACTAAAATTTATAAAACATTGCTGAGGAAAATGTTTAAAAATCTAAATAAATGGAGAGATTGTAACATGTTCATGGCTTGGAATGACTCAAAATTGTGATGTCAATTCTCCCCAAATTGAATTATGTGTTCAACAAAATCCCAATAAAAATCCCAAAAGGCTTTTTTGTAGAAATTGGCAATCTGATTCTAAAGTTTATATAAAAATGAAAAGAATATGGAATAGCCAAAACATTTTTTTAAAAGAAGAACAGAGCCCTGGCTGGTGTAGCTGAGTGGATTGAGCTCGGGCTGGGAACCAGAGGGTCCCGGTTCGAGTCCCAGTCAGGGCACATGCCTGGGTTGTGGGCCAGGTCCCCTGTGAGGGCCATGTGGGAGGCAACCGTACATTGCTGTTTCTCTCCTTCTCTGTCTCCCTCCCTTCTCCTCTCTAAAAATAAATAAATAAAATCTTTAAGAAAAAAAGAACAGAGTTAGAGAACTCAACTACCTGATTTCAAAATTTACTATAATGCAACTGTAATCAACACAGTGTGGTAATGACATGAGGGTAGACGGATTAAGGCAACAGTATAAAGTCCAGGGACACACTGACCTACATGGTTAATTGATTTTTGACAAAAGTTCCAAGGTAATTCAGTAAAAAAAAAAAAAAAAGAGGATAGTCTTTTTCCAAAAGTGGTGTTAGAAAAACTGGTTGTCCACTTAAGGGGAAAAAAAATTAATCTTGACCCTTACCTAACACCGTCACAATAATTAACTTCAAGTGGATTACTGATGGAAAAGTAAAAGCTAAAACTATAAGATTTCTAGAAGAAAATTAGGAGAAAACTTTCACAACCTTAGATTAGGCAAAGATTTCCTAAAACCTCAAAAGTATAAGTTAGAAAAGCAATATTGGACTTCACTGAATTTTTTAATTTCTGCTCTTTAAAAGATACCATTTTTAAAAATGAAAAAAGCTATAGAAAGGAGTGAAAATCTATTTTATATAATTATATAATATATAATTATATATATACTTATATTACATACATATTTGACACAAAACAGGTATCCAAGATATGTAAAGAACCCCTACAACTCAATAAGAACAACCCAATTTATAAGTGGACAATATATTTGAACAGGCATTTTGCAAAAGAAGATACACAGATGACTAATAAGCACTTGAAAAGATACTCACCATCACTCATCATCAGATAAAAACCAGAAGATCGGCCCGGCTGGTGTAGCTCAGTGGATTGAGCGCGGGCTGGGAACCAGAGGGTCCCGGTTTGATTTTCCGTCAGGGCACGTGCCTGGGTTGTGGGCCTGGTCCCCAGTGAGTGCCATGTGAGAGGCAACCACACATTGCTGTTTCTCTCTGTCTCCCTCCCATCCCCTCTCTCTAAAATAAATAAATAAAATCTTTAAAAAAAAACACAATGAGCTATCACCTCACACCAATCAGAATGACTATCATTAATACATCAACAAACAACAAGTGCTGGCGAAGATGTAGAGAAAAGGGAATCCTAGTGCTATGTTGGTGGGAATGCAGACTGGTGCAGCCACTGTGGAAAGCAGTGTCGAGTTACTGCAAAAAATTAAAAAATGGAACTGGCTTTGACCCAGTGATTCCACTGCTGGGATTACAGTATACCCTAAGGATCCCAAAACACCAATTCAAAACAACGTATGCACCCCTATGTTCATAGTAGCACTATTTACAATAGTCAAGTGCTGGAAACAGCCGAAGTGCCCATCAGTAGGTGAGTCGATAAAACAACCGTGGTGCATTTACAAGATGGAATACTACACAGCGGAAAGAAAAAAGGAACTCCTACTTTTTGTAACGGCATGGGTAGAACTGGAGAATATTATGCTAAGTGAAATAAACCAGTTGATGAAAGATAAATACCATATAATCTTACTTATAAGAGGAATTTAATGAACAAAATAAACTAACAAGCAAAATAGAACCAGAGGCCTGGAAACATGGAACAGACTGGCAGCAGCCAGAGGAAATAGGGGAGGGGAATAATGGTGGAAAGAAGGAGAAGGGACTAGTCAAAGACAATGTATGAATGACCCATGGGCATGGGCATGGGTGTGGGGATTGACTGTGGGAGTGGGGGATGGGCTGGGCACAGGACAAAGGAAGAAAAATTGGGACAACTAAAATAGAATAACAAACAAATAAATAAAAGGGAAGGAAGAAAGAAAAAAAGAGAATAGCTAAAATTAGGAAGACCTTGCTGGTGTGGCTCAGTGGATTGAGTGTTGGACTATGAACCAAAAACTTGCCAGTTCGATTCCCAGTCAGGGCACATGTCTGGGTTGCGGGCCAGGTCCCCAGTAGGGGGTGCTCAAGAGGTAGCCACACATTGATGTTTCTCTCTCTCCCTCCCTTCCCCTCTCTCTAAAAATAAATAAAATCTTTAAAAATAAATAAATGAAACTAGGAAGACTGACAATCCCAATTGTTGAAGATGTAAAGTAACTGGAATTCTCATACACTCTGGTAGAACTGCAGAATGTACAGGAAAGCAGTTTCATAGTTTCACATAAAGTTTAGTGCATGCTTATCAAATTATCCAGCAATTCCACTCCTAGGAGTTTATGCAAGAAAAACTAAAACATAGCCCATGTCAAGACTTGCTTTCAAATGTTCATAACATTTTTATCTAGAACAGTCTAAATCTGGATTACTCAAATGTCTATCAACAGGTGCATCAATCTGGCATGTATTACAAGGAGTTGGTTTATGCAATGAGTCGATCAGGGCTAGTTAGCCAAGTCTGAAATCTATGAGGCAGGTCATCAGCTCTCTTGCAGGAGATGAAGGTGCAGTCCACAGAGCTTGAGGGAAATCTCAGTTCTACTCTTACGGCCCTTGAACTGATTGAATCGGGCCCAATATTCGCATAAAGGCAAGTGATTGTAGGTGTTAAACCCGTCTACGAAATACATTTACAGACACACCTACATTAGTGTTTGGTTGAGTAACTGGGTATGATAGCCTAGCCAAGTTGACAGCTGTCCAGCAGGGGCCTGGATGTACAAATTGTGGGATACTACTCAACAATAAATGGGGGGGGGGACAACCTGATACAAGCAACAATAGGGATAAACAGAAGTCAAACACATTTTATTCAGCAACAGAGGGCAGACAAAAAGACCCTACGGCTCCACTTGTAGTGTGAAATTCTGGAATAGTCTGTGCTGATCTGTATGTCAGGAAACTGGCATTTGCCTCAGGCCAGTGAGGCACTAATAAGGGGAGGAGACCGGCTGCAAAAGAAACAGGAAAACTCGGGGGCGTGATGGAAACGACTGTAGCGATGGCTACACAGGTGTGCACTTTTGTCAAAATTCATCCAATTATACACTTCAAGTGAGTTCACTTTCGCGTATAAATTACTTTGCAATAAAGTTGGCATGTGAAAAAAGGCTGATTCCTGCTTAGCACAAGATCCACTCAAGGTTTTAGAGGGATCTGTCCAGTTCCACGCTCCCGCACCACTCGTGGGGAAGACTCTCCTTTCCCCGTTGAGCACCTTCTCGCCTTTGTTGAGAATCAGTGAAACTCGATGTAGGTGAGAAGCTTCCGGGGCGCGAGTGAAGGAGGAGGGTGCGGGGACTGAGGTCCCTGGCTGTCTGAGGCCCTGGTCAAGTCACTTCACTGTCAACTCCGCGCGCGCTGGTGCGGCCGCCTCCCCGGTCACCTTCCTCATGCCCGGCCCTTCCTGGCCGTGGGACAAAGCATCCTTCTGGAAACAGGGCTCTGCTCTCAGGGGAGCACAGTCTTGGGGCGCACACTCGGAGGGAGGGAAAGGACAGGAAGGAAGGCGATGAGCACAAAGAAGTGCGAATGTTGCGGCTTCCTCCTGGAGGCAAGCCGCCGGTTAGGTCCCAGTGTGGTCCCGGCCCGCACCACTCGCCTCACCCGGGAACGGTTGGAAGTGCAAACGCGTTTGGCCGCAGCCGGGGCTGCTCAATGGGAAACTGGCGGAGGCCAGTAGCACGTGCGTTTCAACAGGCGCTCCAGGTGCTTCCGAGACCCACAGGAGGACGGGATGGCAGACGGCGGGAGAGAAGGGCCTCTCCTTAAGGGCTGATGAGACACCATCCGTGCCCTTCGTAGGCCTCTTAACAGCTGCGAAGGGCGGCCCGGGGGGACGGGATGAGGCTTGCGTGAGAGCCCAGGGCCGGACCCTCACCCGCCGAGCAGCCACGGTAAGGACAGTCGGGCCCAGGGGGAGTGGGACTCGGAGGGCACGGCGCGCGCCTCTCCGGGTGCGGGGCGGGCGGCCGCGCCTAGTCCCTCCCCGAGGCCTCTGCCCTGGGCGGCCTCGCCTCACCGGGCCCCTCCGCAGCGCACCCCCGCTTCCCCCCTCGCCATGCACCGCAGCCGCGCCACCAGCACCGCCGACCGGGCAGCGACAGCCACGCTTTGGGGTGAGTGAGCACCGAGACGCTGGTGGCGCGTCCCTGGGGTGAGGACTGCCTGGAAGAAGTAGCGCCTTCCCTGAGCCCGCCCGCCCGCTCCTCCCTCCCAGGCTGTGAGCTGAACCAGGAGAAGCGGACCTGGACCTTCAAACCACACAAGGAGGGGAAGCAGGACTGTAAGGTGTTGCTCAGTACGGTGGGTGTCCTCCCGAGGCGGGGAGCAGGGACTCAGCTAGCTACAGAGGGAGGGGCAGGGGAGCCCCTGGCCCTGGGGTGACGGGGCGCCCTGCTGTTGCCAACCCTCTCAGATTTGCTTGGGGGAGAAAGCCAAAGAGGAGGTGAACCTCGTGGAGATCCTGCCCCCAGCAAGCCAGGAGGACAAGAGGCCAAAGCCCATCACCATCGCCTCGCTGCGGGCCTCAGTCCTGCCCACGGTGAGCCTTTCCCTGCAGGCCCAGGGCTCTGCCTGCTCAGCCCTCCCCTGGGTGGCACAGGGGCGGCAGTCCTGCCTGGGACAGCCATGCAGGGAGGTGATGTAGCCCGCCACTAAAGGCCCCAACTCAGCCCTGCTTCCAAATCAGCCCACCCTTTTCTAGGTCTGAGAGCTTGGGTAAGTTAAGCAACTTCTCTTCTAAATCAATTTTTTTAAAAAAAGTTTTATTTATTTTTAGAGAGAGGAGAAAGGAGGGAGAAAGAGAGGGAGAGAAATATCGATGTGTGACAGATAAATCAACTGGTTGCCTTTTGCACACTCCCAGCTGGGGACCTGGCCTGCAACCCTGGCTTGTGCCCTGACCCAGAATCGATCTGGTGACTTTCGGTTTGCAGGCGGGCACTCAGTCCACTGAGCCACACCAGCCAGGACTAAATCACGTTTTTTAACTGTTTACTGGTGGTGGCAGGACACTGTTGATGGCTTGCATACTGATTGTGTATCCAGAAATTCTCTTATTTCTAATAATTTACGTCTTGAGGTTTCTATGAAGTCGTCATTGTGAACAACGGCCGTTTGTGTGTCCTTTTTCAAATCCTGCTCCCCTGGCTAGGGCCTCAGCACAACCGATAGAAGGGCAGCGATAGATGCCATCATTTCAGTCCTGACTTCTTCTCAAAGGACACCTCTAACGCTTCCCCACTGAGCGCGACAGGGCTGGTGACACCGTCTGTCAGCTTTGGAAGTCCCCATCCAGTCCTACTCTGCTTTTAAAATTGGGGTTTCCTCTTCTTAAACATAAATGGTTATCAAATGCTTTCCTATTCAAATGATCTTGGGCTCTTTTCTTCTTGAATGTGTTAAGTGGTGAGTTATATTAATAGAATAATATTCAGCCAACTTTGCATTCCTGAGATAAACACTACTTGATCATATTACAAACTTCTAAATTAGCTCTATTAATATATTAAGACTTTAAAAAATTTTATATGCTCATGAGTGAGGTTGCCCCGTAAATTCCTTATCTGGGTATCAAAGCACAGCAGCCTTGGGAACCAAGGGGCGGAGCGCTCTCTCCTCTGCGGTGGAACCGTGAATGTAAGACTAGGACTATCTGTCCTTGAAAATCTGGGCGACTGACCTTGCAAAAGGGCCCTCAAACCTATTTTTTCTCTCCGAGATCTCCCTAGAACTCATTCGTTCGATGGTTTTACTTATTTTTAGAGAGGGGAAAGGAGGGAGATAGAGAGGGAGAGAAACATCAGTGTGTGGTTGACTCTCACGCACCAGCTATTGGGGACCTGGCCCACAACCCAGGCATGAGGCATGTGCCCTGACTGGGAATCGAACCGGCGACCCGGTGGTTCACAGGCTGGCACTCAATCCAGTGAGCCACACCAGCCAAGATTTGTTTCCATGGCTTTAGAGACCATCTATACAAAATGAATACTCTGCAATTTAGTTCAATGAATTCAACCTCTCTCGTGCTCCAGCTCTTCTGTTCAGCAGAACGTATTTAAGAGATATCCCAGTGTGAACTAAAGGGTCGCGGTTCAATTCCCACTCAGGGCACATGCCTGGGTTGCAGGCCAGGTCCCCCTGGTGGGGGCCACGTGAGAGGCAACCACACATCGATGTTTCTCTCCCTCTCTTTCTCCCTCCCTTCCCTTCTGTCTAAAAATAAAAAATAAAATCTTTAAAATAAAAAAAAGAGATATCCCAGCCTTCACAGATCTAAATCCGAATTCTTTTTTTTTTTTTAAGATTTTTTATTTATTTATTTTAGAGAGAGGAGAAGGGAGGGAGACAGAGAGGGAGAGAAACAGCAATGTATGGTTGCCTCTCACATGGCCCTCACTGGGGACCCGGCCCACAACCCAGGCATGTGCCCTGACAGGGAATCGAACCGGGACCCTCTGGTTCCCAGCCCGAGCTCAATCCACTGAGCTACACCAGCCAGGGGAAAATCCGAATTCTTGATTTTTATCTATAATCTCTTTCCCTACTCCAACGTGATCCTCTCCTAGTAAATAGTTGTTCCATCAGGATGAAACCTCCTTTTGCAACAGCCCATATCTGACCCACCAGCAAATCCCAATCTGACCACAGCTCGATGCCTCCTTGCTACACCCTGGCCCGAACGACCATTGCTTCTTGCCCAGTTTTAGCGCAAACTGATGGGTCTACCTGCCCTAACCCTTGGTCCCCTATAGTCTAGTCCAGGGATTGACAAACTACAGGGTTAAATCCAGCCCACTGCCTGTTTTTGCCAATAAAGTTTTATTGAAACACAGCCACACTCCTTCATTTACATATCGCCCATGGCTGTTTTCACTCAGTAACAGCAGAGTTGAGTATTCTCCACAGAGACCATATGGTTTACAAACCTAAAATATTTACCATGTGGCTCGTTACAGAAAAAGTTTCCTGACCTCTGGTCTATTCTGTGCACAGCTGACAGAAAGGTTCTGTTAAACAGAAGTCAGGCTGCGTTGCTCCTCTGCTTCGGTCGACGGCTTCCCATTCCAGCGCCCAGCACCCTCTCTGACCTCCACCCATGCTGCTCTCCCCTCCCTGCCCCTGCTCAAACCACACGGGCTTCCCTGACTATGCCCTGACAACGCCCAACAAACCCATCTTTGGAGTCCTCACATTTATTGTTCCCCATGTCAGGAACGCGCCTGTCCCCCACTTCCATTGGCCTTTGTTCAAATGGCATCTCATTGAAGAGGTCTTCCCTGGCCACCCACAGCATCCCCTCTGGCTCCCCAACCCATAATCGCTTTTCCCCGCAAAGAACCCATCCACCGGCACATCACTGGTGTATTCTTTCTCCCTAACCAGAATATAAGCTCCAAGAGAGCAACGACTAGGACTTGGTCTGTTTTGCTTGCTTCATTATCCACACTGCCTGCATAATAGTGCCCGGTAAACAGCAGGACCTCAATATACAATGAAGGAGTGAGTAAATTAGCAAATGGACTATGTGGGATTGGTTCAATTTTAAGTTATTGTGATTTACTTAATAGTTTTGATCTACTCAGATGTTTCTATTTGAGTAGGTTTTACCAGCTCTGTTGAGATGTGATTTAGAACGAGACTCAGCAATGTTCAGTGCATAGCTTGCTACGTTTGACAAACGTATGTACCTGTGTAACCAGCACTGCGCGAAGCCTCTTTGCAGTCCTCCCCTGCCACAGCCTTGGCACCGCGGGCCTCCTTTCTGTCACTAGAGTCTTACCTTTTCTAGAATTCACTCAAACAGAAGCATGCAACACGTAGTCTCTTGCACTCAGCTTTTTCCACTTAGCATAATGCTTTTGAGATTTATCCATGTTATTGGCAAGATAATAATGTGCTCTTTTTCTTGTCTGAATAATATTCCATTCTGTGAATATATATATATATATGTGCTTATATAAAGATTGTTTATTTATTCACTTATTAATGTACATTTGGGTAGTTTCCAGTTTTATACTACTATGAATAAAGCTGCTATAACATTTAAGTGAAAGTATTTTTAAGTATATTTTATTGATTATGCTATTCCTGTTTTCCCAATTTTTCCCCCTTTATCCCCCCTCCTCCCTGTATCCCCCAAGCCTCCAGTATTCCCCGCCTTAGTTCATGTCCATGGGTTGTACATATAAGTTCTTTCACTCCTCTGTTTCCTATACCATTCTTAACCTCTCCCCACGTATTTTATGCCTACTAATTATGCTTCTTCTTCCCTGTACCTTCCCCCCATTCTTCACCTCCCCTCTCCACTGAAAACCCTCCATGTGATGTCCATTTCTCTGATTCTGTTCCTGTTCTAGTTGTTTGCTTAGTATTTGTTTTCATTGTGTGTTTTTTTAGGTTCAGTTGTTGATAGTTGTGAGTTTGTTGTCATTTTACTGTTCATAGTTTTGATCTTCTTTTTCTTAGATAAGTCCCTTTAACATTTCATATGATAAGGGCTTGGTGATGACGAACTCCTTTAACTTGACAGTATCTGGGAAGCACTTTATCTGCCCTTCCATTCTAAATGAGAGCTTTTCTGGATAGAGTAATCTTGGATGTAGGTCCCTGCCATTCATGACTTCAAATACTTCTTTCCAGCTTCTTCTTGCCTGCAAGGTTTCCTTTGAGAAATCAGCTGATAGCCTTATGGGAACTCCTTTGTAGGTAACTATCTCCTTTTCTCTTGCTGCTTTTAACATTCTCTCCTTATCTTTAATCTTGGATAACTTAATGATGATGTGCCTTGGTGTGTTCCTCTTTGGGCCCAACTTCTTTGGGACTCTCCGGGCTTCCTGGACTTCCTGGAAGTCTATTTCCATCACCAGATTGGGGAAGTTTCCCTTCATTATTTTTTCAAATAAGTTTTCAATTTCTTGCTCTTCTTATTCTCCTTCTGGCACCGTATAATTCAGATACTGGAATGTTTAAAGTTGTCCCAGAGGTTCCTAAGCCTCTCCTCATTTTTTTTGAATTCTTGTTTCTTCATTCTGTTCCAGTTGAATGTTCGTTTCTTCCTTTTGTTCCAAATCGTTGGTTTGAGTCTTGGTTTCCTTCCTGTCACTCTTGGTTCCCTGAATATTTTGCTTTATTTCACTTCCGGTAGCCTTCATTTGTTCCTTCATTTTGCAACCAAGCTCAGTCAGTTCTGTGAGCGCTTTGATTACCACTGTTTTGAACTCTCCATCAGATAGGTTAGCTATCTCCTCCTCACTTAGATCTTTTACTGGAGTTTTGCTCTTTTCTTTCATTTTGGCCATATTTCTTTGTCAGCACACCTGTTAAGTTGTAAGGGGGCAGGGCCTTAGGTGTTCTCCAGGGCAGGGCAGCCCTCTTTGCTGCGCTGTGGCGCTGTCGGTCTGGTTGGTCTGGGTGACTGTTTCTTTAATTCCTTGGTTGTCGGAGTTCCATGCAGTTTGATTTTCTGGCACTTCTGGTTGTTTACTGTTTTTTTTTTTTTATATATTTTATTTATTTACTTTTAGAGAGGGGGAAGGGAGGGAGAAAGAAAGGGAGAGAAACATCAATGTGTGGTTGCCTCTCACACACCCGCCATTGGGGACCTGGCCTGCAACCCAGGCATGTGCCCTGACTGGGAATCGAACCGGCGACCCTTTGGTTTGCAGGCTGGTGCTCAACTCACTGGGCCACAGCAGCCAGGGCATTGTTTACTGTTTTTAGATTGGTTGTTCTCTTCTTTTTGGTTGTGCAAAGAAACAAAGGGTTTCTACTTGCACCTCCATCTTGGCTGGAACTCAGTAAATAGTCTAAGTATTTGTATGGACATATTTTTCATTCCTCTTGAGTAAAAATACCTAGCATGGAATTGCTATATCATATAGCAAATGTATGTTAAACTTTGCACCAAACTGCCGAACTATTTTCCAAATGGCATTCCTACCAGCAGTGCATGAGAGTTACAGCTGCTGCACACCCTCACCAATGCTTTGCAGTGTCGACCTTGACTTTAGCCGTTCCGGTGCCTGCACAGCGGCACCTCATTGGGACTTCTCTAAGTTCACATTTCCTCAATGACTGGCGGTGCTGACTCTTTCATTGGGTTGTTTGTTTGGTCATTTGTATACTCCATTTGCAAAATTGCCTGTTTTGATGATTTTACCCATTTTTAAATTGATTTATACTTATTGAGTTATAGATTTTTAATTATTATTATTTTTTTATCCACCCAAGGACATTTTCTCACTGCTTTTTAGGGAGAGGAGAAAGGGGAGAGAGAAACATCAATATGAGAGAGAAGCATCGATTGGTTGCCTCCTGTACACGCCCAGAACAGGGACTGAACCCACAACCTAGGAATGTGCCCTGACCAGGAATTGAACCCACAACCTGTTGGTTACGGGTCGACACTCCAACCAACTGAGCACATTGGCCAGAGTGAGTTATAAAGTATGATTGTCTAGCCACTATGCTGTATACCTGAAATTAATAGAAAATAATATTGAATGTAAACTGTAGTTGGAAAAAAAGGGCTAAGTACATATGTTTCCATCTTAAAAAAAAAAAAAAATACAGCTTTCACCCTGGCTGGTGTGGCACAGCGAATTGAGTGCTGGCCTGTGAACCAAGGGGCTGTCTGGTCAGGGCCCATGCCTGAGTTGCAGGCCAGGTCCCCAGTAGGGGAGCATGAGAGGCAACCACACATTGATGTTTCTCTCCTTCTCTTTCTCCCTCCCTTCCCCTCTGTTTAAAAATAAATAAATAACTTCAGACCAAAATGGAGGCATAGGTAGACACACTGTGCCTCCTCGCACAACCAAAAGAGGAAAAACAACAATTTAAAAAACAAAAACAGCCAGATCTGACAGAAAATCGAATTGAGTGCAAGTCCGACAACCAAGGAGTTAAAGAAGACACGTTCATCCAGACTGGTAAGCGGGGCGGAGCCGGATGGAGAGCCCAGGGTGAGACAGCAGTTGGTAGAGCGGTACTAGCAATGCTGCAGCTGCCCGGAGAGGCCCTCGGTGGGCGCGCCTGGCCAAAACTTGACCAGTACACTCAGCAAAACCCACAGCTGGCCCACCCAGACCCAGCAGGGCTGAGACTGGTGGACCAGATGGTCCCTCATTCACACGCAGATAAACCAGGAAAAAAAGCTGGGGAGCAGAGCAGACCGCGCAACCCACCGTCACGAAGGGAAATAAAGCCTCAAACCACTGATTGAAAACACTTGTGGGGGTTGAGGCTGCAGCAGGAGGAACTCCCAGCCTCACAGGAGAGCTCATTGGAGAGAACCACTGGGACTTGGAACTACGCAAGCCCACCCACCCACCCTGGATCCAGCATGGAAGGGCCCAACTTGCTTGTGGGTAGTGGGAGAAGTGCAGAGAGTGGAGCAAGCGCCACTGTTCTCTCAGGCGCTGCCCCCACAGGCAGCATCACAACACAAGGAGGTGGGTTACCCCGCCCTGGTGAACACCTAAGGCTCCGCCCCTTAAAGTAACAGGCGCACTGAGGAAAAAATGGCCCAAATGAAAGAACAGATCAAAGCTCCAGAAAAAATACAACTAAGTGATAGAGAGATAGCCAATCTATCAGATGCACAGTTCAAAGCACTGGTAATCAGGATGCTCACAGGATTGGTTGACAGTTGGTCACAATTAGTTGAACAAATGAAGGATACACTAAGGGAAATGAGGGGAAATGTGCAGGGAACCAATAGGGATGAGAAGGAAACACACTCAGATCAGCAGAATGGACCAGAAGAAAGAAAAAAACATCCAACCAGCCCTGGCTGGTGTAGCTCAGTGGATTGAGCGCAGGCTGCAAACAGAAGAGTCACTGGTTCGATTTCCAGTCAGGGCACATGCCTGGGTTACAGGCCAGGTACCTGGTGGGGGCCACATGAGAGGCAACCACACATTGATGTTTCTCTCCCTGTCTTTCTCCCTCCTTTCCCTTCTGTCTAAAAATAAATAAAATCTTTAAAAATAAATAAAAAATAAATAAAAAACATCCAACCAAAAAAGAATGAAGAAACAATTCAGAAAAAATGAGGAGAGGCTTAGGAACCTACAGGACATCTTTAAACATCCCAACATCTGAGTCATAGGGGTGCCAGAAGGAGAAGAGGAAGACCAAAGGATTGAAAACTTATTTGAACAAATAATGAAGGAGAACTTCCCCAAGCTGGTGAAGGAAATAGGGGGTCAATCCACAAAGCGAAAGGTCCTGGATTGAATTCCCAGTCAGCGCACATGCCTAGGTTTTGGGTTCAGTACCTGGTTAGGGAAAGAAGCAATCCATCAATGTTTCTCTCTCACATCGATGGTTTTCTGTTTATCTTTTTCCCTCCCTTACCCTCCTTCTAAAAATAAATAAAACCTTTAAAAAATTTTTTTTCAAGTAATGGGGATTTTCTAAGATTCTTTACTTGATTTCTAGTTTAATTCCATGGTGGTCCGAGAACACACACTGTGGGATTTCAGTCTAAACTGTGTTGTGACTTGTTTTATGACTCAGTGTGTGTTCTACTTCAGTGAAGATTTCATTTACACTTGAGGAAGGTGTGTTCTCCTTTTGCTGGGTGTGTTGCTCTATACCTTTCAATGACATCAAGTTGGTTGCTAGCTTTGTTGGAGTCTTCTGTATTCTTACTCATTATCTGTCTACTTGATCTATCAATTACTGAGAGAAGAATACTGAAGTCTCCAACAACAATTGTGGTTTGTCTGTTTCCCCTTTCAGTTATCAGGTTTTGCTTCCCGTATTTTGAAGCTCCTATTAGGCATACACACTTCTAAGATCACTGTATCCTGTTGGCTAATTGATCCCGTTATCATTATGAAATGCCCCTCTTTATCCCTGGTAGATATTCTGAAGTCTACTTGGTCTGATTAATATGGTCAAGATAGCCCTGTTTTCATTAGTGTTTGTGTGGCATTTTTTCCTGGTTTTCTAATTTTGTTATTTTACTGTTAATCTCTGTATCTTTATATATAAAGTAGATTTCTTCTAGATACTGTGTAATTGAGTCTTGCTTTTTTATCCAAACTGATAATCTCTGCCTCTTAATTAGAGGCATGGTAATGCTAAACCATTAACCTTTACTGAATTACCAACAAGGTTGGGTTTAAATATACCATCTCTCTATTTGTTTCCCTATGGGTCCCATCTGTGCTCCATTTTTCCCTCTTTTCTGGTCTTTTTTTGGAATAACTGTCTTTTATCATTACATTCTCATTTCTACCATTGGCTTATACCTCACCTCTTTGCTATTTTTAGTGGTTACTCTAGAGATTCTATATGTATCTTAAACTTACAACAGTCCACATTCAAATACTATTACACCACTTCATCTATGAGTATCTCACTACAAATACTTCCGTCTCACTTCCCCTCCTTTGTACTATTGTGATAATAACTTTTGCTTCTACATATGCTATAAATCCAACACCACACTATTTTTGTCTGTGCTTTAAATAGTCTTTGTTTTAAAGAGATTAAGAATTGGAGTGAAATGTTTTATATTTACCATTTCTGGTACTCTTCATGCCTTGGTGTAGATTCAAGCTTCCACTTGGTATCATTTTCCTTCTGCTAGAAGGACTTAAACATTTCTAGTAATGTAGGTCTGCTGGTGATGAATTCTTTCAGCTTTTGTGTGTCTGAAAAGCCCTTATTTCACTTTAGTTTTGAAAGGTATTTTCACTGGTAGAAAACTCCAGGTTGAGCTTTTCTTTCCACACTTGACAAACATTGCCAGATTTCTCCAAACATAGCTTCTATAGTTTGGAGAAATCCACTAGCATTTTTATCTTCACTCCTCTGTATATAATGTATTTTTTCCCCTGGCTGTTCTTAAGATTTTTCTCCTTGTTGCTGATTTTGAGTAATTTGATTATGAAATGCTCAAAGGGTTCATTGAACTTCTTAGATATGTGGGCTTAATGTTTTCACCAAATTTGGAAATTTTATGGCCATTATTTCTTCAACTACTTTTTCTGCTCCCCCTTTCTTTCTCATCTAGACTAGAGAATTCAGTTACATTTGTACTTGGCTACTTAAAGTTGTCCCAAAGTTTGTTGATGTTGCTCTGTCCACTTTCTAAAAATATTTTTCCTCCATATATTTCATTTTAGATAGTCTTTATTCAATATTACTACTGTTTTCTTCTGCAGTATCTCATTTGCTGTTAACCTCAATAGTATATTTTCATCTCAGATATTGTAGTTTTCATCTCTAGAAATTGTGAATCTTGTCTCAAAATTTTCAGTCCTACCTCTAGTTTCGTTTCTTTTTTTTAAGAAAATTTTTTCAAAAAGAGTTTAGTTATTCACTTTTAGAGAGAGGAGAAGGGAGGGAGAAAGAGAGGGAGAAAATCATGGATGTGCAAGAGAAACATCGGTTGTCTCTCGCACGCCCCCAACTGGGGACCTGGCCTGCAACCCAGGCATGTGTCCTACTGGGAATCAAACCTGTGACCTCTTGGTTTGCAGGCTGTCACTCAGTCCACTGAGCCACACCAGCCAGGGCATAGTTTCTTTTATTTAATTTTACTTTTCAATTACAGTTGGCATTCAGTATTATTTTGTATTAGTTTCAGGTTTACAGTGTCATAGTTAGACAATCACATTCTTCACAAAGTGATCCCTCCTATATCTCCAGTACCCACCTGGCCCCATTCATAGTTATTACAATATTATTGACTACATTTCCTATGCTGTACTTTACATCCCCATGACTAATTTGTTTACCTTTAGTTTTTTAAACATATGGACTACAGTCATAATAATTATTTTAGTATTCTTGTCTACTAATTCTATCATTTGTGTCGGTTTTGATTGAATTTTTTTTCTTCATTATGAGTTGCGGCTTCCTATTTCTTTGCATGTCTGGTAATTTTTAATTTGATGCTAGACATGAATTTGAATTCTGGACATTTTTATAGTTGTATTCTGGGATGTAGTCAAATCACTTAAATACCATTGATCCTTTTGGGCCTTGTTTTTAAGCTCAGTTTGGGGCCCTAACGCTGAGTTCACTCCCCCACACACCCCCTGCTGTGGAGGGACTTTTCACAGCCCTCCAGCGGTCGTCCGTAAGTCAGGGGGGTTTCCACTTCAGCTGGAACAGGCACGACCCCTGACCTGTGGAGTTCTTCCCCAGCCCCACGTCGTTTCCTCACACACATGTGCTGACTGCTCCCGGACTGGATACCCGAGGGGGACTTTCTCCAAATCTCTGGAGCTCTGCTCTGCAGCTCTCTCCTCTCCTGTATTCTTCTCCATGAGTGCAAGGCGCCTTGGCTTCCCCAGGTTCCCAGGTCCATTTTCTCAATCCAGGGAGATCTCTGGGCTCTGCCTGTGTCTCCCCCACGCCCCTACACAGTCCAGGAAGGACGTTCAGGCCGTCACAGGGCTCATCTCATTTGTGTCCCATCTCTCAGGGATGAGTATTCTTCCTTGACTGATGTCTAACGTCTTGAGAGCCATTTTTCCTATATTATGTGTGTGTGTTTTTTTTTCTTTTAGTTATTTCAGGGTGAAAGGTAAATTCAGTCCCTGTTACTTACTGGGCCTGAACCAAAGGTCTCCTCTGAGTTATTTGATTTTTTTTCATAATATTGTTTACGCCATTTGCTGATAATTGTTTTCATCACTATTGTATCTGCTACTGTATCCCTCTTTTTTAAGTTCTCAGTATTATTATCTTTTCTCCCCCCACCGCCTTAATTTTAATCACTGGAGATTAGTCTGGTTGGGTTTTTTGGTTTTGTCTTTTTCCCTCCAAAGAACCAGCTTTTGGTTTCATTGGTATTTCTATTCCTTATTTTCTATTTTATTAATTTCTTTTGTTATCTGATATTTTCTGCTTTCTTTGTTGCTTTTTTTTTTTTAACTTCCTGAGTTAGATATTTAGGCCATTCATGTTCTAGCTTATTTTTCCAAGTAAATTTTATGTATTTACTTTGAATACCATAAATTTCCCTCTGAGGATTTTTTTTAGCTGCATCTCTCAATTTGTGTTTCATAGTATTTTCACTTTATTTCATTTTAAATATTTTCTAATCTCATTATGACTTATTTGATGCATGAGTTACTTAGAATTTTTAAATTTTCAAACGTATGGGTGGGTTGAGTTATCACTCCTTTTCTCAATGTAACTGCAACAGAAAATGTGGTCCTTATATATATCAGTTCTTTGAACTTGAACTGTAGCCTGATGCATGGCAGCATTACAGAGTTCTGCGTGTGCCCACTGAATCGAGCCTTTTCATTGTGTTCAGATCTATATATTTTCGTCTCCCTGATCTATCAATTACCAAAAGAAATGTGTTGAAATTACCTATTATGATTGTGGATTTTCAGTGGATTCTTATAATTTTACTGTTTGCTTTATATATGTTTTTAATTGAATTTTTAAAAGATTTTTATTTATATTTAGAGGGGGAGGGAGGGCGAAAGAGAGGGAAAGAAACATCAATCAGTTGCCTCTCACAGACCTGGCCTGCAACCCAGGCATGTGCCCTGACCAAGAATCGAACCAGCAACCTTTTGGTTCACAGGCTGGCGCTCAATCCACTGAGCCACACCAGCCAAGGCTAATTGAATTTTTATAGATAATTGTAGATTCACTTTCAGCTGTAAGAAATAAGATAGAGAGATCCCTGTACATTTTGCCCACTTTTCCCCAATGGTAACATTTTGCAAAACTATAATATTATATGGAAACCAGAATATAGACACCGATACAATCTAGGGCTCTTATTCCACACAGTCTTACCGATTCAGTTCCTATGTCCTCCGCCATGGCAAGGTACAGAGCAGCTCAACACCACAGCGATCTCCTGGGCCTCCTCCCTCCTGCTCTCTCCCCACCTCCATCCCCTGGCAACTACCAGTCTGTCTCCATTTTCTAAAATTTGGTTGTAGAAATAGGCTCATGCATAGGTAACCCTTTGGAACTGACTTTTTTTCACTCAGCATAATTCCCTGGATTGTTGGGAACAATTCCCAAATTGTTGTGTGTATTCTTCGTGTTGCTGAGTAGTATTCTGTGGTAAAGACATGCCACAGCTCGACCCTCCGTCTGTGGGAAAGCTGGGTTGACTCCAGTTCGGAAGTGCTGTGAATAAGCTGCTGGGGGCGTCTATGTAAAGGTCTTTGTGTAAGTGTAAGTTTTCGTTTCTCTGAGATACACACTCAGGCGTGCAATTGCGGGGTTCTATGGTAGCTGTGTGTTACTTTCTTAAATCGCCACACTGCTTTCTAAAGTGACTACCATTTTACATTTCTACCTGCAGTGCACAAGTGGCCGAGTTTTCTGCACTCTCACTGACGTTTCAGCTTGTCACTTTTCCTTATTGTAGCCATTCTGCTATTTATTTGCATTTCCTGATGGCTAATGAGGTTGAACATTTTTTCATGTGTTTATTTGCCATCTGTATATTCAGAAAAAGGTCTGGTCGTAGCTTTGGCCCATTTTCTAATTGGATTGTTTGCTTTGTTACTCTTGAGTTTTGCTAATTCTTTATATATCCTAGACACTACTCCTTTGTCAAATATATGTTTTGCAAATATTTCCCCCCCAATCTGTAACTTATCTTTTCTTCCTCTTCACAGGAGCTTTTCCAGAACAAAAGTTTTTTAATTTTGATGAGGTCCATTTCACCTTGTCTAAGACCACGAAGATGGTCTACTTCTTCTGTCCAGAAGCCTCACAGTTTGATGCTTTATATTTAAGCCCATGATCTATTTTGAGTTCACTGTTGTATAAGCTGTGAGGTTTAGGTCACTGCTGATTCCGTTGCCTATGGGCGCTCAGCACCATTTGTTGAAAAAGCTATCCTTCCTCCACTTAACTGATTTTGTGCCTTTGTCAAAAATCGATTGCACATATTTGTGTGGATCTATTTCTAGGTCTTATGTTCCACTGATCTGTGGGTATCCCTGTAACACCACACTATCTGAATTATTGCAGCTACAGCTCTTTGTACGTTTGCACTGTGTGGTTGGTGCGTATGGCTTACTGAGTTACTGTCCTTGTCAACTAACTTTTCATCACTCAATAGGTGGTAGCCACCTTTATTCCTAAAATGCTTTATTCCAGGAAGCTCTGGATGTGAGCAGAAGTAGTTTCTTTTCCATCTGCAGTGTGACGGTTTCTTGTCTCCTTATTCCTGCCAGCTGGAATGTGGAGGTGATGGCTAGAACCTGAACAGCCATCTGGCCAGAAGGCAGAAGCCACACACTGAGGATGAGAAGCAACACCGTACACAGAGCCTGGACCCCTGGTGATGGAGGAGCAGTATGCCTGCAGCTGCTCACATCTGAGCTTAGTTCATGTGACAAAGAAATAGGCTTCTTTCTAGCTTGCGTCAGCTATTGCTGCTGAGTTTTCCATAACCTGATACCAAACCTAGTCCTAAGAAATACAACTAGCTCATTTGTTAAGGACATTACGTTTTGTTTTAGAGCAGCTTCAGGATTGTGATAAAACTGAGAGGAAGGTACAGAGATCTCTCAAACATTGCCCACCCGACACATACAGAGGCCCCTGTTGTCTGCACCACGCACCACGCAGCACAGCCAGCGTCATTGTCACTCTCGGTAGGTGTGGCTGCAGCCTGGGGACCCAACCCAGGGCCTTCTGCACATCTGAGATTTATTTCTGTTTTGCATAGGAGGCCTGCGATGGGCAGTCTAGGGCTAGCAAGATGGCTCCATGGTAACCAAAGGCCAGTCTCCTCTTCTCTCTCTCCTATCCTGACTGCAGAGCTTCCAGCCTCAAGACGACCTTACAGTCCAGGAAGGCTGCTACAGCTTCAGCCCTCACTTCTGCATTTGCAGTAATAGGAAAGAAGCAAGGGAAGACCAAAGGGGCTTTCCTCTGTTCTCTGTCCACCTTTTAAGGAATCATGGCCCAAGTACCACCCACCAAATTCTGCTTACTACTTGTTGGTCCAGAAATTAGTAATATGGTCATAGGTAACTGCAGAGCAGACTGGGGAATGCGGTCTTTGGCTGGGTGCAATGTTTGAATGATATCAGGGCGCTGTTGTTATGGAAGAAGGGAAGAATGGATATTGGCTAAGCAACTGGAAGTCCCTGCCACACCTGGGACTCCGTCTCTTTACCTCGGTGTTCCTGACCTTGTGTTTTAGAGGTGTATCTTATAAGCGGCATGTAGCTAGGCTTGGCTTTCATCTCTGTCCTGAATCGTCTTTTTATATTTATCTTGCTTGCTAATTTTATTGCTTGGTTTTATCTGTAACATGACCTTTGTATTCCTACGTTCCTCGCTCTTTTATATTTTATTTTTTATTGTTTCTCCTTTTTCTGTCTTTGTTAGATTGACTACACTTTCTCCCCACCCCCTTTTTTCCTACTGGTTTGGAAGCTATAGCACCTCATTCTAATTTTTATTGGCGGTCCTAAATTTAACAATCGTGCCTGATTAAAGTCTAAAATTAATGTTTTTATTCCTCCCAAACTATGCAGGGAGCTTTCCTTATTACCCCCTTCTATACTTACATGTTGTTCTCCTGCAGGGCTTTAGCTTCAAGTTGTTGTAAACCCACTCAACACTGGTCGTCACCAGTGCTATCTCATTTTACAGCAATGCTTAAAGCTTCTCTGCGCCTACTGACTCGCCTGCTCACCACTGCTTTTGCATCTGCTTCTTCCTTCTCAGTTTAACTGCCATCCTTTTGAAATGCCCTTTTAGTAAGCTTGGGAGTAGTGAACTTACTTGGGCTTTGCCTGGAAATATCTATTTTCCCCTCATTTCTTCATGATAGACTGTTTCTGTATAATTCTAGGTGGACAGGTAGTTTCCCTCAAACTTCGGAGATGTTATTCTGGTCTCTGGCTTTCGGGGTTGAAATCTTCAGTATGTCTGGCTCTTGTGCCTTTTTTTTTTTTTTTTAGACATGTCTTTCCTCTTTGGTTTATCTTAAGATAATCTCTTTGTTTTTATGATCTACCATTTCACCTTAGCATGTTCAAGTACAGAATTAGTATCATGTTTTGTCTGTTCGGGATTCCAGTCTCCTGGATATGAGAATCTGTAGCTTGGCTCATTTCTGGAAAAACTTGGTGGTTTTCACTTTGCATACCGACCCCATTCTCTGCAGTCCCCTACTCTGATGAGCTGCGCATTGGGTCTTCTTGTCCTGGCCTCCACGGCTCAGCTTCTCCTTCACATTTTGTTAATCTACCCCTCTGTGGTGCAGTCTGGGTAATTTCTTCACAGCAGTGTTCCAGTTGACAGATTCTTGCTTCAACGGGCTTACTCTGCTTTTTAATCATTCAGTTTATTTCAATACTTATGCAAGGTCTATCTAGAAAAAGCCCAGCCATTGTTAATATAACAAGAACAGTTTGCATGACATCGATATAACCTGGCAGCCAAGAAGAGTGGCCTGGAATGCGCATGCGTGAACCATGACGCCCTTACCGTACTAGTCAGAGGGTGGTAGACACCACCGAGTGGGCGTGTGAGCTGTGCGGCCATTGCATTCAAGTGACTGAGCGAGCAGAGCAGTGAGTCTGCGTCAGATTTTGCCATAAGCAGTCATTTGTTGCCTTCTGCTGACCACCGGCTTCCTTCTTTACACTGAGTAGTTTTAGATGGCGTATTGTCTTCAGGGTTTTGTTTCCTCTAAAAGAACTGTGTGTGAGCGGAATGGAGAGAGGTTTTGGGTTTGTGTCTGCCCTTTGCCCCAGGAGCATCACAGGCGGGAGTTTATCCGGGGTCCCGGCCTGCAGGGCCCGCCTGGCACACGCAGGCTTCATACAGGCGACGGTCACACTCCCCGTCCTGTTACCTTTCTGGGCCGTGTCTTTTTCTTTCATTCTTTTTTATATTTATTCTTTAAAAACAGAAGTTTAATAACATGTATGCCTCCTGTGCACCTGAGAGAGAGACTCAGGAAAACTGAGTAACTCTCCAAAATGGTCCAAGCCACCACCTTTTTTTAAATTTTATTTTTCAATTATAGTTGACATTTAATATTATTTTGTGTTCATTTTGGGTGTTCAGCATAGGGGTTAGACAAGCATACACTTTACAAAGTGCCTAGCAGGCCCCATGCACAGTTACTCCAGTATTACTGACTGTCTTCCCTGTGCCGTACTCTGCATCCCATGACTGTTCTGTACCTGCCAATCTGTACTTCTCAGTCCCTTCCTCTTTTCTAGCTATGTACAGTTCCCAGTTGTTGGCTTCGGGTTCTTTATCCCCCTCTCCTCTCGCTTCACCCTGGGGCCTCTTACTGAGGCCCCCACTTGGAGGGTCCTGGCCTCTGTGCAGTGGGCTCTGGACAGTTCTGCTGTCCCGGACCAAGGCCTGTCTCCTATCCCTGCGTGCACGTAGTTTCAAGTGCATTTCCCTTCGGCAGCTACCGCGGCAGCGCTTGCACAGGCTTCTCTCTTCCTCCTCAGCCACGCAGAGAAAACGGCGCATTACCTTTTTTTAAAGATTTTATTTATTTATTTTTAGAGAGGGGAAGGGAGGGAGAAAGAGAGGGAAAGAAGCATCAATATGTGGTTGCCTCCCACACACCCCCCACTGGGGGCCTGGCCGGCAACCCAGACATGTGCCTTCACTGGGAATCAACCCGGGACCCCTTGCTTTGCAGGCCGGCACTCAGTCCACTGAGCCACAGCAGCCAGGGCCATTGCAGTACACTTTACCCAGCCTCTCCAGGTGTCTGTGGCTGCACTTTACTTTTGCTTATTTACTCCCTGTCTGAACCAGAAACTCTAAGTGAAGCTCTCTGAGCCCCAGTGTCCTCCTCTGTAAAGTAACATTACCTCCTTCACGGGTGAGGAGTTAAAGGAGGTAAAGCAGGTAAAACGCTCGGTGTGGGGCCTGGCACGAGGTAGGAACTCAATAAGTAAAAGTACCATCATTGTTAACTCTAGAAACTTTGGAATGTCTGGAAAAATAGAAAGAAAATACATACTAAACTAGCCATTGAAAATTATGGTTAGCACTTTAATATATTTCCAACCTTTTTCCGTAAGTATATCCGCACATTACTCATGAGACAAAAATCAGTCTGTACGTACAGGTTTTGCATCTGCCTTTTCGTTGGGTCCCAGACTAGTCTGCCTGAGGCCAGCATGCCCGCATGGGCAGGGCACAGCGGGGCCTTCGTCCAGGCTTGTAAGCCACGCCTTCTCTGCGTGGTCAGGGTGGGGCAGGCTCTCTGGTCTCAGCTCACCAAGACACTAATCCCCTGGTGACTCTCAGGACCGAGTCTAACCGTAATTCCCTCCCAGAATCCCCCTCTCCAGATGCACCAGAGGTTGGGCTTCAACCTGAGGATTGGGGAGACGCCTTTAGTCCACAGCAGTAAAATTTGTCTGTTTTACAACCGCCCTCAGGGAAGCCAGTCTTCAACCTGAGCAAGAACGAGATGATCAGACTCGTGTGTCCTCCATCAGAGTCCCCACGGCAGGCAGAAAGGCCGAGGGACTGAGAGCGCCCCGCGGTCCCAGGAGCCCTCGGAGTGTGTGTGGTCGGGGTGTAGGGAGCAAACCAGAGGGCTTCTGCGGGAGGCCAGGCCGAGCCCGGTGGCAGCCCTGGCCACACATCTTCTCCACTCTTGCCCCCACACCCCTGCCCTGCAGGTCCTGATGGGCCTGGAGCTTTCTCCTCCAGTCACCTTTCAGCTGCGGGCTGGCTCTGGGCCCGTGTTCCTCAGCGGCCAGGAATGTTACGGTAAGTCAGGGCTCGGGGGCACAAGGTCTGGGAGCACAGTGCCTGGAGCAGGCCGCGGCAGAATAAGCACTCAGACCCTGGAGGGATTCTTGAAGGATTAGAGAAAAACCCCAACAGCAACACCATTCCCAGTAGCCCAGACTGGAAGGCCACCGGCATGGGTCCTTCCCCCAGGCCCCTTAACTGCCCTGCACCCTCCCCACCGCTGTGACCCGAGGGTAGGGGTGTACTTGGTTTCACATGAAAGAGCAGTTGTGAGGAATAAATGGGATGTTCAGGAAGGGCAGTGAGCACAGCGCCCAGTACTAGCACACACTGACAGTGTTAGCTTCAAGGGAGGGACGCCACTCTGGTGCTCACAGGGACCCTGGCGAGTCACTGTGCTGTTGACTATTTTACTATCCCCTCAACTGGCCCTCTTCTCCATCCAGTTGTGCCTCTCTTGTCAGGCTGCCCCTGCCCCCAAACTCTAGCAGGGACCAGGCCCCTTAGGATAAGACATGAAGTCCTTAGCTGCCACTCCAGATTCCTCCCCACCTTCTCCTCCTTCCCCTGCCACACTCCTTCCTACCCAGCGAGACCTCAGCTCACCCTTCCCGCCTCTTTGGACCACCCTCCACCCACCAGGGCTGCCCTGATCTCTCACCCCGCCCCACCTCCACTTTGTCAGGGAGGCCAGGAGGGGCTCGCCAGGTGGACAGGAGGACACTTTCACCTCTGTGCTGGCACCCCCAGGGCACCTCTCAAGCTGGAAGATGGGGTGGGAGCCAGGCTGAGACCCTGTGCTCAGAGGCCCTGCCCCTTTGCCATGCATTGCAGATGACACCTTGGAGGAAGAGGAGGAGGAGGAAGAAGAGGAGGAGGAAGAAGAGCAGCAGCCAGAGGAGGAAGATGAGGAGGAAGATGACGATGAGGATGACGATGTGGATTTGTCCCTAGAGGAGACCCCTGTCAAAGCAGGCAAGAGGCTGGTGCCCCAGAAGCAGACCAGTGTTACCAAGGTGAGGGAGGGGACCCCGCCGAGGCTCCTCAGCGGCCCGGACCAGGCCTCCCAAGCTGAGCGTGCAGCAGGTGGGAGCCCTGCCAGGGCGCAGCAGGGCTGCGCTGGCCCTCGCCCTAACCGCCCTAGGGATGCTTGTGTTTGGTTCCCAGAAAAAGAAGGTGGAGAAAGAAGAGGAAGTGATGAGGTAACTCTTCCCATCTCTTAACTTGACCAAACTCTTTGGGTGAAGGTGTGCAGTGCTGGAGAGAGTATGGTGTGCCTGGTGCGTGTGCGCGTGTGTGTGCGTGTGCACACACAGGACACTTGGTGCGCTGCCACGGTAGGCTGGCGCAGCCTTTTTGAAAAGCATTAAACTTTTCCTGTCTTCTGAGCTAACTCCACCTGTGGCAATTCCTTTTCAAGGAGTTCATCCAAATTGGGGGAGAATTACATGCACTAAGAGACCCATCCCTGCATTGCTCCAATGGAGGGGTTCTAAATGTCTACCAGCGTAACAGCAGTTTAAACTGGGTCACATTCTCTCCATGGTTGTCACGTAGGCACATGAAGAAAATGGCAACCTGGAAGGTTCATGGAATTAAAAATAACAGGATATTAAATCTTTCTCATTTTATTTTACATGCTGTTTAGAAGAAAACAAACAAAGAAAGGTACTGAGAGGAAATACATCAAAATGTTAATATTAGTGGGAGGTAAATAACGTAAGGAATTTATCCTGTTCTTTAGTTGCTCTCTTTTGTGCAATGTGAGTAACATCACTTGCATAATGAAAAGGAAACACTGGTGGTAAACGCAAGAAAGCGGAAACCCGAGAAAAGCCATCTTGTCTCACACACGAGAGGCAGAGTGGCCCGTGGCAGGCGGGGGCGGGTGCAGAGGTGAACTCTGAGCCTCCCCTCTCTGGGCCCAGCCCCCACCTCGGGGAAATGCCCAGGGCCCACTTCCCAGGGGCGCACTGGGTGGGGGCTGTGGCCTCAGGCTGAGCTCTCTCTCTCTCACCCTCTCTCTACACCTCGTCCCTCACCCCGTTCCAGACCCAGTCTGAAAGACAAGAGCCCTGCGAGGAAGGTGGGTCCACAGAAGGGGCTGGCCCTGGGGTGGGGGGTGGGGTGCTCTGGGAAGGAGCAGGGACCTGGAGCCCTCCCTTCTCTCCATAGGCCAGAGCCACACCCAGAGCCAAAAAGCCAGCATACAAGAAATGAGGAGCCGGAGCGGCCTGGCGCCAGTGACTGTGGGAGGACCTGCCAGGCCACCATGCAAAGTGGGTTTTCACAGGGTGCACCGTGGACCCACTCATCCTCCCTGGGGCCCTCCATCTGAGGCTGAAGGTGATGGAGGTATTGGGGGGGCAACACAAGAGCCCCCCACCACAACTCTCCGGATTGAGCAGCATCTGGAGGGAGAAGCCCCAACCTCAGGGACACAATAAAGTTTGCTTTGCCAGGACCTTCTTTCTGCATCTCTTCCCCTAGCCCTGAGGGTTGCCAGCTGCATTGAGCCCTTGTGCCCAGCAGAGGGCGCCCGCGGGCCAGGTCCTGCCTGCTGGCTCTGCCGGCTCGCTCTCCTGGCACCCTCGCAGCCCATCTTTGGGGGATGAACCAAGTGTCCCAGCTCCTCACCCCACTTCTACCTTTTGTCCTAGGTGAGGGAGGGAGCTAGAGCTGCTGTGGGTCTTCCTGCATCTACACTCCTTCCCCACAAGGCCCTGTTTTTTAGGTGCAGAACTGAAGGGCCTTGACCCTGTGGGTCCAACATGAGGGAGTGCATCTGTTGGGGCCTCGGGGCACAGGCTGATCCTGCGTCCAGTTCAGCCTCACCCGAGGACATGTTTCCATTGCTTCTAGAGAGGGAGAGAGAGAGAAAGATGTGAGAGAGAAACATCAATTGGTGCATGCCCCGACCAAGGATGGAACTCACAACCTGGTCTGTGCCCGGACCTGGAATGGAACCCTTGATCTCTGGTCCTGGGACAACCAACTGAGCCACTCCAGCCAGGGAGACTAGTGAATACCTTCAACTCCTATGCTAAGGTTCCCCCAGGGCACCTCTCAGAGCCACCAGCCTGGCCTCAGGGAATTGTTGGGACGAGGCCAATAGAGGACAGGAAAGGGGTGGAGACCCCGCCCTCTCCCAGGCCTTCAGAGCCCCTTCGGAGCCAGTTCCTGGCACATGGCTGGCCCCCAGCTCGGGTTAGACTTGTGGGGCCACTGCTGGACTCTTCCCAGCCAGGCCTGGAGTGGGCTGATGGGAGTTGGCCCTGCCCTCTCTCCCAGGACCCCAGGTCTGGGTCCGAGAAGGAGAGCCTTGGACACTGCAGGTCGATAGCAGGTTCGGGTCCCGCCCCAGCTACGTCCTTCTCTAGGGCTGGCATTGTGCTGCCTGCTTTCCACGCCCCACCCCCCGAGATGAAGTGAGCCCTGCCCACCCTCTACCACAGGAGGACAGGGCCGCTGACCTCCAGCTAATCAGGGAGTGCAAAGGCACACCAGCTCGTGGTGCCTGGCTCGGGGGGCGGGGTGGGGGAGCAGCTGCGATTCACCACGGCTCCCTGCCAAGCTTCAGTGATTACAGGTGGACAGGACAAGTCCTCCCCTTCAAGTCGCCTACAGCCTGGTCAAACACAGAAGCCAACAACATAATTCCAGTAACTTTCCAGGGCTTTGGAGGAAGAGAAAGGGGTTACTTTCCAGGGTGCGAAGTGCTGTTCAGTAAGATCTGGGAAGGTTTCTCAGAGGAAGCAGCTTCGAGAGGAGCTGGCAGGACCTTTCCAGGGTGGGGACAGAGGGTGCAAAGGACCTGAGGCAGAGCAAGCTTGGAGGAAGGCTGGTGTGACGGCTGTGGCAACACCACACCTGGGCACGGCCCTGCACCCGTGCACGGACTTGTCCCTGCACCCACAACCTTGCTGCGGTGGGGGCGTTACCAGCCCTAGCGCTCAGATGTGGAGAGGGAGGCACAGAGAGGGTAAACCACTTGCCCCCAAGGTCGCACAGCTAGTGGAGAAGCCCGGGTTCACTGCCAGGCCGTCTGGCCCCAGAGCCCTTGTTCTTAACCCCTGTGTGGAGAGTGAGTGAGGGGAGGCAAGCGGCAGCGGGCGCTCGGAAGTCTCACACACTGACAGCAGGTGTTAGAACTGGGTCTGGAGTCCCTGCCTGGCTGGAGCCCTAGGAGGGGCAGCCCCAGAGCCCAGTCACAGCAAAGCCACGCTCCTGCGGGTGTTGTGTCCCTCAGCCAGCTCCAGCAAGCGCCTGCCCTCCACAGTTGCCTGCCGCTAATTTGATTTCCCTGTGCTGGCAGCCAGTGGGGGCAAACAACAAAGATGGGGCTCTACCTGCATGGCTGGGAGGCCCTTTGCCCTCCCCCCCACCTCAGCCCTAGCTCTTCTGCAGCTCAACAGGAAAAAGGGGGGCTGGCATCAAGCAGGTGGTAACAAGTGGCAGGTCCGCAGGTGGGCTCTGTGAGTCCGTCTGCACCAGCTGGGCTTCCAGGAGGAGCGGGCGCGAGACGTCCCAGTTGGGGGTATCGAACTTGTCACTAGGGGGTGGGGATTAGCCACTACGCAGCCCGGGCTACTTCTCACTTCCCTGTCACCTCCTGCCACCGTCACCCCCATAAATGTTGATAAACCTTCCCACCCTCCCAGCTCCCTCTGGCCGGAAAGCCAACCAAAGTTTAGGTGAATGGAGGCCGGTTCACAAAAGAGGGTCTCTGTCCCCACCTGCCATTCTTGTGGGGAATCTGACACTTTTCGGGGAGCATCCATCATCTCAGCGACGCTGGCAGCTCTGACATTTCCAACAGTGGTCCTCCTTTTTCTGCATCGGGGAGCTGAGCCTAGAGGACTGAGGGGACTCACACAGGTCACACCGCCTGCCTCAGCCAGGCCCAGGGCACAGGGCCAGAGACCGGGCCCGGAACTCTCCAGATTGCCTCCCCTAGTGGGGCCACCGCTGGCCTGTCCAGGGGGTAAAGGAGCAAGCCCCGTCTGAGGCCAGGCCTGCAGGTGTGGAATGGGAAGGGACAAGGAGCAGAAGATGTCACACCGCGAAACAAGCCGTGCCCCAGGGCCCCTGGCACCAGTCCCCTGGCTCCACCCCAAGGCCAAGCTTGACTGCTGGCATCAGTCACCATGGGGACCCAGCCTGGGCTAGGGGCTGGCCAGTGATGCAGGCCCTTGCCCCCCGACAGACTCAGGCTCGGAGGCCTGGGGCCCAGGCAGAATGCCCACCCTTGCCTCTCTTAGTGCACCTCTGTCTCCACCCTCCACACCCCAACCCGAGGCCCAAGCCTGGGCTATCTCCTCCCTGCACCTCTGCTCTCACCTGTGACCACAGGATAAAGGTCAGGAAGAGGTAGCCTTCACTGCCCTACCTGGGAGCTAGGGGCTGGCAGGGTGTGGACTCCAGGTCACAGAGCAGAGCCAACGCCAGCACCCAGCACAGCAGGGAGGGGGGGAGGGGGGGCGGTCTACAGAGGAGGCAGAATCACAGTGGGGCCCCCGGTGAGGCGAGGACTGTGGGAAAGCAGGATGCTCAGGGGGCCCGGCCTGGGCAAAGCAGCACGGCGGGCGGGTGGGTGGGTGGGGTGTGTTCTGAGGGGGGCCAGCCCTGGCCTGGAATCCGGGCACCGGTACATTGTCCCAGCCGTGCCACCAACTACTTGTGAGACCCTCATCTTTCAAGAACGCTGAGACTCTTCCTAGTGCTGATGTTCTTTCCATTCGATTCCAACTCTGGACTTCCACAGCTATGCAGGGCTGGGGGCCAAGACCAGCCTACCCAGGCCAGCTCAGGCTCCCAGCCCCGCCCCACCCCCGGGGGTGACCTGGGGAGCCCAGGGGCCAGGGGCCAGGTGCACTGGGCAGCCGCAGCCAGCTGTGGGCGGAGGGAGCAGAGGTGTCTGGGGTGGGGGGGATGGCAGACAACTTTGTGGATTGGTCCAGCTCAGGAAGGTGAGAAGCAGGCCTGGGGTGAGAGCTGTGCCCTCCCCCTCATCTCTGCAGGTAAATCAATCCACAGTCAGCGTTTCCCCTTCTCTTCCCTTCCTGGGGGCACAGAGACACGCCGCCCCTCCCTCTTGCCCGCCCCAAGAGCTGAGCTGAGGGGTGAGCTTCCCAAGTGAAGGCGGGGTTTTCCTCAGAGGTCTCCCAGGACCAGCCCCCTCCAGAGGTCACCACCACCCACCTTCTGGAGGGATGGAGACCTCAGCTGCAGCTACGGGGCCATGCTGGAGCCTGAGGGTGTGGACACAGCAGAAAGAACCCAGATACGACCCGAGCAGAACAGGAAGAGCTGGGACTTTGGAGACCTGGTCCTGCATTCACTCGCTAGCCGGGTCGAGCTAACTGCCCTGCCCCCCCCCCACCCTCCCCCGGTGCTCCTGGGCTTCCTTGCCTGCAGCAGGCACAGGTCACCACTGGCCTGGGACAGAGCCGTGTGCGACCAGAGCTCACATGAACGGACTGGTGGGCTCTTCCTCTCCTATAGCTGTGAGGGGCCCGGGGGACATGGGCAGGGGTCCTCAGGGGCTCCAGGGTGGCAAGTGAGGCCCAGGACATAGCCCTCAGGTCCTTAGTGGCTGTCCATCCACTAAGGACAGTGAGCTGTCTCTGTGGGTCCTCCAGCATCCTGGGCACTCCTGCCTGTCTCTCAGAGGAAGCTGCCAAGGCCCCGCCTCAGGCCAGCTTCGGGACTCCATGGGGGTCCTCCACAGCCCCGGCTGCCCCTTCCTCCTCACCCCAGGCCCCCAAGCTGTGGCACCCGCTTTTTGCTGGCAGTCAGGACAGTCTTAACCCTCCCTTGCTCCGTGGCCAGAGTGCAGACTGGGGACTCTAGGGGGCACAGAGGCAGTGGAAGTGCCGTCCGGCCAAGCCCACCTCCTGCCCCCTGCAGGGAGGCTCCTCCTTTTAAGGCTGCTTCTGGGAATTTCCGTCCCAGCCAGACCCAGCGACCCCAGATAGACACTTGCCGCTCACCCTCAGGAGTGGGGCACCAAACCTGAGGCCGGCCGGAGGGGAGGAGGGGCACTGCCGTCGGGGTCTGTGAGGGTCGGGATAACTGGGGACCACAGGGCCAGCCTCCTGTCGAGCAGGCCCCAGCAGCGCCATCCTCTGTGCCTGGAGCCCAGGAGAGGTTGGCAGCCCCGCCAGTGGCTGCTTTGCAGTCTGTCTGGCTGGGAAGGTGGACACCTCACACCTCAGTCTCCCCATTCCGCCCTCCTCCCCTCCTCCATCTCCTCCTCCCCGCTCTTCTCTCCTCCTCCGCCTCTCTCTCCTCCGCTCCCCCCTGAAAACCTGTGGCTTGAAGAGACCTTGGCTTCTCTGGGACTCTATCCCCAGGGACTGTCCACATCTTCTCGAGTTTGGGGGCAGGGGGGCCACTGCCCCAAGAAACCTCTCCGGCGATGGAAGCCGCCCGCCTGCTGCCCAGCTTCGCTCTGTAAGTGCGTGGCCTCTCCCGCTGCAGTTCTGCCGCCACATCCAGCCTAGGGCAGCCCTAGTCTTAGCGGGACTCCCCCACGGACTGGCGGGGGAGGCAGGGGGTGAGGGTGGGGGGCGGGGGCGGCGCCCGGTGCGCCCTGGGCTGGCCGCTGACACCCACACCTGGCTCTGCCTCGCGTCCCCACACAGGTGTCTGCAGCTACTCATTCTCTGCTGTCAAACTCAGGTAGGCGCCCTGCCCCCATCAGCTTCTCCCCGTCCCTCCCACCCCACCCGAAGGGGCAGGGGGCAGTCTCCTTTCGCTGCACAAAGGTTCTGGCCTCTCTGATGTTTGAGGGGCTCAGCCTTTGGAGGGCATAGGAGAAGGGGCTGTTGCAGATTTGGGGACTGACTGGAGCTTTTACCTGTCCTCCCTCCATCCCTCCACACTGGGTCACCCCAAGGCTAAGTGCGCAGGCCGCACAGACTCGAGGGATAGAGGCCAGTGTGGCCGGAAGAGGGGGGAGGTGATGGTTCAGGTGAGGCTTGTACCTGAAGGGACAGGTTTCCGTGTAAAGCCACCTGTGTGTTCCTCTCATGACCCCCCTCCCACCAACACGGGGTCCTGCGAGGGTGCTGTCCTGGGGGCCGGCCAGGGCCAGGGCTCCTTACCTACAGGCAATGGGGTCAAGCCCAAAGAGGTTGCTTGAGAGGAGACTTGGGGTTTGCTTCTCCATGCTCCCCCCACCGGAGGCCGACCCCCCATGCCCACCTCCCCCCAGCCGCAGCGCAGCTCCAGCGCTGGGCTTGGTCCCTTTTTGTGATCCTCCATAAAAGTGCGCTATTAAAATGCACTGGTCCAGAACCGCGCCGGGGAGAGCGCTTGGCTTTCCCAGGCCAGAGGCCGCTTCTCTTCGTATCCAGTGGGGACTTTTTTTGAAGGTAAACGCCTTTTCTTTGGGAGAGGGAAAGGGGCTGCCTTTGAAGCAGTGGGGGGGTGGGAGAGAGAGAGGGACACCCCCCTTTTCCTTCCCCCTTTTGCTCAAGCCCCCGTTCCAGGCCTTTTGCTTCACACATCCAGGGAGAGCAAGAAGAAAGCCCCCCAGCCTGGCCGGGAGGGGCCTGGGGGTGGGCCCGACCTGCTCTGGAAGGGGAGTCTGCACAATGGTGTGGCTGGCCTGGCGGCTATGGCCTGGCTGAGGCCCCATTCAGGATTCAGGGAAGGTGGCAAAGCTGTCCTTTCCCCCTTGAAGTGCCCCCTCACCCCCCTCAGAGGGGGGGCCGGCAGGCC
The DNA here is from genome assembly GCA_004026765.1 of Micronycteris hirsuta. Lineage (NCBI taxonomy): Eukaryota > Metazoa > Chordata > Mammalia > Chiroptera > Phyllostomidae > Micronycteris > Micronycteris hirsuta. The sequence goes on from PVJI01001287.1 coordinate 172,526, forward strand.
GGACCACAGCCATGCTTGAAGGGCCGGCTGACAAGCAGCTGTCTGCGCAGTGGAAGGGGTGGTCCCCCGCAGCGGGGACATGAAAGGGACAGGCAAGGTCCCACGGGGAGAGCGACTTGTGGGCTGTGGGGTGTGGGGGGGCGTGGGGCTGCTTTTGTGCAGGGCTTGAAGGGGGATGAGGAGAGGGGGCTTTCGGGGGGGCCTCTCTGCTCCTGATCTGGAACAGACGGCCTGAAGGAGGCTGCCCGCCAAGAAGGGCGGAGGGCCTGAACCTGGGCCAGGCGACCAGGGCTGGGGACAGGCGGACCCCACCGCGGGCCTGGGCCAGCCAGGCCCCACCCCCTGGCAGGGAGGCAGGTCCCCCATCCCTAATGCGGGCCTCAGGTTTTCCCAGGGAGGGGCGTGGGCTGGGCTGGGATCCCCCAGGCTGCGGCCCTGGCAGGGCTCCTGGCCTGGGACACGCTGACGTTGGAGGTGGCAGGAAGGGCTAACCTGAGCAGGCTGCACCATGTGTCTCCAGCTGTTCCCTCACCTCCCGCCCCCAGTGGGCATTTCGCACCCTCCCTCCAGGAGAGAGTGGCCCTCACAGATGCTGATCTGGAATTGGCTCTATCCAGATGGTTGGGCTTAGAGACTGGGGACAGGGAAGGGCTGTCTCAGCACAGGCCACGGGGGCCAGGTGGGCAGAGGAACATGCTGGTGCAGGAGCCGAGGCTGTGGCCCGCAGCTGGGAGCCGCCATCCAGGCTGCACCTGGCCGGAGAGAGGGGGTGGGCATGGTCTCTCTCCGGGCTGGTACTGCCGATGGGTGAGGGGAGACCGGCCTGGACAAGTACTTATCCTGCCTTTGTCCGCCCTGTCGTGTGGGTGCACAGAACTCTTCACACCTCCTGGAGAAGCAGGTGGGTGGCGGTGGTGCTGGCCACCAGCCTCCGTTACGTTGTGGCACAGGCAGGTGGCATCGTGGGAGCTGCCCTGGGCCCCGGCCAATAGCACCTCTGGCAGCTGCCCTCACCTCCCCCCATAAGGAGGCACCCCACCCACACTGGAGGGAGGATATCTGGCAGGGAGTCTGGCTTCTCGGAGGGCCCTGAGCACCTGGAGGAGAGGCAGGGCGGCTGGGCGTAGCTCGGGATTCCGCATGCCACAAACAAATCCTTTCCAGGGGTGCCACAGAAGCCTAGAGACAGGATTCTTAGAGCACCCGTAATGCTCTCCAGTGACTCGAACAGATCAGTTGCTGTGTGTGCACGCGTGTGTGTGTGTGTGTGTGCACTCGCATGTACTGAGGGTAGGGTCCTTTGAGGCTGGCAGGGAGGATGGAGAGAAAATCTGGTTGTCCTGGCAACAGAGCCAAGACCCCAGAGTTCTGGAGAGGTGACAAGCTCCAACGCCAGAGGCAGGACAGGGGTCCTTCCCCTAACCAGCTGTGCCATCTGCGCACCTCCTCCACAGAATTTGGGGATCAGACACCACAAGTCTGAAGGTTCCTTTCAGCTCCCGGAGCCATGATTCCAAGTGTGCATTCTTCCACCAAGTGTCCCCAGGCCTGGGCAGCCGCCAGCTCTCTGCTGCAGGCTGGGATGGGAGCCAAGAGGTCATGACTGGCTCACCCACTAGCCTGAGAAGGTCACAGCCCTCTGCCCCCTTCACCTTGCACCTCTCCTTCCCAGAACAGGTGGCTGGCCCACCACACTCCCCTCTGCACCCCTCTCCCCTGGAGGGACCCGCGGTGGTGTTGCCCAAAGCAAATTGACACTATTTTTCCCTTGGTAACCGCAAAGGGGGAGAATCACCCGTCTCCTAATTTTAACCAGTACGTGAGGGACCAGGGTGCCATGACTGACCAGCTGAGCAGGCGGCAGATCCGTGAGTACCAGCTCTACAGCCGGACCAGCGGCAAGCACGTGCAGGTCACCGGGCGTCGCATCTCCGCCACTGCTGAGGACGGCAACAAGTTCGGTGAGACCCATAGCCCCGGCCGGCCTCGCCTGGTTCACCCCCAGATCTGGTGTTGGGGCCTCCCACGTGCCCCACCTGAGTTTGGAGGTCAGGCTGGTTGGGGGCCCCTGAAGCCTCCTGGGCCAGCAGCCCTCATGGACAGAGGTCTCCCTCTCCCTCCTCCATCACAGCCAAGCTCATCGTGGAGACAGACACCTTTGGGAGCCGGGTGCGCATCAAGGGGGCCGAGAGCGAGAAATACATCTGCATGAACAAGAGGGGCAAGCTCATCGGGAAGGTGAGGCCCAGAGGGCAGAGCAGGTGCTTGACTGGGTCTCACTGGGGTGGGGCCCGAGGGCCCGCCCGCATTCTGCTCCCTGCATCCTGTGGGGGGGCCTGGACTGCTCCCGCCCGCCACTGCCACTTCTGCGCTCCCCATCTCACCGAGTCCCTCTGTGTGCACAAGCACTCTGAGGGCACTGACGGTCACCAGGGCCTGGGGCTCAGACTCGCTGGGTGGTTGTCCGTGAGCAAGAATGCCAGCACCTACCCGATGCCTGTCGACGCCCTGCATGGAGGGTTGAGTGCTAGCTGGGGTCGAAAGCAGGCGTTCCTACAAGATCGGAAGCCCCCTGGAGGTGTGACCACTGACTGACTAGTGTGACCTCCTACTCACTGTCACGCAGGGGGAATTCTATTTCCCTTCCCATCAGTCAATCCTGGCTTCCAATTCTGGCTCTTCTCACCAAAGATTTACGTATTTTTGACAAGCCTCAGGCTACCCGTCTATAAAGATGGGCATAGAGTCGGTAACCCACAGGGTCAGAGGGGGCCCGTGTGGCTCTGGACACAGTTGGTGTCTATAAATGTTTGCCCCTTCTTTTCATCAGAGACTCGTGCCCTCCTCCACCCAGCCACGCCACCCCCACACTTCGGCTGTCCCCGTGCACAAGGTGGGGCACGGAACCGCACACTTACCTAGATCTTTGTGCCACATCTCGGGACAGTGAAGCTCAGTGTCACAAACACCTTGATCAAGGTGTGCGACTTCCAGATGGCAAGTCCGTATTAAGTTCAGATCTGACTCCAAACGAAGCTTGTTGCTTTCTCCCACCCTTGCCTCTCCACAAGGGCACCATCTCGCCAGGCAGAAATCCTGGGGCTGGGCTCCCAGCCCCTCCTCAGACTTTCAATAGGCCCATAAGGCAGAGAAGCCAGACAGGGTGGGTGGACCAACCTCCCTCCTCCCCTTCCTTCCCCCACAGCCCAGCGGGAAAAGCAAAGACTGCGTGTTCACGGAGATTGTGCTGGAAAACAACTACACGGCTTTCCAGAACGCCAGGCACGAGGGCTGGTTCATGGCCTTCACGCGGCAAGGCCGGCCCCGCCAGGCCTCCCGCAGCCGCCAGAACCAGCGCGAGGCCCATTTCATCAAGCGCCTCTATGAGGGCCAGCTGCCCTTCCCCAACCGAGTGGAGAGGCAGAAGCAGTTCGAGTTTGTGGGCTCAGCCCCCACCCGCCGGACCAAGCGCACTCGGAGGCCACAGACCCTGACGTAGTCGGGGACGCAGGGGCGGGGCAGCTGCCCCTCACCAGCCTTCCCATCCCCTTCCCTTCCTAATCCAAAGATGGGGCTGGGGTGGAGGGAAGGGAGCCAGAGCCCCCCAGGAGGGTCCTGAGGACCAACAAGCACCAGCACCCCAGGCTGCAGAGGGGCAGGACTGGCGACCCCTCAGGGCTGCCTCCTGGACCCCACACTGGACTAGGCCCCCAGGGGTGGGCCAGGCCCCAGGGGAGGAGCTGTAGTGTTCCCTGGACCCAGATGCACTGCATGGAGGGGCAAGGTCAGCAGGTTCAAGGCCTGGTAGGCACTGTTGGGAGGCGGCCCACTCAGCCTGCCCAGGGCCTCCTGGCTCCTCCTAGCCAGACTGTAGGAAGGAACTTCAGTTTTTTGCTTCAGAAAAAAAGGGGAGAAAAAAAAGAGGGTTGACCATTCTTCATATTCCACTCCCCCAGGCCTGCACCCCCACCCCCAGCTCCCAGCCCCAGAATAAAACCATTTTCCTGCAAACCGGCATCTGAAGGGGGCGAGGGGTGGAGGGATCCAACTCCAACACCCCACTGGTGACAAACTGGCTTCTCGGAGAGGCGCGGGGACGCGCAGCGCCAGCCCGGGCTCCCGCAGGTGCAGGGCGGGGCGGGGCGTCCTCGAGGGGCCGCACCTGGCCCGGGTGGCCCGGGCGGCCCGGGCCGCGAGTCTGGCCGCGGGAGCCCAGGGCGCCCCTCCCTCCCTCCCTCCGCGGGCCGCGGGCTCCAGTTTCCTGGCTCTCCGGGCGCGTCCCGTGCTACCTGTGGGGCGCGGAGAACCCACACCCTGGGGCCCGCCGGGCCGGGCCGGGCGGGCGGCCAGCCGGGCAGCAGGCCTGGCGCTCCGGCCGCTGAAGCCGCCTGGCCAGGAGCAGGATCGCTTTTTTCCGGTGAGGAGGGTCGGGGAGGGCGGAAGAGGGTGGGAAGATGAGAAAGCGCCCCCTGGTCCTTCCTTCCGGGTCCGATGCGAGAGGGGGGCACACCTGAGGGGGCCTCAGAGGCCGGCCTGCGGGAAGGGACCCAGGAGAGGCCGCGGCCCAGACCTGAGTGGCTCTGGGGGGCCTTCCCAGGTGCCCCGAGGTGCGCATTTCAGGGGTGGGACTCAGGGACCATAATACCCGCCTCTTTGCACCTTGGCTCTGGCTTCTAATCCTGTCCAGGGGGAGGTCCTGCCCTGCGGGTCGCTCCCCCAACCCCAGTCTGTGCTTCAGGGAAACACCCTGCCTGAGTCCTGCCTTCCACGGATGGACCCCCAGGCTCAGTCTCCCTCTTTTCTGAGCATACAGCAGGGGAAGGGAGGTTAGGGAAGGGGGTTATGGGAAGAGGAGAAAAAGGACAGAAGGCATTGCTTCTCCTAAGAATGGCCTAAAAATGAGGACAGGATGGCAGTCGTTGATGGATGGGCCTGCTTTAGTCCCAATGGGAGGAGCTCGAAGCCACACGTGGGGGGGTCATACTCCTCTCCCTTTGGGGGGCTGGAGCCCCAGCAGCCACCCCCCACCCCACCCCCACCCCCGTGCTCCGGAGTTCAGACAGGCACAGCCAAGAGGGAGGGCCCCAGGCCCCAGGCCGTTCTCCCTCCGGTTTGTCATAATTGGTTTCCACCGGGTCGCTTTTTTCCACCCCCCCCACCCATCCCCAGTCACAAAGAGCCTTAATCCCAGGGACGACTGCGGGGTGGGGGGATGTGTTGAGCGTCATTTTCTGGGGGGTGTGTAGGGAGGGTGGTCTGGAGCCACAGCTGATAACTGGTGAGATCAATGGGATTTTAAAGTCAGGGGCGAAGCCCAGCAATTACCTGAGGACAAAGGGCTGGGGCCCCCAGGTGTGGAGGACTGGACTTGGGGGGCTGGGAAGGAAGTGTGTTGGGGAGGGGCAGCTCTCACAATCCCTCTGATTTCCTAAGGAATTTGAGACATTCTTTAAAACTCTAGACTGCCTCCCCCAACCCGGCCCCCAGGCCCACCCCCACCTTCCCTGGCTTGGGTTAGAAACAGCTTCAAAGGTGGATGGGCCCTTTGTCCCGCCTCTGCTTTCTTCTCCGCCTTTCTGGGCCCTCCCCCTCCCTCTGACCTCCCCAGCACAGACAGGCCTCTGGGGGCCGGCTCCAGAAAGCTCTCACTGTTTCCTTTCTCGCTTTCTGAGGTGAGACCTGGCCGGAGGGACAGATTGGGGAACAGCGAGGGAAGGCGGCTGGGGGACTGGTGCCACGTCCTTGTGCCACGTCCTCGTGCCCGAGCCCCACGCCAAGCCCGAGCTGGTGGCTCTCCCGCCTGCTGTCGGCCTGGAGTCCCTGGCTCGCCCCACGATTTAGTGCCTCTCCTTGCTCTGGGGAAGTCTGTTCAGCTCATTCCTCTTGAGGCAACTTCAGAGATGCTCATAGTGGTCAGGAGAATGGCTCTCGAATCAGGGGGCCTCGGAGGGGGGTAAAGGGTATGAATGTGTGGTAGGAAGGGGGCTTCCCGGTGGCCGCAGACAGCCCCGCAGCGGCTCCAGCACCCTAGTTGCTGCTGGGTGTGCCGAGTGGCTGAGCAAGGGTGCAGATGGGGGAGGGAGAACACAGCAGGGGAAGACTTAGGGTGGGAAGAACCAGTCCGTGTGGGGGGCATGTGACAAGGTGAGGGAGGCGGTGACAGCGTGCCTCACTCACATCCTGTGCCTGTTTAGGATTACCAAGAACGCTAGCTAGCTAAGAATAGCTTCCCTATCGATCCTCCTTCCCTGTCCCATCCTCCAAACAGCCAGGCAAGGCAGAGGGGAGCCAAAGCAGAGCACCAGAGAGGGAATCCGCTCTTTTCAGTCCTCGCAGGCTGGCTTCTACCTATGCCATTCCACTCGGCCCTGTCCCTCGGAGTCCAGGGGCGGTACTTTCCAGTCGCCAAGCCAAAAAGCCTTGCCTTAGCCCTCCGTGTCCTCAGCCCACAGCCCCGGCACCGCCAGGGTCCAGCCCTTCTGAAGCTCTTTCCTCCCCCCACCTGCCGTGGGCCATCGGTCCGTTCTCCACTCCCCAGTTCTCTCCCTGCCTGGCTCCCTGAGATCTCTGCCCTTCTTTTCTCACCTGCTTGCCACTCTGTCTCTCTCCGAGCAAACCAGCATCTCAACTCTCACCCCCTTGCCCATGACCGCTTTTTCTTGCAAGCTCTGGAGCACCATGGCAAGGCCTCATTGGGGTGTCTCAATCCCTGCAAAGCTTTCTAAATGGCCTCTCTGCCTCCTGACGCCACCACCCACCCCTACTCCGGGATGTCACAGTTTGTTGGGCTCACCTTATCTGCCATGCAGCGGGGCTCTGAGCGCCTCCCGCGATCACTGGGAAGCTTAGCGTGGTTTTCCTGGCTCCAGCACAGGCCCGGCCGAAGGCCCTTCGCCGCCCCGTCCCTCCAGCGGCCCTTTCAGAGCAGGGCGCTGCCAGAACCGCCACCTGTGCCCTTCAGCAGGCACGCTTGTCCCTCTTGGTTCATGAGGGTCCCCCTGCCCAGCGTGTCCAGACCACAGCCACCTCGCCTGCCCTGTGGACTTTGCTCTCCTTAGGGAAGCGCAGTCTCCGTGGCTCTCGTCCCCACCACCCAGCCCTTGCCCAACGGCGCTGCCTTCTGCACCATGGGCCCGCCAGGCAGCCAGGGCCTCGGGTGCAGAAACAGTCCGTGTTCGCCCCCCGCCTCGCCTGCCCGTACCCAGCACAGCACCTCACGCAGAGTGAGGACCTGCTGAGGGAACAAACCGCCAGGAGACCCAGGAGGCGTCGCTGGCCCAGCGCCTGCCCGTGGAGGCAGGACGAGGAGCCAGAATCCAGCCCCTACCCTCCAGCCTTAGGCGGGCTTGGGCCGGGAGCGGTCCTAAGCAGTGAACCCCCATATTCATCTATTCCCTACAACGTACAGCCCTTGTTCTAGCCCTTCAGTGAATTAAAAAGATGGACAAGACACCGCATCAGCCCCCATCAAGTTCTCAAGACACTTGAAATTTAATTGGGGGGATAAACCCATAACAAGGCAGTTCTTTCACAGGACTTTGGAAATCTCTCTCTTACACCGAGGATAGCAAAGCAGCATTTGGTACGTCCCAAACGAGTGGCAGAGGAGGCCAGAGCGAGGGGCGATGAGGAGCCCAGCGTGCGCAGTGCGCAGAGCCCCGTGTTTGGGGGTTAGGTTGCTCCCCTGTCAGGAGTGGGCAAGCTCAGAGGCGGGCATGCCAGCTCGCCCGTGGTCACCGCCGCCAGTGAGTCCTGGAGTCGAGAGCCTGCCCTGGAAGGGGGCCATCAGTGCCTCACGGGGGTTGTTCTCCGTGCCCCACGCAGACACGGGGGCTCTTGGTTGGGAGCGAGCGCGGGGTGGGGCCGTTGGCCGGGGCCACGGTTGCCATGATCTTTAAGAACAAGCAGGACTGTGGCCAGCAGAGCAGACAGGTGCGGGGAGCAGCAGCTGGGGAAGGAAGGCCTCAGGCAGGAGCATGGCGGTGGAGTGGCTTCAGGGGACGGGGAGGGTTGGGGTGTGGCCGGAAGGTCACCCAGAGTCGTGGCAGGAAGTGGCTGGGTCACATTTTGCAGAGCTTGGTCTTTCTGCTTTGACAGGGAGGAGAGAGTGAGAGGCTCTGAGAAGGGGAGTGAGCAGATGCCATCACGAGGCCAGGGCCAGGGAGCGAGGCTGGCCTGGTGGCGGCATGCTGGGAGCCGCGCCCCGTTCCCGGAGGCAGAGGCTCTGCTGATGGGAGGTAGGGGGCATGGTGTACAAACTCTGATGCGAAAGGGTCCCGTCTAGGCCCTCACCCTCCCTTTATTCCCCCGCCCAGTTCTCCGTCACCTCTCCCTTCTGAGGTGCCGGGGTGCACCAGCCAACCTCTCCGGGGTTAATGTTTACACGGCACAGGCACAGGGGGCGTCCCTGGGACTCTCCCTCCCCGGCAGGCCCACACACGAGGCGGAGCAAGGGGCACTGGAGTGAGACGAAGAGAAAGGACAGAGGCCTGCCACACAGGCCCTGGGGAGGGGGCAGGCGGTGGGGCCGGAGTTCACCCAGGACATTTGGCACCAGTGACCTTGCCGGGGAAAGAAGCTGAGAACTGGGTGCTGGGCCTGGGGCGGCCCGTTTGGAAGGGGCAGGAGCGCTGGCCCCTGGTGTGGACCCAGCATGCTCTCCAGGCCTCAGGCACTCCTGAGCTCAAAGGTACGCTAGCCTGTGACCGGCCTTTTGGGTCTGGCCAGGGGGTGCCCAGAAGGCCCGCCCTGCGGCCTGGGCTAGTGGGCACCTGGCGTTCAGTGCTGCCTGCTCCTGCCACAGGTTTCTGCCTCCCCTGTCATCCCCGCCTGAGGGGGAAGCAGGCAAGCCACGGTGGGGGTGGGGAGGGGACTGTTCACTGAGTCATGGGGAGTCCGGGGCCTCACATGAGGAGGAGCAGGAGGCAGAGCAAGTGCCCCTGCAGGCCGAGGCCAGGGGTGAGGTGGAGGTGGAGCTGGGCGGGCTGGAGAGGGACTGCTGTCCTGCCTGTGCCCCAGCCCCACGGAGGCACATACTGGGATCACTCTCAGCAAGTGATGACCTTGACAGCTGCCACGCCTCAGGCCAGCAGAGGGAGCCCTAACTCCACCATCCCCCAGGTTCAGGGCTGGCTGGCTGAGAACTGTCCCTGCCCAGGGCGGCCCTGCCCAGGGAGGGGCACTCCTGCCTAGCAGGGTGTTGGGATGGGCCCTGGGGGTGGAAGAGCATTGTTGCTCCTGTGGGTCCAGGGCAGTGAGAGCGTTGGGACCCGGGCAGGTGGTCAGGGAATGCAGAGGTCAGATGGGGTCAGGCCTCTGGGCCCCAAACCGTGTGCCCGCCTGCCCAGCTCTGCCCTGGGCCTCTCCTTTGGGCTGGAAGCCACCCCTGACCCTTCAATACAGACTATCCCTCCCTGTCCCTGCTGCCTTTTCCCAACTCCACACTGAGCTTTCTGCAGCGGTGGGGCAAGGGGACGGTGCTGCCCAGAGTCCTCCTTCTCCAGGACAGGCCTGCTATGGGCCCTGAATTAAGGTTCTCCCGAGGCCGCCCCAGGAGCCAATCCCAGAGCCCTGTGGAAGCGGGGAGGGGACAGTGCCGGGGCTGGGTCCTGAGGCTCCCCACCCACCCCAGCAGAGGGACCAGCTTCAGGCCTCCTCCCTCCATTGCTGAAGAACAAGCAGTAGGAGCCACAGCCCCCTCCTCCCCCCTCCCTGCTGCCTCCTCGGCTGAGCCGGCAGGTTGTCTTGGCAACGGGAGGCGGAGAGGAGATGCGCTGAGGGATGGAGGTGTATGTCTCCGAGGAAGCGGCCCTGCTCCTGCCCCACGCCCCAGGCCCTTGAAGGTACTGAGAACCTTCCCCGCTCCCCCCACCCCCGTCCTTCCCCTCCTTCCCCCGACCCCCCATTGGATGTGCTTGTTTCCATGATGAGAACGCTTCCTCCTCCCTGGCAGAGACTGCTCCCCGTGCCTGCCGAGCCACCTCGCTCTAGGCCCTTACCGGCAGGCAGGCAGGCAGGCAGCGGCTCATTCCAGCCCTCCCTCTGGGGGCAGGAAGACAAACCTCCCGGGGTGGGGTCTGCTGAGGGAGAGAGTGAGAGGGGGGAGGACCCGAGGTAGTGGGAAAATTGGTGGTCCTGAAGGCAGAGGCTGACTGGGCCTGTCGCTGGGTCTCCTGCCTGGGCCAGGGGGGTTGCGGGGGGGCGCGGTGGGATGCGAAGGAGGACTGTGCAGGCCAGGGGTGGGGCCAGGGCGGTAAGGGGGGCTGGAAAGGAGAGAAAGCGGAGAGGCTCTGGGCCCAGGCTGGTTCCCCAGAAAAGCCTTGTGCCCTCCCCCGAGGATGCACCTCTCCTGTGGCATCAGAGGTGTCCCCCCCACCCTCCGCATCCTCTCCTGGCCTTTTCTTCATGGCTGGATGGATCCTGCGTTTCCACCCCCACTCCCAGCATCCTCACACCTTTCCACGGGGCCCTTTCCCAACCCGCACCCAGCCGCTAAGCCTGGACTTTGTCCACTCTGCCTCAGCCGCTCTGCTACCTGCCTTCTGCATTTCCCCTTTCTCCCTAGAGCCCACCCCTTAGGCTTCATTCTGCTCTGTATTCCACTAACCCAGACACAGACCTCCCTCTGGTCCCTACCTGTCCCCTCCTGTCCTCTTCTCTTAGAGAAAAAGTTCCCAGGGCACATTCTCACTTGTACCCCCTCAAGACCCTTCCCTGTGATTTTCCATTCATGTATCCCAAGCCCCCTCCCCAGTTTCCAGATTTCCCCAATGACAGCTGATACGTCAGCTGACCGGCTGTGGGCAGTGGTTACCAGGGCAACAGCACAGGCTGCCTAGGTAGGCAGGTCTTGCCCGCCGAGGTAGAGAGGAGGCCAGGGCCAGGGTCAGCTGGCTGGGCTCTGCCCCCTGCCTGCCTCTGAGGCTCACGCAGGAACTGGGCTCTGCTCTGAACCCAGAGGAACCCAAAAGGCCTGTGGCAGGCCTCAGAGTGGCAAAGGTCTTCCCAGAGCCAGGGAAGGCACATCCCTGAGATTCCATGCTGGGACCTGGGTGTCGCCTGGCAGGAAGTTAGTTCCCTCCTGATAAAGTTGCCCTGGCAAGACCTGGGGCCCTTCTCACTCACGCCACCACTGCTGTGCTCCGTGGCCCTTCCGGGTTCTGGCCTCTGCGAGGCTAACCCAGTCTCTGGTGCCGAAAACCTGCTTTTCCCAGTTTTCCCAGCCATCCTCCCAGGAGAGGGTCCATCCTCGGGTGATGGAGTCCGGCATCTGTGCCCTTGGCAGCCAGGGAGCAGGGACCCCGGAGGCCTCAGTGGCTGCTGTCAGGTGCTGAGTAGGAGATACAGGCACTCGGAGAAGCCAGGGGCTGCACCCTGGGCTGTGTGCACTGGCGAACGAGCTTGTGGGGTTGGGGTGTGGGGAAGGGAAAAGGCTAGTGGCCGGGCCAGGCTGCTTCCGATTCTGCTTCGTCATGATGCCGGCTTAACGCTCCTCTTGTTTGAAACGGATTGAGCGCAGCCAGTGAGCCGGCGAGCAAGGTGGAAGAGCAGACACACACAAACACACCCTGGGCTGGCCACACGCTCGCTATCAGCGGGAGGTGGGTGGCGCGGGTGTGGGGAGCCAGCAGCCCTGCCCGCCAGACGCAGACACCCAGCCCGCTCAGCTCCGATCCTCGCTCCGGGCTTGTGGAGGAGTGGGGTGGGAGCTAGAGAGGTGGGGGCCCGGGAGGGTAGGTCTCCTCCTTCTCCAGCTCCCCACCACCACGCCCCAGCCAGCTTTTTCCTGCTGTCTGTGCTCTGGGGAAACACGGCTGGGCTCCTGGAGGAGACGCCTGCTGCCTAGGTCAGAGGGAAAGCAGCAGCCTGGGACCCGGGCCTGCGCCCGGCCCTGCCCGGCCTCCGGGCCCAGAGTGTCTGTCTGTCTGGGAACAGGTAGGTGGCAGGGTCTCCCACTCTCTGGCCCTCTGTGGACACTTGGGACCACAGCACCAGTCTGGGAGAGAGGCTCTGGGTGGTGGCGAGGAGCCCCCGACGAGGGTCAGCTGTGGCCCCTTGTTCATGGGAGGTCGGGCCCTGTGGCCAGACCCTGGAGTAGCCGCGTTTGGTCTGATCCAGCCACCTTCCGGTTTAAGGAGGAGGGGCTGGGGTGTTCCATGGTGTCACCCCGGTGCCCCTTCACCTAGCAGTGTGGGCCAGGAGTCCCGTGATGGCAAGGTCCTGGGGTGGGTAGGGGAGCGTTCCCTCTTTGCTCAGTGATAGGGAAGGGAGAGAGGGGGTTGGCCAGCCTCCCTCCCACTGCACCACAGATATCCGGGTTGGGGGAGCAGTTCACACAGGAGCCTGGATGCTGTTGATGGGGGGGAGGCCCCTTCTAGCCCTGGGCTGGCCAGGCTGGGTGAGGGCCAAATGCAGACCGAGGTTGGGTGGTAGGGTGTGGCCGCAGGCCTGACCCCAGCTGTCTCCTGGTGCTGGCTGTTGATGTACTCGAAGGTGCCGAGGGCTGAGCAGACACGTAGGCCCGGCAGGACCCAGAGCTGCCCCTGCCAACGGCCCTGCCTCAGGCCCACAGGCCAAATGCCCTTTCCTGGGCAGAGGCACCTGGGGGCTATGTTGCCAGGTGCCAGAGTCAGGGGAGCAGGGGCCAGTCTGGGAGACGAGGCGACCGTGCTTTGGGAAGGGGCTGCACGGGGAGGCCCCAGGCAATGGCGGCGGGGGGGGGAGCTCTGTGTGTTGCTGTGCGTATGCACAGCTTGGGGAGGGGGTGTCAGCACGTGGTGCGAGTGGCTGTGAAGGGGAGGACCAGTGGGTGGGTGCCCGTGGGCGTCCACAGCACCATGTGTCATTGTGTGGGGGCCTCCCTGGGAGAGCAGGGGTGCGATTAGCAAGCAGGTGCATGAGTTTCGCAACTGTGACAGCGTGGGCTCTCCTGCCTGTGCCCGCGTGAAGGTCTCGCCGGGGCGCTGCCGGCCTCCCCAGAGCCAGGTGCCAAGTGCCTGGAGCAGGCAGTCGGGACCCCTCTTTTGGAGCTCACGTGTGTGCCAAGAATGGGGTGGCCCGTAACTCAGAAGGCTGAACTTGGGATGCAAGACCCTGGCATCTCCCCAGCCCTATCGAACCAGCTTGTGTGAGTGACAGCACAGTCCACCCACAGGACCCACTATAAATAGGGGCCGGGGCGGGAACATGCCGAGGACCAGGCGAGCCTGAGGGGCTGCAGGGATACAGAAAGAGGGGCTCCTCAGAAGGAGGATGTAGAGAGAGGATACAAAGACCCAAGTGAGAGACCTAAGAGGAACCAGATGAATAGATGCATATCTGCGTGGGGTAGGAGGGGAGGAAGGGGGTGCCAGGGCCCAGCCTGATGTCACCAGGAGCAAGCGGGGCAGGGGCCTGGAGCAGGTGGGTTCTCAGACCAGGTCCCAGATTCTGGGCCCTCCTGCTGCTGCCGATGGTTCCCAGAGTGGGAGCGGGTGCTGGAGGGTGCTAGGGTCGGCATCAGAGGAGCCCTGACCCTAGTCCTGGCAGCTAGAACGGAGCTTTCCAAAGGTGGTGGGGGAAGGAGAATGGAAGGGAAGAGGAGAGAGTGAGGGCTTGGCCAGTCTTAGAAAAGGCTCAGGCCTGAGGACGGGCAGAGGGGAGGGACGCTCTGATGGACCCACTGGTCCAGAACAGGGAGCCCTCTCCTGCTCCCTCACGTGCCTCTGGGGGAGCGTGGGTGCCCCCGCCCCACAGAGCCCAGCCTCCACACAGGCCTGGCTCTCTGCTCCTGATGCTCCAGGCCTTGGGCCCTTCCCCTTTCCGTACTGGGATGCTGTTTTGGGAACTGGTGACCTAGCTGGATCCTGCCTTTATTTCTGGCATTGAGTTGTTGCCACAGTGACTGTGGGGGGTGGGGCCGGGAGCAGGAGGGGGTAAAAGGGAAACAAACCAGGGAGGGAGGGGGTGAAGAAAGTAAAGAAAAAGGGAAAGGAAAGCTGACAGAGCCAGGGGAGCAGGGCTCAGTCACCCTGCGAAGGGGACTGGAGAAAAAGTGGGGCCCAGTTCCTGCTCACCCTGACCCCAGCCTACTTGGACAGCTGGCCTCATTTCACAACCCGTTTACTGTGGGCACCTCAGCTTGACCCTGCCCGGCGGCACGGAGCACGAGTCCCACAGGCCCCTGCTCGCCGTCCATGGTCCAGGCTGGTGTGCGGGGCTCAGGATGGCTCCACGGCATGAGATCAACACATGAGGTCCAAAGTTCCAAGTTCAGACTAAGTGGGATCGCTGGGGCCCACTGAAAAGAGTATTCACTGACTCTGACCTGGACAGGAATTCAAGCCCGGTTTCTATCTGGTGGCCTCTGGCAAGTTAACCTCTCAGCCAGGGTTTCTTCATCTCTAAATGGGGAGGGCACTGGCTTGTGTGAGTGCAGAAAGGAGAGTCCCTGGCCCAGTGACCGGCGAACAGCAAGTTGTGGCTGGCTTAGGACAGGAGCAGAGACTGGACCAGACACCTAGGCTGTGGGTCTGCTGGTTGGGCCTTCATTTCTGCAAGCTCAGAGAGCCCCTGACAGGTCAGCCCCTACCTGGAGCAAGAGCCAGCTGGTTGGGTGGGCGGGTGTTATCGCCCCATCCTGACCGGAGAGGCTCTGGTTGTCCTGGAGATTGGGGTGGGCAGTGTGAGGTGGGGCTGGCTGGGGGCTCAGATAAGGCAGGCAGCACAGCCTGAGGAGGGTGGGGCAGACTGGGAAGGATGAGGAGCCTGCCAGCGTCTGATCAGAGCCAGGGCAGCTGAGATGTCCCTTCCGCCCCCTGGGCTTGCCTTCCTCCCAGGTTCTTTCCCTTCCTTCCATCCTGCCCTACCTTCCTGCTGCAGCCTGCCCTTGTGGCCCGATCCAGGACAGGTTGCTGGGACTAGGGAGTACACAGATGGCGGGGTGCTCAGAGGGAGAGGGTGGGGCTGGAGGAGGCTGAGTGGGTGGGGTGTGGACTTGGAGGAAAGTAGCTTTGGGGGAGGGGCTACATGTGGGTGGAGTAAGCGGTCTTTGTGGTGTGATTGGACAGAAGCCAGTACCTCTCTCCCCTCCTCTTCTCTCTCTCTCTCTCTCTCTCTCTCTCACACACACACACACACACACACACACACACACCTCCACCCCCAAGCATTTTCCCTCCTGGTTTAAAATTTCACCAGTAACATCTCACAGTATAAAACATAAGACTAACCCAAATTAAAAACTAATCCCCACCAAAGGGCAAAATATTAACAAGTAACCGGCGTGCTCTCTAACATACCCGTGGGCACTGGTGTGAGGGTCCTGGAGGATGTGCCTCAGGGACAGCCAGTACAGGTGATGGGGGAGGGGCTGTGGACAGCTGCGGATCAGAGGGGGCCAGGGGCACAGAGCAGAGACATCAGTATCTGGAACCCCGTTTCTGGATGGCTGTGCCTGTCAGGCAGCATGCACGCATGTGTGTGGGCCTCAGCACAGCCACGTGTTCCTGGGACACAGCTCACCTCGGGCCTGCCCCTGCCTCTGTGCCTGCGCAGTCACCCCGATGGACAGCCATCACCCCGCTTGGCGGTGCTCCCTCAAACGGTTGTTCAGTGGGAGGCGCCAGGGCCACCCAGGTGCAGCCCCGGCCTCCAGGCCTCCCAGCCTGCTCAGCGCTCCCTGCTCAGACCCCGGCACACCTCTCTGCTCTCTGTAACCTCTGCCTAACCGGCCTGAGAGCTGCCCAGGGCCTTATCTCTCCCTTCTTTTTTAAATTTTTATTTACTTATTTTTAGAGAGTGGGAAGGAAGGGAGAAAGAGAAGGAGAGAAATATCCATGTGCGAGAGAGACGTGAATTGGCTGCCTCCCACAAGGCACCTGAGCGGGGTGAAACCGGCAACCTTCCTCCTTGCAGGGTGACCGCCAACCAACCGGGCCACACTGGTCAGAACTTCTTTATTCTTTTTTTTTTTTTTTTTAGATTTTATTTCTTTATTTTTAGAGAGAGGGGAAGGGAGAGAGAAAGAGAGGGAGAGGAACATCAAGGTGATCCCCCTGGGGACCTGGCCTGCAACCCAGGCATGTTCCCTGACTGGGAATCAAAGCAGCGACCCTTCGGTTCGCAGCCCGTGCTCAATCCACTGAGCTACACCAGTCAGGGCTATTTTTTATTTCTTAATCTCTCACTTTTACTAAAAGCCTCCAGATTGGGGTTGGCCCCTCCAAAGGCCACTGTGTGTGGTCACCCTGCTTCTTACCCTGTCCTCTGCTTTCATGGACGCAAGCGCTTCCGTTCCGAAGCTGGTCCTTGGCCTGGACAGCCCCCCACCCTGCTGGGGCCCTGCTCCTGCAGCTGCCACCTCTTCCTCTTCCTCCTCCCTCTGCCTGCAACCGTGGCCACAGTCACTCTCCCTAGACCCGCTGCTACCTTCTGGGAAGAAACCCCCAGGGGTCCTGGCCAGCCCTGCCCTCCTGTGGTCCCTAGCGGGCAGCCTCACGACTCCTCTGAAGGCACTCTCGGGGCCACCAGGCCTGGACACCCACACAGGCGGGCTGTCACCGCTTCCAGCACTCTGGCCTTCTCCAGGGACCTGGGCCTTTCTCGGCCCCTCCCCCACCCACTCGCACCCTTTCTCTAGGTGCTGATTGCACTCACTGTGTAGCAGGCCCTTTGCTGGAAGCACAGGGTCCGGCACAGACCACACCCCTCTTTTATTACATAATCATCAGCATGTCATTCTGTAACATAACAAGATCACACTCAAGCACACCACGTGACATTTTAGGTGAAATGTTCAAATTAAAACTATAAATTGTTACACCTATATTATTACTCTACCAACCGCACTCAAGCAGGCCTTACTTCTGCCAGACCCTCTGCAAAGAATTGGTAGATACACTGCCCACTTTTCAAGGAGCTAGCCATGTGCGCCTCCTCCCCCCCCCCCCCCCCCCCCCCCCCCCCCCCCCCCCCCCCCCCCCCCCCCCCCCCCCCCC